>OX393552.1:12781802-13006802 GCA_947650365.1 Chamaelirium japonicum
ATGATGTAGATGCGGTGAAAGTTGAAAAATAAGACCTTCCTACTTTTTGAGTTTTTGTTTTGTCTTCAATATATTGATAGATCATAGATAATACTTATATATGATCTTTTTTATCGAAATATATACATCATACTTTTTGTATAGGCCAATGTTATGTTTGATGTGGAATTATAGGGAATGTCTTACTCTTCTACTTGACTTTTCATATTTAGTATTCTAGTATGTACTTTCCATATTTATTATATATATTGATATAAATTTAATCGTATCTTACGATACACGATACGTTACAATACACAATACACAAAATAGGAAAAACGATACACGATATGACAACCGTGTGTGTGTGTGTGTGTATATATATATATATATATATATATATATATATATATATATATATATATATATATATATATATATATATATATATATATATATAGAGGAAACGGGAAATGAGCTGCCAGCCTATTTCGAAAAAATAGGCAGCCACCCATTTGATGCCCTTAGGAGTCTTAGAATGTGCTGATTTTTTATGAGCATAAGTATCATATCTTGGATAGAACACCCACAAAAAATCAGCACATTCTAAGACTCCTAGGGGCATCAAATGTTAGAAGTTTTATCGAGCGTTCGTTGTCACCGTTAATATGAAATATTACATTTGATGCCCCTAAAAGGTTTAGAATTTGCTGATTTTTTGTGGGTGTTCTATCTAAGATAAGATGCTTATGCTCATAAAAAATCAGGACATTCTAAGACTCCTAGGGGCATGAAATGGGTGGCTGCCCATTTCGTCGAAATAGGCCGCCAGCCTATACCCCGTATCCTCTCTCTCTCTCTATATATATATATATATATATATATATATATATATATATATATCTATATATAGGAAACGAGAAATGGCATGCCAACCTATTTCGGCGAAATGGGCAGCCACCCATCCGAAGCCCTTAGGAGTTTTAGAATGTGCTCATTTTTTGTGAGCATAATCGCCTTATCTACACCCACAAAAAATCGACACATTCTAAAACTCATAGGGGCATCAAATGTTAAAAGTTTTATCGAACGTCCGTTGTTACCATTAATCTTAAATATAACATTTGACGCCCCTATAAGTTTTAGAATGTACTGATTTTTTGTGGGTGTTCTATCTAAGATAAGGTCAGTGTTTAAAAAGGCGTTTGAGGCTTACGCCTCGAGGCACGCCTTAGCAGCCACATATAAAAAGCCTACGTCTCTGCATCAAGAGGTGTACGTCTTTGTCCGAGGCGCACCTCAAGGCGTATGCCTCTTGCTCCAAGCGTGAAACATAGTGTGGGAAGGGGTTAAAACCAATGTTCGGTGTGGAGGGCATTAAGGGTTTGATACGTAAATCGTCCCCATGGGCCCTTTTTTCACCCATTGAAACGTCCTAAATCCTTTTAGATCTTTTTTGGTTTTGAAACCCCATTGTCTTCAAAAACCCAAAATCAAGATTTAACGCTCATTTCTTTTCTGATCTTGATTCCAAAGTTGTATTCTTCTTTCTTTGTGGATTGTCTACCAACTACAAGTGAGAGATAAAGATTTGTTTCAAGCTTAGAGATATGGATCATGATCTTCTATCTTTTACTAGGTTTTTCTATGTTTTTTTTTTTTGTATTTTACCATTATCATGTATTTGTATCATTGTTTGTGTTTTTTTAATCTTGACAATGTTAGTCCTATACTCCTATATTCGTATTTTATTATTTGTTATTACTTGTTAGTTGCTATTTTAATTATTATCTTGAATATTAAAGAATTAAGCGTGTTTGAGCAAATTGACTTTCTATTTTGTTGTTAGATTGCTCTTGCTCGATGGAGGCCTCAATCGTGTCATTTAAGATATTTTTTGACACATTGTAATTTATTATGCATATATAGTTCAATTATTATTACACATTCAATAATAGTATTTATTATGATATTTTTAAAAACTTTTTTTACCAAAACGCCTCGAAAAAATTCGAGGCTTACGCCTCGGTGCCTTGAGGCTTACGCCTCGCCTCTCTTGAGGAAAAACGCCTCGGTACGCCTTTTGCCTTTTTAAACATTGGGTAAGGTGCTTATGCCCACAAAAAATTAGCTCATTCTAAGACTCCTAGAAGCATCAAATGGGCGGCTGCCCATTTCATCGAAAATAGGCCGCCAACCTATACCCCGTATCCTCTCTCTCTCTCTCTCTCTTTATATATATATATATATAGGGCCTTTGTCTTTACAGTAGACATGTGGCACAATATAAACCATGTTACACCATTCATGGTAGAGCGGCCGTCCTCTACCATGATGAGGATTGAAGCACGCTTTTGGGCTTTCCTGTTATTGCACATGGTTATGGCTACCCACTTTATCGGTTACTTGAATCGTGTAAGTTGGACTGGAAGTCAAAACCAGGGTAGCACAGATTTGCCCAGAGGACTTTGTTAATTTCATCTTAATATTCAGGTACTCCACATAAATAATTCTTTTTCTTAAATTTCAATTAAATTTGAAGTAGAAGTACATGACAGTTTGTGAGAGTTTTGATACACTCTAATTTTGTGACTGTGAATTCATTCTAATTAATTCTTTGACTCTTTCTAATTTAGTTTGCTTATCCCTTTTATCATTCTTTGATACATAGTCTGCGAGATAGGACTCAAGTGGAGCAGTTGCTTCGTTATATCGTGGAGGAAGCTCCTGAGGATGCTGAAAAGAAGCGGATTTTCAAGTAATTATTTTTTGGACTGGAATGCAAAGTTTGTTACTGTTATCATGTTTTTTGTTTAATTTTTTTGCATGGTGTCATCATGTAGGTTTCCATTTATTTCATGTGAGATTTTTACTTGTGAGGTTGATATTATATTAAGAACCTTAGTGGAGGATGAGGAGGTGGGTGTCTTTATCATTATCCTTTGAGCGCTATTTATGTTGTTAAAATTCATTGCTCATTTATGCATGTTTCTCATGAAAGTGTTTCCTGTACGTTCTGCAGCTAATGAACTTGTTATTCTCCTTCCTGAAACCGGATCACCCACATCATGCACTTTTGGCCGGTTACTTCAGCAAGGTAGTCTATCTTCTTTTTCTATCTATGATGTGTATTGAATATGTAGAGTAGTGACAGCAAATATTGGAAATGAAGGAATACCACATTCTTTCGTTAAGCTTTTGCTTATGTTCTTTGCGCAAGCTCTTCTTTTTAACAAGGAGTTTTTCTTCCTAATAATATATTTGTGCGCTTTGATAGGTTGTCATATGCCTGATGTTACGTAAGACAGTCCTCTTTATGAAATATGTTCAGGTAAATACTTTTTATTATGGAACATCCTTTAATCCCTTCACTAAAGTTCTTCTGTCAAGTGGTTCTAGTTTTTACAGTTGAGTTAGGTCTTTTGACTTTTAATATTGCTCAACAAGAGTTTTTTTTTCAAAATATTAAAATATGTAAAATTAATAAGGAAAATGCTTCAAAAAATCCCTAAAACAGTGAAAATTGTAATCATCAATATACTTCAAGATGAAACTGCTTCACGTGTGGTAGCACGTGTGACCGTCCTGTTTACTGAATCACCTAATGCCTGCTGCTGAACATTACATGCACACAGCAAGAAAAAACCTTATGTGAGGTTATATTTACCTTTTCTTTCTTCAGTTGGTGCACGGTGCGTGACATGACGAACCTTTGCTCCAATGATGAAATGACTTTGAGACGTTCATTGTTTTCCTTGATCTTATTGTCTATCCATTGCTACTTTTTCTTGCGGGAATGTGTACGGGTAGTTTTTGAGTCCCAACTTCTAATTTTAGATAAATGTGCTGTCCTGTGCTTGGTATGAGTTCACAATATATTTGCTCCGATCAAGCTATTTGTCTTAACGATATGATAGCCTGTTCACCATTCTACTTGTTTACACAGAATAAAATGTTGGTCTTGTAGAACTAATAATTTTTAATTGTGCAGGAGAGGTGTTTGTGAAAAGTGGTACCAGGACGAAACCAACTTTCACCAAAAAGTCAAATCATTGCATTAGGTTTAACACATGGAGAGATATCGTAGATCCTATTATTGAATATATGCTTTAATAAGCAAAGCAAGACTACTACTTGGTTTTCCATTGATTGATTCAAGTTTTTACTGCTTTAGTCAATCAATGTGGTTCTTTGTTGATCTGCATTGTGTAATGTATCTCCTGCGTCTAGAGACCTCTAAATGATTAGGGATAACACTTATGAATATCATCATCACAGTTCAACTGCATGTTGGGTTTTCAATCAAGGTTTATTGCGGTGAACCTGATACTGGGACAATCTGGGATTTGTTAAATGTGTTAAAAAACTTGTGAAAGATAACAATAAATTAAGGGGAATTGTGGAGTAGAAGATACCAGATAGAGGAAGAGATAGCCCTTGTTTTATATGTTCTCCTTAATTAAAGCAAAACGTACCTCCCAACAATTTTTGTAGATGTTGCATTACGTGTATTAGTAAGTGAAAATGTCATTTTATCAATATAGTTGGCATTGATTAATCCTGATCCATTTTTTCAAGGTCAATTTATTTCATGTTGATGTTCAAGTTTAAGCAATTATTTTCATGTATAGGTAGTGAAGTCGCCACCATTTGAAGTAGTTATGTAGACAGTCACTTGAAAAATTCAAACAAGCTAAATTTGTCGAATAGGCACCTCATACCTATGCATATATTTACCTTTCTTATTCTTAAGAAATATCGAATTAAGGGATCTAGAAGTTTCATAATTTGCTGATTTTTGGTAAGGATGATCACCTTGTTATCGATAGGACCCCCACCAAAAATCAACAAATTATCGAACCTATAGGTCCCTCAAACATGCTTATTAATTTAATGGTTAAAATGAATGGTCGATAATGAAGAGCATATTTGAGGAACCTAGAGATTATATAATTTGCTGATTTTTGGTAAGGATGATCACCTTGCTATGAAACCTCTAGGCCGGCCCTCATATTTTTTTGTCCCCCAAGATAAGGATGGGGGATGTCCCTTAAGAGAACCGAACTATATATATATATATATATATATATATATATATATATATATATATATATATATATATATATATATATATATATATATATATATATATATATGGGAATAGGGAAAATGGTCCTCCCGACCACCTAACACGCTAGTCCTCCGTTCAATTTGGGTGCCACATGACACTTTTTAACCGGGGTTAGGGGTTGGTCAAGGTGGGTACATCCCTCTTAACAATGATCATGAAAAAAAATTTGGAAAAAAAATATGCCAAATGACATTTTTAAATTAACCATAGCAAGAGCTATTTGCACGCTACAGTTTGCCGTTAAATTTGTTGACCGTTGATCGGTTTGTTTTAAGTTTTTTTTTTAGATTTTTTTTTAAAATCTTGATCTAAGTAGAATAGATTGACCATCCATAAAAAGAAATATGGTTAAAAAGCGCCATGTGGTACCCAAATTGAAGGGAGGACTAGCGTGTTAGGTGGTCGAGAGGACCATGTTCCCTATTCCCTATATATATACACAGAGAGAGAGAGAGAGAGAGAGAGAGAGAGAGAGAGAGAGAGAGAGAGAGAGGAATGTTACAATGAGCTGTGAGCTACGGGTGGAGAAAATGAGCTGCCCTCATTTTGATTCTCCTAGGAGTTTTGGAATTTGATAAAATTTGGTGAGGGTGTTATCTAGGATAAGATGATCATCCTCACCAATTTTCATCAAATTCCAAAACTTCTAGGGTCATCAAATGGTAGAAGCAAAATTAACGGTGACTGCGGACGGTAGATAAAGCTTCTACCATTTGATGACCCTAGAAGTTTTGGAATTCGATGAAAATGGGTGAGGATGATCATCTTACCCTAGACAACACCCTTACTAAATTTCAGAAAATTCCAAAACTCCTAAGGGGATCAAAATAAGGGCAACTCATTTTCTCCACCCATAGCTCACAGCTCACTGTAACATTCCTCTCTCTCTCTCTCTCTCTCTCTCTATATATATATATATATATATATATATATATATATATATATATATATATATATATATATATATATATATATATATATATATATATATATATATATGGGAATAGGGTGCATGGTCCTCCCGATTAGCCAACACGTTAGTCCTCCCATCAATTCAAGTGCCACATGACAATTTTTAACCGGGGTTAGGGGTTGGTCAAGGTGGGTTCACCTTTCCAAACAATAATTATGAAAAAAAATTTGAAAAAAAATATAGCAAGTGATATTTTTAGATTAACCATAGCAAGGGGTA
Source organism: Chamaelirium japonicum (assembly GCA_947650365.1). NCBI lineage: Eukaryota > Viridiplantae > Streptophyta > Magnoliopsida > Liliales > Melanthiaceae > Chamaelirium > Chamaelirium japonicum. The sequence continues at coordinate 12,788,105 of OX393552.1, forward strand.
TTTGTGCGCTACAGTTTACCGTTAAATTTGTCGGCCATTGATCGGGTTGTTTTTTTTAATGATTTTTTTAATCATGTTTCAAGTAGAGTGGATTAACCATCCATTAAAAAAATTAGTTAAAAAGTACCACGTGGCACCTAAATATAGGGAATGACTAGTGTGTTGGCTACTCGGGAGGACCACTGTCTCTCTCGCTCTCTCTCTCTCTCTATATATATATATTAATATATATTAATATATATATATCCTGAACCTTGTTGTGAGAGCTTCCTACAAGGCAACTGTGAGGTTGGTGGCACATGTGTTCTATATTGGAGAGATTGTTCAAGCCACTCAATAACCATTTCGATGAATAGGAAGATTTTATGAATGAAAATTTCAAAATAATCCATGAAAAATTCAGAAACACTTGAATTTTTTCGGAGGAATGCCAGGAGGAGTTCAAAAAACTGTGGATTTTTTTCTCCATTAAGCAGTGAAACATCAGAAAAAGCTTTGGATAATTTTTCTCCCCCTAGTAGAGTTTTTTTTTTTGCATTTAATCCCCCTAGTAGTTGAATAAGAGGAAACAATGTAGATACTCTAATGAAAGTGTTAGTGACACTGTGAAGTTTGAACACTGTGCGAGTGATTTTTAAGAAGGCTTTTCATTGTTTGGTTTGGTATAACCAGAGGACCGTCTACAGGATTGGCCATGACCATGTGATGGAGAATATAAATTGTGAAATGTTAATCTCTTCAGAAGTTGTGTAATGCAAATCTTTTCACTAGCTATATATAAAAAGATATACCTATGTCATAGGGCAGGGCACTGTAACAAGGCAACAAACATAAACTTGTGTCCACACCACTTATTTTACAGTTCTTGGAGTTTGGCACCAATTGTGAGATATATTGTATGATTTAGGTATATGTAAAAAGAAAAAAACCCCATGTCCTTGGACCTTGATATAGATGCTACTTATCATCTTGTTATGTGCACTAATACTCGTGCTCACCTCTTTTGGCTTGTGTTATATATAAATAACTGCTGAAATTGAAGATTTTTGTGGGACGGTTATAATTTTTGTTGGACATTCTTGCTTGCATTTGGCAAGCATTATAATGACATGTTGTCCTTCTGATCTTTTAGGATCATCAGGAAATTTTCCATCAACTGGTTGATTTGATTGGCATCACATCTATCATGGAGGTCAGATATTTGAAAGCTCTACATGCCTATAAAGCTAATAACTAAAGATGATTTCAGTCATTATTGTTTTCATTCAACAGTTGTACAATTAATTACAAGAAGTTAAGAACTCACTTCTCATGCTATTTACTTCTTCAGGTACTGATTCGGTTGATTGGTGCTGATGAAAATATATATTCCAACTACACGGATGCTATGCAGTGGTTAGAAGATACAGATGTGCTTGAGATGATTGTCGATAAGTTCAGTTCGTCGGTAAGTTTTGATTCTCATATCATATGATTTTTCATTCTTTTACTTTTCCCTCAAAAACTTATCATATGTTGGTCTGTCAGTAGTTCTCTGTGAAATTTGTTTTTCATGGTCAATTGCTAAGCATTTTTCTCTTCCTTTTTTGCTTAGTTCTTTTTTGTACTTTGGTTTACCCCTTGCCATGTACACCCTTTCATCTCTTTTCTTTTTAAGCTATAAGTTTCTCCTTTTACTCACCGGGGAAGTAATGAATCTTTGTGGCTGCTTGGATCAATGTTTATGCATAATCTCGAGGTTTTGGTATCGGCTTATCTTTATCCTTCGACAAGTTGTAAATGAAAGAAAACTAATGTTAACAAGATGGTAGAAAGAGCTCCCCTTCAATATACTGAAGTTTGTATACTGGGAACAGTTCACTCATTCTAAAATTATTTTGACGTGACTTGATCAGAATTCTCCTGAAGTGCATGCTAATGCAGCAGAAATCCTTTGTGCCATAACTCGATATGCTCCTCCTGGGCTTTCTGCTAAGATTTGCAGCCCAAGGTAACTTGTTTATGCGTTCTAGATATTTGTCACGACATTTCATAGACCTGTCACATGGTTCTTTTGGTTTTGACTTTTTGCTTGCCTTTTTTTAATCATCATGCTTTGTTTCTAAATTGCAGTTTTGTGGGAAGATTATTTCGTCATGCACTGGAAGATTCTAGATCAAAATCTGTGCTAGTTCACTCATTATCCGTGTGCATATCATTGTTAGATCCCAAGAGAATAGCACCAACATCTTATCAATCATTTAGAAGCCAGCTAAGTCATGGATCAGTGGTTACTGCTAATCCCGAGGCAGTTGAAGGCATGTTGGAGAGCCTTGGTAGGTGGCTGCTTATAATGGTGAATTATTTTCTTTATTTTTTCAGCTTGGTATATTTTTGAGTTTTTTCCCCAAATGACCACCAAGTTTGTCGTATCGCTCAAACTAAGTACGACGGCTGAAAGTATTACTTTTATGACCACCAGCACGTGTGAAATCACACATTCATACTTTATTCGATTGTACCAAAAATGCCCATAAAATCCCTTCTTTTGTAAAACCTGTAGGTTTCAAAATGCAATTCTTTACATTTAGTTACGTTTCCAAACTCCGGTGCACTTTGGTGAAACAATGGGAAAAGTATACTCCCGACCACCTTCCAACGGCCTTTGATAATGGTTTTCGCGGCAAGAAAAAGTGCTAGTGGGTTTTTCGGCGAAACAACGGGGAAAGAAAACTCCCGACGACCTCCTAAATAAGGTTCAAAATTTTCATTTTGACCAATATTTCGACACTGGGTATGAAAATATTTCTTGTAAATATTTCGACAGTGTAGAAATATTGCAGTTTTATAGAAATGGTACAAACATTAAATTTTTAATGAAATTTTTCAGTGAAATCCCGGATAGTTATAAACCAAGTATAGATATACACTTTCGAACACTCAGATAATATCCATACCCTATCTAGTGGTGTAGAGCTTCACATAGCATGTATTCTATGTATTTGAGTCTGTGAGTCTTGTGTGTTCTTGTGTAGTCTTGTTTGGTCCGGTTTTGATATATGTTTTTCAAATATTTTTAATCTTTTTTTTGGATAAAAATGTTTTCAAAATAAAGATTAGTTGATTTTTAAAATAAAGCTTCAAACGATTTTAAAAACGGACTTAAAACAAGAAAGTTATGCAATTTTGAAATCGTGCAAAAATTATACTGAAATGTGAACATGGATAAAAATACCGGTCGCGGACAAATTATCGGCCAGCAGGAAAAACGGTTCGAACCGAGTGGTACGAACCGGTATCGGTTTGAACCGATCCATACCGGTGTGAATTGATTTTTAGTTTTAAAAAAATTTAAAAAAATAACCAGAAAATCCAGAATAATTTAAAATACTGGTTTGCGACGTTTTTTTTATTAGCAAACTAGTGCTTTAGGATTACAAAACACAATTCATGACCATTGCACAAACATGAGTTACACAACTAATACAACCACATGAGTCATATTTTACAATTTTACATAATAAACACAAATTCATAGCCCTAAGACTCCTAACATGTTTAGCAAATAAAATGCATATCCATATCTATAGATCTAAACTTTGATGGCATAGATCTGACCCATATCAACATTTTCACCACAATTATTTGGTTTATTTTAAAAAAAATGCAAAAAAAAAAGAAAATTGAAAACCCCCCAAATTTACATGAACCTGATCATGCAAATTTGGAGATGATGCTTATAGATCTATAGATCTAAGCTTTGATGGCATAGATCTAGACCATTTCAACATTTTCACCATAATTATTTGATTTTTTTCAAAAAAAATACAACAAAACAAAAGAAAAATAAAAAAAATATGAAAATATACCTTCAAATGTGATTTTGATCTTGCAAATACGAGTTTTTGTCTTCAAATCTTGCAAATCCAGCTAGTATGGAGCTTCACCTCATGTGAGAATGAAGAAAGATGCCCAAAACAATGAAACCGAAATGAAGAAAACATCCAAAACTATGCTTAATATCCGGAACTGGTTCGTACCGGTATTTGGTCGAACCGGCCGGTTTTTACGTGATTTGATCCTTGCGACCGGTATCGATTGAATACCTGTGCGGTTTAGTCCGGTTCCCGGTTCGTACCGGTCGGTATTTTGATCATTGAATGTGAAACAACTTTTCTTTCCAAGTCTGGAAAAAAGAGTTTTTATTTTGGAAATTTTTTATTCATTCAAAATTTTCGTTGACGTACCAAGGTTTTCTAGATGCGGTTTTAGTTCGACATCTTGTGAGCTAAAAAGTAGTTGATTTAATTACATTTTTCAGTATCTAGATTTTATGAAAACCCCTGAAAGTTGTTTTCTCCTACTAAAACTGAAAATATACTTTTTGATTTTTTGGTATTTTATTTTTTTGATATTTTTATTGAAATCAAATGGGGGAGGGTATTTGCTTATTTACATAAAATAACTTAAAGTAAATGGAGAACATAAAGATCAGTTACTTAAATATTTTTTTATTTAAATATGGCTTTCATGCTTAAATACATCTTATCCTAAACCTAGTTCTGTTTTTTCTAGGTGCCGAGTTTTGAAACCCATAAACTGGAGTGTTTCGGGTTCGATTTCATGAATATTTCGTAATATTTCATAATATTTTGAGAAATTTCGTGATATATCGTGAAATTTCCTACAATTTCCCAACCAGTTGAGATTGTATATAATATTTCATATCGAGATCTCAGAAAAACAAAATATTTTGTGAAATTTCATGATATATTTTGATTTTTTTGATCCTTGCTCCTAAAGACATTCGACAAGGATTTCATTACAAGAAAGATCACAAGTAGTGGGTTTTCGACGATCTTTGGGGAATGAATAGAGAAATAAAACTCCCGGTGGCTTCCCATTGACCTTCGGTGAAATAATGAAGAAAGAAAACTCTCAACAATCTACCAAAGACCTCTGACAATGGTTCCGTTGCAAGAAAGAGCGCATGTTGTGGGGTTTCTAACGACTTCCGGTGAAGAATAGAGAAATAAAATTCCCGACAACTTCCCCACGAATTTTAGCAAATGGAATGGTGAAAGCAAGCTCCTGACGACAAAACACAAACGAAACACAAACAAAGCGCAACAAAAACGCAAGGAGTTGTATTTTTGTTGCGTTTTGGTTACGTTTTCTTGCTTTCTCTGTTCCTTCATCGGAGGTCACTAAAAACCCCTCTACTTTTGTTCTTTCTCATCGTTGAAGAGGTCGTTGGGAGGTTGTTAGCGGTTTGCTTTCTTCATTATTTTGCCGGAGGTTCGGAAAATCGTTGGGAGGTTTATTATTTATTCCTTCGCCGGTAGTCGCTAGAAACCCCACTACTTGCCCTCTTTCTTGCAACGGAATCCTTGTCCAAGGTCTTTGGGAGGTTGCTGGGGGTTTCTTTCTTCATTATTTCGCTGGAGGTAGGGAAGTCATCAGGAGTTTTATTACTCTATTCGTTTGCTTGAGGTCGCTGGAAACTCCACTGTTTGCACTCTTTCTTGCAATGGAACCCTTATCAAAATCCCCTACTTGCACTCTTTCTTCTTGTCGAAGGTCGTTAAGAGGTTGCCGAGAGTTTTCTTTCCATGTTGTTTTGCCAAAGGGCACTCGAGTTTGAAACGCAACTCGACGTAAGGAATTATGTTTTGAACTCTACTGGTTTCACTAAATAAGTGATTTGCTATATTAAGGGCATTTTGTTCGAAAATGTATTGGTGGTCATAAAAGTAACTGTTTTGAGCTCTGCATCTAGTTTGAGCAATACGACAAAAGTTGGTGGTCATTTAGGGAAAAACCTCTACGTTTTTCTCCTCTGGCTTGTTATCAAACGGCTCTTGTTTCAAGTTGTGGGACTTATAGCTACATTGCATGAAATCATTTACCATAGACACAACACATTGTTTTAAATCTTATTATGGCCAACGTTGTCACTTGTCAGTCAGTTGGAACTTTGAGGTCCATACCCTTCCCGAACACTTGGCTCATATCTTTTCTCACGACTTCCATCTTGCCCGTCGTATTTCTTTCTCCAATCATATGTTGTATCCTTCATCCCAATGTTATGTTTTGTTGCATCTTCAAATAATACCCAATGGTGGTTTTGGCATGTGATCCATTGTCTTATCAATGGATTTCATTATTTTGGGATGACTTGAAAACTGTTATTCTTATATGAGAATACTAGAACTTTAAGAGAGATGATTTTTTATGTCATCATTGGAGGATATTTTTCGTGTCATGTGCAAACTTTAGGAATAGCCTAACTTATTACCTCACTAAAATAAGGAATAGCATAACTGCTTAAGAGTTGCTTGTTTTTAAGTTTTATGTGTTTTGGAATAATAATAGATTTTTGGAAGCATATATAGAGGCCTGTTATAGTATTATTGATTCTAGTTAGTATATTTTCTAAAAGGTTTGGTTGGATCTAAAAACTCATGGGGTCCAAATTAAAAAGCTAGTATTCCTCCACATGGCGATACATGTTCCAGTATTAAATCTTTCTCAAGTTACTAAATTCATGGTGTGTGAATTTACCCTAATTTATTCTATTTGGATTAGAATTACTAGGGTTTACTGATGGAATCAAATGTCGACAAATTTCCTATGAAATCACCGAAATATGCCTTTTTTTCAAGGGTCCGAAATAGAAATTGATCAAAATTTTAATCCGAAATAGAAAACAACAAAAATAATTACAAAAAATTTGAAAAAAAGGAAAAATTACAAAAAAAATTGAAAATTATAGAAAAAAAGAAAAACAAGGATAATTAATTTTTTATTTTATTTTAGAAATTTAAACAAATCTGAAATCGAAACTCCAATTGAAACCGTTGAAACCGACCGAAACCGATCCTCGGGGATGTGACTGAAACCGAAATCGAGTTCTCAAACCTTGGTCTATACTTGTATATATGTAATAGGCAGCAATATAACACCTTACTAACATGAAATTGAGCATATTCTAGTCAAATGCATGCAACACAATGACACATACATAGTATAAACACGTAAACAACAAAAGGAACAAATAAAATACAAACACTTGCTAACATAAAATTGAGCATATTCTAATCAAATGCATGCAACACAATGAACACATAGTATAAACAAGTATACAACAACAAAATGAACAAGTAAGATCGGGGCGGGTTGGGTTTTACTTAAAAAAAAAACAAAAATCAATACCTAAAACTAGGCGTGCGCCTAGGCTCGCGCCTTGACACCAATGAACATAACGAAATGTTGGCAAAAATGACCGACATTTGACCGAAATCCGACAATTATGTCTTTTTTCCAGACAATTTCACTGAAAATTTATATATTTTTTTAACAAAACAAACTCATCTTTATCAGTAAGAAATTACATTTTTTCTCAATTTCAATTTTTATTCATAATAGACAATATTTTACTGCCATCTTTATCCTGAAGGATTGATGAAATGTTTCATCTTTTTCATATCAAACAAACAAAATCGAAATCTGGTCGAAAAATGATAAATTTTCATCGAAAAACACCAAAAGTTAACCGAAAAACGAAAATTTTTTCACCGAAATTTGTTTTTCTATTTTACAAATTTTCCATCGACAAATTACCGAAAACAAATTTTTTTTCTTTTTTTGGTCGACCGACATGGACACCGAAAACGACATTTAAAACCTTGTTACTACTTACTACTTATTCTTTTAAGATTTTTTTCATTGATTGCATTTTTTCCTTCCTTTCTTCTTCTCCACCAACGCCCGTACTCAGAGCCCTTAAATAGGAAGTCTGCTGAAATTTCAATCCCTGTCACTTCTGTCCACTGTTTGGAATTCCTCATGGTTTTGGTCGCTTTCTACTCCCAAATTTCCATTATATATATATATATATCATAATTTTTTTGTTATTTCTGACGATTTTATGTACCTTTTGTACATATACACGGAGACACATGCTCACCGTTGTGCATTGTCAGGCATGCTCACCATCGATCACAACCGTCCATCATGATTAGGTATATGCACCGATTTACACTTGATCATCATGGGCGATTGTGATCCATGGTGAGCATACTCGATCGTGCTCGACGGTGTGCACTTGATCATTACACACACACACACACACAGAGAGAGAGAGAGAGAGAGAGAGAGAGAGAGAGAGAGAGAGAGAGAGAGAGAGAGAGAGAGAGAGAGAGAGAGAGAGAGAGAGAGAGAGGAGAGAGAGAGAGAGAGAGAGAGAGAGAGAGAGAGAGAGAGAGAGAGAGAGAGAGAGAGAGAGAGAGAGAGAGAGAGAGAGAGAGAGAGTTACGTTTTGGAAACTTCTGTATTTGTTGTGGATCGATACCCATTTCGCCATGTGACATCCATATTGGTATCAGTTGTCAACAACATCGAGGGTTGTGGGATTCCATTAGCTGTTTGTGTGAGAGAGAGACGTATGTTTTGGAAACTTCTGCATTTGTTGTGTATCGATACCCATGTCGCCATGTGACATCCATATTGGTATCAGTTACCAACAACATCGAGGGTTGTGGGATTCCATTAGCTCAATTCTTTTTAAGTTTTTTTATTTGGACAATATTTCTTTGCGTCAGTTTTTCTTATCTGCTTTCAATTGTCGATCTTTTTGAGAAATCTTTGAAGCAGATTTTTTCACATCGTATTGCAGGTGATTTGCTGAAGTTATTGGATGTTTCTTCTTCTGAATTTATATTGCCTACGACATATGGAAGCCTTCAGCCTCCCCTTGGGAAGCATCGTTTGAAGGTAGCTTAGTTTAACCATATTCTAATTAATCTAATTTTTTTGTAGTGTATGGTTAGATGATTGAGAGTATATTTGTTTTCTCCTGATGAGTTTTCTGGTCTCTGCTGTATTATGTAGCTTAGACTTGCATATATTTGTTATTCAACATGGATATGTGGTTGTGTATGTACATAACCTTCACTTTTACATTTTGTTATGTTCATCTTATAATTGGAAATTTTGAAGTATATCATTTGTAGAGCACAGCTTTGCAAGCATGGACATAAAATTATGGAGATTAATATTTCTGCTATACATAGATACTTTAAGAATGTCATCCTATCTAGAGTGATGCATTGGAAGCATACAATTTTCTAAGTAACAAGTGTTATATATATTATATCTTTTGTTTAAGTGTTCAAGAAATTTAAAGAACAAACTTAAAATCTAAACAGAAGTTAAAAGTACCTTAGTATCTTACCCTTCTGAAATGTGATTTCTTCGTATTATGAGATTGACGTGCTGTTTAGTTTGTCCATTCTAATTTTAACTCTTCCCCAGATTGTGGAGTTCATCTCTGTTTTACTGATAATTGGTAGTGAAGCTGCTGAGAAGGAACTTATCCGGCTAGGAGCCATAAAAAGTGTTTTATATTTGTTTTTTGAGTAAGTTGCTTCTTGTTGAAATTTTTTCAATTATAGTTGAAACTTAGGAAGATCATAGTTTCCTATACACGGTTGTTGTAGGTACCCATTCAATAATTTTTTGCATCACCATGTCGAGAACATTGTTGGATCGTGCTTAGAGAGTAAGAGGACTGAGCTCATTGAACATCTTGTCCATGACTGTGACCTTGTGGGTAAAATTCTTGCAGCGGAGAAGCAGTCTACACTATGTACAGATTCTAGTAAGGTAGCTTCTCATCCTATCAGAATGGTCAAATTTTTGTGTTATTTTGATGCATGTATATGTTGAATTTGGTTGGAACATGTATGTCCTTTTGTTGCAGCCAACTCTATCTACAGAGGGACGATTACCTCCCAGGATAGGTAATGTTGGACACATGACACGAATAGCTAACAAACTTATTCAGTTGGGGAATAACAACAGCATAATCCAGACGAATTTGCAGGTTGATCTACGTTATCTATTCAGCTCTTTTCTTCATTTATAATATCTAGTGTGGTAAATAACGAACTGTTAGGTGTTGTAACTAAATATGGTGGAGGCTGGAATCAAGTTCTAGATTGCGTGGGAGATTTTTTATTTCAAGTTTCCCTCATGAACTCGTGCATGTCCTTATTATGCTCACTGTTCACAATGTTGACCTGTATGTTTGATTAGATTTTGCATATATAATCATCATAAAATGGTTATTCTTGAGATATGAAAATTTCTTTGTCATAATCTTTATAGCTGCTTGTATTTTTTTAGGAAGTTTGTGATTATAGACTCTTTTTAATTGATGTTCCTGTTTCCTTTTTTTTTTAAATCTATATTTGTTTTGTGACCTTGATGAGCTGTTGTAACCTGGATGAACAGTTGAAGATTAAAACCTTGATTTTTTTTTTTGTTTTTTTTTTAAATTCCTGTCATTATTTGTCTTCAATCTCTTATATAAGTAGTCTGAAAATTGTATTTCATTTACGTCGTTATTTGTGTATATTTAAAAAATGGAACTCAGTTAGGCCTTCGTTGATCTCAGGAAAATAGTGAATGGGTTGATTGGCATACAAATGTTCTACTCAAGCGCAATGCATTGGAAAATGTTTGTCAGTGGGCCTGTGGGTAGGTTTCTTCACATATTATTTTAGTTGCACTTGTCATAATTTATTTATTTTTATTGAATACTTAATACAGATTCACTTATTACATCATTGTATACTTAGATGCGAAATTCTTTCCGAAAAAGAGTGGGATTTTAAATCTAATTGCATCCTATGCAGAGATCTATCTCTAGGCACACTGGCACAGTGAATAAAATCCACATAATTTCTTGTTTAGGTGGATCAAAATACTCTCGAATATTTATTTATATATGCATTTTCTATTTCTTGGAAAGCGAAATACGGCAATTTGATAATGTGCTCTGTTTTTCCATTGCATTTGACTTTGGGCCTATTAACTCATGTTGTTTATAATTGCTCAAATCATCTCTCTATTATAGACTACATTATAATTTTCAATTTATAATTGGGTAGGATTAAGTTTTAATATGCAGAATAAATATGCTTTGAGCACTTAAATCACATAGTCAATTATGTGATCAGATAAATGAGAGAGTTTAGATTGACTCTAGTCCTTACTTGCTTTTACAATTCCTACATTTTATTTTGGGGTCCTTAGTTGTCTTCTTCTTCAAAAGAAAACTGGTGGGGTTTTCTTAAAATTTGAGGCAGACCTACTGATTATTGCGTTTAAATCAATTTTAATGATGTCACAAAGGAACAAAAATGGAAGCCATGCGTCTTCATGCTTGTGCTATTAGTTTGAGAGACAACAAAATGGTTCATTTAGACCAGCCTTGAAGTGCTACAGTGCCGGTAGAATAAGGGGTGCAAATTGTTTGTCATATCATCATTTATAATAAGGATTGTTTTGGTTAAACCAACGATTTAAATTTAAATTGTGTTTCATATATATATATATATATATATATATATATATATATATATATATATATATATATATATATATATATATATATATATGGAGAGAGAGAGAGAGCCCCTCTAGTGCGTTTCTGTTGGTGCGACCCAATTGGTGCGATCCGAGCACTGTGGGCTGTTCGATTTAGTTTGTATGGATGTGATGCATTGTTTGGGCTGTGCATGCATCATAACCATAGTTACCAAATCGGGCGTTTTTTTGAAAAAAACGTGTATAAAACACGTATCGATCCGAAGTCGTAGCAAACAAGAAAAAAACTCGTTTTTTTAAAAAAAACGTCCGTACGCGTTTTATACGCGTTTAAAATGGGAAAAACGCGTATAAAACACGTTGGGTTTGGTCCGGGTTTAAATTGGGTTCGGGTTTTATTTTGTTCGTGCTTAATAAACGCTTATGCTATATGTTTTGAACTTTTGATTACTTAATGTTGAAAAATGACATATATACATATTTGGTATAATTTTTAAGATTTTTTTTTGTTTTTTCCGATGTTTTTACGTTTTTTTTTCCCGTTTTTTCCGTTTTCATCGTATCTTTCCGATATTTTCCCTTGCCGTTTTTTGACTTGGTAACTATGATCACATCTAACATATGTTGGCTCGCTGTGGGCCGTTGGATTTAATTTGTATTGCTCTGATGAATCGTTTGGGTAGTGCATGTAACACAGCTAACGTATGTTTGCTTGCTAACAGTCATATGTAGCGGTGCTCATAGCATATGTTGCACTACTTACATTGCATATGTTGCACTAGGCGACTGGGCGGGCTGGGCTGTGCATGCACGCTTAAATTGATAGGTTGCTGTGCTCCGTTGCATATGTTGCAATACCCCCAATGCATATGTTAGCCGCCAGGGTCGCACCATGTGGATCACACCAGTAGATCGCACTTGAGGGACTTTATATATATATATATATATATATATATATATATATATATATAGATATAGATATATATAAAGAGAGAGAGAGAAAGAGGCTGTTACGTTGAGCTGCGATAGGAGAAAATGAGCTGCGGGTATTTTGATCCCCCCTAGAAGTTTTGGAATTTGATGAAATTTGGTGAGGGTGTTGTCTAGGGTAAGATGATCATCCTCACAAATTTTCATCAAATTCCAAAACTTCTAAGGGGGTCAAATGGTCGAAGCAAAATCTGCAGATTTTAACGGTGATTGCGGATGACAGATTTTGCTTCGACCATTTGACCCCCTTAGAAGTTTTGGAATTTGATGAAAATTGGTGACGATGATCATCTTACCCTACACAACACCCTTACCAAATTTCATCAAATTCCAAAACTTCTAGGGGGGTCAAAATACCCGCAGCTCACTTTCTAAACTGACAACTCATTGTAACATTCCTAATCGTTGGATTCATATAGACCGTCGTGCCATGTTATATAGATATAATATATAAAGGGGTCAGGATCGGATGACCCAAATTCATGATCTCTCTTTCTTTCTCTCTTCCCCACGATTGCTCTCTTCGTCTCTCTTTCTCTCTCCGTCTTTTTCTCTCTGTATATCTCTCTCTGCATCTCTCTTTCTTCCCCACAATCTCTCCGGGGAAAAATTTTAGCACATCTTGCGTACGCTACCACTGTGGGGCTCGCTGCAATTCACGAGACATGGGTTAGCGGGTCCCAGCACATGGGGGTAGTGGCCTCCAACACTTGAGCGTGCTTATAGGCTCTAGGCAATGAGTGTAGCGTACGCAGGATGTGCTAAAAGTTTTCCCCTCTCCCGGGGGGGGTTGGGAACCCAAATTTTATGCCACATTTCTTTGCTCCATCGTCTGCCCTCGAAGTCACAGACGTTAGTTGCACCCAGACCCGATCGGTTCATCGCACTCAGCCCCAACTCAGCCCCATTCGGTGCATCGCACTCAGTCCCAACCTGGAGCATATGTCGGGGGGCCAATCACATCCGTTTTTTTGCTTTTCGGTTGGGGCTGAGTGCGATGTACGGGTCGGGTATGGGTGCAACGGACGACTGTGAGTTGGGGGGTAGACGATGGGGCAGAGAAATGGGACAAAAGATTTGGGTTCGGGGGGGGGGGGGGGGTGGGGTCGCGCCTAAGGAGCCCGCTTCGTACCAATTGGCACAGGCGTGCACTGGTAACTTATAACTTTATGTTATAAGTTATAAACTGGGGTCTCGACGTCAAGACCCAAGCCCGACAGCGGAGAGAGAGAGAGAGAGAGAGAGAGAGAGAGAGAGAGAGAGAGAGAGAGAGAGAGAGAGAGAGAGAAAGAATACAGGCGAGGGGGGGTTAAGGTTTCGGCAGCCCCCAAACGAGAGAGTGGAGAGGGCAACAGAGACGGCGACCACATCTCTTGAGGGCGACGGAGACGACACTTTTGAGGGCAATGGATACAACGACGATAGCAGGGTTACCCCCCTTTCTTTCTCTGCCTCTTCTTCTCCTCTTGCCATCCATCATTGATTTTGCTGTGGGGGCCCAAAAGTTTAGGATTTTAGTGATTTTGGCTGCGGGGCGAATGACTAACTCATCGGGGCACTACTTGTTTAGTTGATCCACCCAATAAATTGAAGGTTGGTCCTTGCAAAATCCTGAAGAAGGTGGAAGCAATGCCAGTTTAGTGGATCTACCCAATAATTAGCAGACAACTCATACTTTAATGTGACATCTTGGCGATTAGCATGGGTTTGATGAGGGATCCAAGAATGTCAATCATGGAGGAGATTTTAATTAGTTGCCTAAGAGGCTACGAGACTATTGAAGTGATACTTCATCTCAGGGAGATGAAGTCTCAAGCTCTTAGCATGGGCATTGATATGGGCGGTTATTGGTTAGGTGGCTCATGAAGTTTCTTACCAAAAGCACATAACTCAATGAAGATGAGCAAAAGAAAACAGATCTTGTGCACAATGGTGAATTTACGTAGATTTTTTGGACTGGAGTTGAAGATTTCCCCGACATAGGGAATTGATGGGGGAGCATATCTCCGACTTAAATGAATGCCCAATTTTGGTGTATACAGATTTGGTGTGTGTGTCTATATGTATAATTTAAAACTATCCAAAACTGTTTGGGTATGAATGAGAAAAAAAGACAGCTCCCTTGGGTATTCTCCAAGGAGAAAATGATCTTTGTGCTGATGTATCTCAATACTTGACATGGTGATATCTATTTAGAACTGACTCTAATGTGCATGATACTTTATATTTTAAACCTTTAGGCAAAACTGCAACAACGTTTTTGGGGTTTGTGCAGGTGTTATCATATCATTTTTGTGACCAACAATGCTTAGCCAAACTTTTATAAACTCTCCTTTCTCCAAATTAGGACATTTTCTTATTGGAAAAGAGGACATGGAGACATCTTCTATATGATGTTGAAGTCAGGTGTTTCTTACTTCAAATGATATTTCACTAATGATTATCCTATCTCAATCTTTGGCCTATTGGTGTTGAACTACCCCTCTTCTGAAGTCCACTACTTTTGTCCCTTCAGCATTTTTTTTTACCTGCATCCTTACCTCTTTGATTGTACAGTTATTTAATAGATTGATAAAATTAGACTTGTTGACAAAAGTAGATGTAGAGCTATGTTTTCCCTTGAGACTTTAGTGTTATGTTGATTTGTCATCTATACCGTAGTTAAGGAAAGAAACCAAAACAATTTACTTCTAAAAAATGAACTTTTCACAACAATGCCTGTACTAGGGTATTATGATAATGAGATGTTTGTACCCAATTACTGATGGACAGTATGATGCACATGGAACCGACAACCGTTAATAACATGCTTTTATTCCTTCTTGTTTTGTTGGTTTCCCCTACATGTTTAATGTTTGTCGGCGACACCTGTTTTTCTTGTTTAATGATTGGTTAATCATACATGACATGTAACGATATTTTCTGTAATTCCTGGACCTGTCCTATTCTTTCTTAGATACTTATTGTAAATTACTATTAGGTTTTAGTGCATTCTAATTGATAACAATCACATCCATAACCTTAAACGAGTCCATGTTTCCTACTTTAGTGAGCAAGCGTGGTTCTTCCATCATTTGGTGCAGGCGTCCAACTTCATTACAGGACCGAGCCAGGGATAGCGATGATGAAGATTTCCGAGATCGGGATTATGATGTAGCGGCACTGGCTAATAACTTGAGCCAGGCATTTCAATATGGGATTTACAGCAATGATGATATGGAAGAGGTAAACATCAAGATGTATTGACAACTTGGCTTAATTCTCTTGCATTATGTTTAATTGCATTTAAATTTATAAGTATCTGCTGTCTCGTTGCTTTATCAGGAGATTGTGTTACAGAATACCAATAACCTGGTAGAATTTATAGGTTCTTGAATTGACATGACTTTAGTATAAAGAGGTCCCTGCAGCCATGAATATTTTTATAAATGGTAGCCTTAAAGAAAGATACATACGATTTAGAGGGTATTTATGTTGAATGTAGATCCTTTTACCCTAAGGTAGGTTTTAACTTTTCAAGTCAGCAACCCTACTAGTCAAGGAATGCACCTTAGGGTGCGATCATATCTGCACTAAAGCACCGGATCCCATCAGAACTCCACAGTTAAGCGTGCTTGGGAGAGATGTACTAGAATAGGTGACCTCCTGTGAAGTCCTCGTGTTGCAACCCTTTTTTACCAAACCATCTTTTACCTCCCAAAAAAAAAAGGAATGCACCTTAATTTTTACTTTGAAATATGCATTCAAAACATGCCCTCTCATTTGGATTATTTCAAAATTACTAAAATAAGTGTTCCATTCATTCTCTCAACCTTATTACATTATGTCGCATAAGATTATTTGCTATAAACGTAAGGTTTACTAATCTAAATTTCTTGTACCGTAGCCATAATTTGGTTACTGCATTTGCTGAGTAAACACCGCTAATGTTATATTTCTTAATAAAAGCAACTGTATTGTCACCGTCACTTGCGATTAATATACCGACTGGGATATATCATGTATGTATGGTGCATTTTTATTCTAGGTCTTTGGTATTGGAACATTTAAGAATGTCACGTAATTTGGCCATATTTACATCTAAGTCTGCCCCATGATCAGTTTAATTATTCTTTTATATCTGTTCTGCAAGTTTTTGTTGCAAACAAATAGTAATATTTTAAGTTAGCAATTGGGTTAATTTAAGACTGGTTCTGCATTCGGTTTGGCTCTCAAGTTTCGAAACCCACAAAACTCTTTCCATTCACGCTCTCAACCTTATTATATTATCTTGTGTAAGACTATTTACTATAAAGGTAAGTTTTACTAATCTAAATTTCTTGTACCGTAGCCATAAGTTGGTTCCTGCATTTGCTGAGTAAACACCCTAATGTTATATTTCCTAATAAAAGCAACTGTACTATTGTCACTTGTGATTAATATACCAGCTGGGATCTATGTATGGTGCATTTTTATTGTAGGCCTTTGGTATCGGAACATTTAAGAATGTCATGTAATTTGGCCATATTTGCATCTATATCTGCCCTATGATCAGTTTAAATGTTCTTTTATCTCTGTTCTGCAAATTTTTGTTGCAAACAATTAGTATTATTTTACGTTAAGCAATTGGTTAGTTGACCGGTACCCCATTCGGTTTGGCTTTCAAGTTTCGAGACTCACAAAACTCTCTTTTTTCTGCTGTAACCATGTTTTTGATCAGGTTCAAGTTCCTGTGAACTATCCACTTATTAGTATTGCCTTGTTCCTTTTATTATTTCTTGTATTCTTTTAAAAAGACTGGAAGTTTTGAACGGGCATTTCAATTGCATCATAAATATAACCAATTAGTTGTTTTCCATCACCGTTCAACAATGGTGTGGAAAGGAAGGTCTCGTTGGCCGTCTTTGCCCTTGAACATTGACCAAGGGTCATTGGTAATGTCCGATGCCAGTCAATGACTTTTGTACTCCTAGTGTTCGATGAAAGTCGTCAGGGATATTCTTACTTATGGAATGGTTACTTATGCAATTACACCTCTTACCTACCCTAGAGGTTTCAGAATTTGATGAAACTTGGTGGGGATGCTATCTATGGCAAGTTGATCCTCCTCACCAAAAATTATCAAATTCTATAACCTCTAGGGGCATCAAATGTTAGAAGCTTTTTTGACCGTTCATTTTAACCGTTAATTTGAATAGCATATTTGATGCCCCTAGATGTTATAGAATTTGATGATTTTTGTCAAGTTTCATCAAATTCTGAAACCTGTAGGGTAGGTAAAAAGGCAGTGTGTAATTGCATAAGATTCCATAAGGAAGAGTATCCATTCCCATTCCCTTGATCACCACCCTAGAAGTTTTAGAATTGGTGATTTTCGGTGAATGTGTTATCTTGGGTAAGGTGATCATCCTCATCAAAAATCAGTAAATTCTAAAACTTCTAGGGTGGTAAACTACATCTGAGGTGTAGCAACGAAGCTACACCTCGGGTGAAGGATCCGCTTTTCCATATATATATATATATATATATATATATATCTTATTATACATGATATGATATGATACACTAAAAAGGGTAAGCACTACACGTTATGATATCCTTGGGTGCAACATTAGTCGTGTGTTGCTGTCGCTTACGAGGCCACATGGATTTCGACCAACAAACCTTCGATGCTTCTTGATGGTCCTACTACACTAGGCATGGTCTTGACCATAAAACATTTGAAGCAAGCGTTGAAAGGATTCAGAACTAAATTTGTAATGTCTAGGAAAGACCAAGTGGGCATGACCCACGCGCGTACATAGTATATTAGGATCCTATCTTTAACATTGAAAATAATTACAATTCAACATTACCATTTCTATTCATACTTCATCTAAAATTATTGAACTCTTACTCATTTTTTCTGATCTCTTGAATTTATGTTGGAATACTAGTTTCTTTGCGTTCCATATATTTTATTGTATTAAAGAAAGGAAGCTCAAGTATAATGATGTTTTTTTGCTGTCTGTCCAGATATAGATTCATTGATAGATTGATAGGTACATTTTCAATTGATTCATCTGCATATTCTTTTAAACGGAAATTCATATCGTCTGCTTTGATGCTTGCAGGCTCATGGATCACTTGTCCAGGATGATGAGGTATTATTAAAGCCTTTATCCTTAATTTGTTATTTTCTTTGTGTTTGATTCTAGCACAATCAATTTCTTAACCATGTACTTCAGTTGCATTAAATTTTGGTTACCTTATTAGTGACTTAAGGACCTTTTTGTATTCATAAGTAAATTTTATCGGAAGTTTGCCCTGTTTTTTCAACAGGTTGTATACTTTAAAAACTTGTTTATCAAAAATTTTACTCGAGTAGAATCTCAAATCTACAAGTAAACTTGAAATCCCAGAATCTCAAATCTATTACTAAACTTTTTCAAGTTTACTACATCCCTCCCCTTTCTCCTCCTTCATATCCCCCCTACGCCGTCTCCCACTAATGCGTCGCCGGACACTGTCGGCGGCCACCACCGTCGCCTCCTGCCGTGGCAGCAGTGGTGGTGGCAGTCAGTGTCAGCTGGTGGTAGCTGCGACAGTGGTTACTTTATTGCTATTTATCAATACATAGGTTGGTAATATTTTTTCTTATTCTATTGATAGATAAAAATTGGAGAAGTAATCTTGGAAATGACCTTTTCTGAATTCAATTAGGCCCTAACTTGGGCATGACCTTTTCTTTTCTCGGAATTTCATCTAAGTTCCTATTGTGTTGTATCTTGCACAAGCAAGGATGGTATGGAGCACAATGATCTTATTTGCTGTTTCTTGCTAAGTGTTTTTCTTGCCTATCTGAAAAACAACCTAGATACTGAGAAGTACTGTATCTTGCAGGATGTTTACTTCGACGATGAGTCTGCGGAAGTTGTAATCTCCTCTCTGCGCTTGGGGGATGACCAGGAAAGGTAGCCCTTGTGTCTTCAAATTCGTGCATAACCATGCTAAGTGACTATTAGGCTGACGACAACTATGCTCTTGCAGTAGTTCCCTCTTTACAAACTCAAACTGGTTTACTTCCGAGGCTAACAGAATGGTTGATTGCTCGAGTGGGCCTCTCGCTTCACCATCACCCAACTCAGACGAGGTCATGGTTGGTGAGAATGATGAACTGAGCGATACAGCAACGTCAGATGCAGGGGCTGATCAAGTGGAACCTAAAGATGTGGTTTTGGGGAATGGTCCCATCGAGGAGTACAGAGCCGGCACTAGCCAGCCAAGTCTACCGGTGGAAGTCGAGAAGCCATCCGAGTGGGTCGAATGGAGAGAGACACCAGAATCCGTTGACCTGCTCGATGCAGACCAAACCCTAGGTCTTCCGAACGGTGAGCTTGTGCTGGATAAAGCTGAGTTTCTCGATGGGACCATCAAGTGTTGGCCATCTCCAAGCATTGCAGAAGCAAAAGGGCACAGCGATGATGCAGGCGGATTGAGTGGACCGGTTAGTGTGGCCGAGGCAACATCGACGGAGTCTGCTGACGGGAACCCATCTGCCGATCCTGAACCTATCAACGGTGGTTCGAGCTTGCATCCATCAGGTAGTGAGGGCATGGAACATGAGGACGAATCACCTGACGTCGAGAACAAGTGAAACGGTCATCAAGCTATTTTCACCACGAATTTGCTGGCGGGTGGACGGCTGTTTCAGGCGCCAAAGGACGGTGGCCTGGCCTATAAGGGTTCTCACTGTTGACTGTGGAGCCTTGTACATGTTGATGAAAGGCTTGTTGAATTTTAGGGGCTGATGATATGCTGCTCTGCCTTCCATGATTACGGGCGCTGTACAAAAACCGGGGTTGTCCTCTCTAACGTCGTCCTACGAAAACTACGCGGATCATGTTATGAACCCATTTCTCTGTCATATTTGGGATTGATTGGTGCCGGTGTCATCGGCAGGTAGTTTGGAGCCCTAGTTCTTTCTTGTAGTTTCTTCTATTAACACTCTGATGCATAAATGGATAAGTTCTTGTTCAGTCTGCTGAAAAGGACTCCTATTCCTTGCTGTAACCTCTCTGTATGCTGACGATCTCTTTGTTTGCGTTGTAATGTGGCGGCTCATCTTTTCTTTTTTATTTTAGCCTCACTATTAATAAATGCATTTTGATCTCTATTTCTTTTGTGTCAGGTTGTTGAGCTTGAAGATTACATTTGCATTTAATTTGTATCATAGTTAGGGATTGAGTAAAGTCTTTTTTTTTTTTGAGATCAGAACCACTTCATTGGATGGCTATGCGATCTGTTGCACCATGTCAGCCCGTACAACTGTTTCATGGTGTCGGGTTGCGGTTGGAGCGAGGAGGAAAGGGAGGGTAGGGCTGCAACTTGGGCAGGTTGGGGGTCAACCCAAGCCCAACCCAAGTACTACAAAACCCCAACCCGAGATGCCCGGCCCAATCCAAGCAAAAATTTATTTGCTCGAGTTGGTCTCGGGTTAGCCCAAGTTGGTAGGTAGGACAAGTCGGGTTGCGCAGGTTCCGGTATACTTTTTGTTTAAAATTTTATCCTTTGAAGATCAGAATCTAAAAAGGACTTTTACTTGCAAACACTATAATAGACCTTTTTTTGCATTATCATCCATGTAATTTACTAGATCATAGATAATGCATTTATTTGATAAGCAATAAGCAAATAAATAATATGAGACTGGGTGAAACAGATGATTATGACTGCGATCCCTCAACATATGAGTACCCGGGATGGTTGTGATTGTTACCTATATATCACAGACTCGTAGATATACATGGGCACTCGGGTTCAGGTTCGGGTTGGATTGGGTTGCCCGACCCCTCAACACGAGCCCGACCCAAATTCAACTCAGGTTGTATTTTTTCAACCCTAACCCAACCCAATCTTCAAATATATCAACCCAAACCCACCCAAAATCCGGGTTGGGCTCGGGTTCGGTCGGGTCCAACCCGCCCACGTTACAGCCCTAAGGCAGGTCTGTGTGGTGCCCTATGATTGAAGCTTTATTATAAAGGACAAATTGGTGTTAGTTCCTTCAAACATATCATATTTAGAGATAAGGATGGGTAAAGATATGCTTTAATGTTAGGACCTTCTATTTGGAAAATACCGATTTTACCCATACATGCAGCTGTATAGGGAAATAGCATAGAAGAGTAATAATTTGGTAAAAAGGAGTAACAATTCTTTGAAATCATATTTTATTGTAGCTGCTACAGTGAAATCACATAAAAGACTAATCCCTTTGGGAATGTGCATCGATCCACTTGGGAGCTTTATTTTTTACATTTGAAAGTATCGGGGCAAAAAATCTTGCATGAATAAATATATTAATATGCATACCAAAACTCAGGTTTAGAGAAATTTTTAAATCCATGTTTTCTTTGTTTTTCGACCTATGGATTTTAATCGTTTTGATTTACAAATTTGGTCTGAAATCTGTAAGGCTCTTTATAAGTAAAACCACAATGTTTTAAATATGGCAGCGGCTATATACAACACAATATTTCATAAAGATAGGTCGGGCCTTACGGGCAACCCTGTAAGTCATGGCCTTTTGCTATGAGCAACTTGTGACTAAAGGCAACCCTCGACTCTGTAGGCAGCCCATGTCTTCTTCCTCTTCCCTTCTTCCCCAGCTCTTAGGTGCACATACATGCCATCGATACTGTGCAAGTCGTTGCCCATCCAATGCAATCAATACCATTCAACCCAAGCCGCCTCCTTCTCCTTCGTCTTCCTCCTCCTCCCTCCACCCTCTTGCTCTTCCACTTCCCCTTTTCCTTCCTCATACTTTTGGCCATGTCAAGCCGCGTGAAACTACAACCCATTTGGCTTGAGCATATTGAGTGTACTATAGTGGCACTTGTGGGGGAGGATTACGGCCGTCGTATGGTCCCCCTCCAACAGTCGATTGAAGGGTAGAGCTTCGAGGTGTGGCGCGCTGTAGAATGCAAGTGGAGTTGAGAATAATAAATTCCGGTCTGGAATATTTGTCGGGTCTACTATTTATTGAGCTTTGACAATATCTTGGGTTATGATAAATATCTGGGGGGGATTTACTGGGACCAAGATATTTCATATAGACCCCAGATATCCCACGTGGGCCCCAAGCAGGGCTGCGGGTGTGGGGGAGGATTTTGGCCGCATGCGTAACCCCTCTCCAACAGTCGATTGAATGTTTGAATCTTCGAGGTGTGGCACCGTGAGATGTCTAGCTGTCACGTGCTTTGCTGGCACACAGACACTATGGAGTAGAGAGAGAAAAAAAAGGATAAAGAGAGTGGGAGAGAGAGAGAGAGAGAGAGTTTACACAAGATATGGCAACGGAGTTTGGCCGAAGCCTACATCTCCGTGCGGTAAGGCGTAACCTTTGAATCCACTATCACTGAGAAAGAAGAGCTACTCTCGACAGGCCGAGGAGTGCTTCTTACAAGTAGTCAGAGGGTGGATAGGGCTTGAGAGTCTGAAGACCAGAAGACTTAGAGAACTCTGAAAAACAGAAAGTGGAATTGAAAATAATAAAATTCGATCCGGTTTCTTTATAGATTTGGCTATATATAGAGGTTTTGTAACACATCTTAAAATATTTTTTCTATATCATCTAACCTATTGACTCGAGGTCTCTCTTCCGCGACACTAGGAAAATCTCTTATGGCGAACGACGTGCATCCCTTGGTTTTTGTGATCTTAAATATAATTATAGTTAAGCCTCGGCATTGGATGCGACGTCTCTACTAGGATTCATTGTGTTTTCCAATTATCATATTTGGACCGCCATTAGTTCAGCCAGGCTCCGAAGATCCATGACAGTACATCCCCTTCTCCACGTCTACCTCCGAGTTCTCATTCTGTTGATCATCATGGTTGATTTGAATCTTGTTGTATCACCCGAGCCCCTGATCGAATCCAACAACATGGAGGGAAGCACACCCTCCCCCTCCTTGATCCAGATCTAAGATGAAGGGGGAGGTTGACATCTACCTCCTCCCCGGATCAACTCCGCTCTGACTATTGCTCTCCTCGTCGATCTACAACGACGAGCACCTATGCAGCACACACTCTAAGTTAGTCGCTCAGATTTCAAGGAATGATTCATAAGAATATGAATGAAGGAAAAATGGTTGAAATCAAACAATAAGAGCATCTTCAACCGTCCGCTATATTGCCAAATATAGCGGACAGATCCATCCAACCATCTGCAACTCTCCCCTGCATTTATGCAGGGGGCTGTTTTGGCTGGCAAAAATAGCGGGATGGGGGGAGGGAATAGCGGTGGTTGCCATTTGGGAGATTTCCAATAATACCAAAAATACCCTCCAAAGCATGTATGCATTCAATGTTAATGACAAATATATCCTTGATAAATTTTACATATAAATATTTAACTACGTGTATTTATTAATTTAGTAATCCGTTTTTAACAAATTTGGTACAGTTGGAAAGCTCTCATCAAGACCTTCGAAAAGAGACCAATATCTAATATTTTTAGAGTTATTTTAAAATTATTAAATATTATATTAATTATATAAATCATATAATTTTATGAATTAATAAATATATGGAGATCTATTTAATTACTTATTTTATAATTATTTTGATTAATGTTTATTCTTGTTAATAAATTTTTATTCTAATATTTAAAAGAAAATGAAATAATGTATATTCCTTGAAGATGCTAAAATATAGAGGCCATGATTGGAGATGGAAGACCTCCATTTAGAAATATTTTGAGAATATTCTTATTTGGCAATGGCAAAATAGAGGGAATGGTTGGAGATGCTCTAAGAACATATATCAAGAGGGATGAGGAACAATGTGCAAATCGAATGATTGATGGGTCAAACCGGAGATCTCAAGGGCATGGACAAAAAGTCTTCAAAGAATCGATGTGCGACTCAAGCCTTCAAGAGATGAATCCAATGATTCAAGAGGAGGAAGGATGAAATATCCCAATTTGGGGGATTTTTTTCTTGGAGGTCTAAATCCTCTTCCAAAAGCTGCTCATCAAAGTAAGAAGCATTGCTGGCCATCAGGTCTGGTCATCCATCAGCAGTCTCGACCTCAGTCGGGACCAAGACTAAGTATGCAGCCAATGGATTACCGGCGATCGCGGATCATCCCTAGGGGGTCCAGCATGCACATTGAATACTAGGGTTCCAACACTTGGAAATATTCCATGTGAACCCCTCTAATGGAAAAAGTGTAAATATGAGAAAATTTATTTTTGCAATCCAAGAAATTTTAAATCTCGTCAAACTAGAGCTTTGAAAATAATATCATTTTAAATATGATTGGACTCTAAGCATAATAAGCCATAAATCATATCCAATAAGAACTTTGTAGTTAAGCGTGTATGGGCCAGGGCAATACTAGGATAGGCGACCTCCTGAGAAATCCTTGTGTGGCATGGCCAAAGCGGACAATATCTTGTATGTGTTGGAGCCGGATGTTACAAGAAATTTAAGTTTGATCCTACGAAGACCAAGACATTCACTCTCCTCAATATATCATAAGAAAAGCTTCTTGAAAAATTATTGGCTGAAGACAAGGTAAACATACTGAGAGAATCTGCTGAAGGAATGAAGATGGTGCGCAACATTTGCACGTACTGCAAACTACATAAGGCCAACCAATTACCCAAGAGAGTAGTAGGAGAGATCACACTTCCAGAGACAAGTGGATCAATTATGACGATGGTCCCTTTCTTGATACTAGACCGCCCTTCAAACTATAATGTGATCCTAGGGATGCTATGGATACATTAGATGAAGTCCCTAGCATCTTTCTACTACCAAAAAATAAAATTTGTGACCACAGTTGTGTTTTCGCCTGTGGGGTCTCATCTTTATTGGCTTAATTTGTGTGCTCAAACCAAAGTGTAAGAGATTACATGTAACTCTGTTTTTGTTTGCTGAGTCATGATAGTGCTCATCTTCATAAAGATCAGTCAAGTGTATCACAACGTATTCAAGATCATATGAAGACTCGACAGTCCATCACATGCCTATAATTGATCACCTGAGAGACAAGCGATGGGACTAATTTGCAGGGGATAGTCTAGGGTCTCTCTCTCTCTCTCTCTCTCTCTCTCTCTCTCTCTCTCTCTCTCTCTGTGTGTGTGTGTGTGTGTGTGTGTGTGTGTGTGTGTGTGTGTGTGTGTGTGTGTGTGTGTGTGTGTGTGTGTGTGTGTGTGTGTGTGTGTGTGTGTGTGTGTGTGTGTGTGTGTGTGTGTGTGTGTGTGTGTGTGTGTGTGTGTGTGTGTGGGTTATTGGTAAAAAGTAGAACCAACTGGGCCAAGTCTTTCTTTATAATTTTAAGAAGTTAGATTTCTATTCAATATTAGGCTTCAACTCCATTGCATGACTACATTTTGTTGAGCTCTTATGACTAAATTATAAATGGATGCCGTGGCAAGCGAGGAAGAGTGTTTACCAAATCCCAATCAAAAGGGGATTTGCTATTTTCATCATATAATTGATAAGGGCATCCAGCTAAAAATTAGAAAAATATCCATTGTGCTCCCAAGGAGTCGCATACCTATTTATAAGAGCACCCGGTCGGCTTTGTGGGGAAAATTTTTGTGCCGTCTTGATCAGAGACTTCACCCCACAATTCTTGATTGAATTGTATGGTTTGTAGAGATAGAGGAGATTAGAGAGTATAGCGAAAGAAGACGCGAGGAGTTGTTGTCGAAGTTCGGTCTTATGACCTACGTCTCCGACAGTGAGGACCCACCTGGTTTGCACTATAACGTATGCAAAAAGGGGGGGGGGGGGGTGCTTTCTCTCGATAAGTCGAGAGGAGCTTTTTATAGTGGGGTTTGTTGGAATTGATGTGTTCTTAGCTTGAAAAAATTTTTTATTCAAAGAAATAATAGAGAGATTGTATTTGAATAAGAATTGCATTAGTAGTACGTGGTCATATCACGTGTTCGATGATAGAACATCAAGCCATGGTTTATGTAGATCTGCTGAGAGGAAGGGTCAGTGAATTGAAAACATATAACCTAAATTGTTCACAGCTATGATAGGGCTGGTTCTCCTATCGTGAGAAGTTTTTGGAATGACAGAGTATAGAACCTTCACTATGATCATTGCCAGGCATAATTATTGTGACCAAACGGAGCCAACATGGTGCACAGATCAGTGAGCAGACACTGGTGCATTAAGCCGTGTTTCTGCTTAGAGTAGTTGGTCCTAAACCCTGAGGAATCATGACTGGTGGGCTAACCAATTGCGTGGTGCTTTGATGCACCAACGTATGAGGGATCCATTTATGTGCGATCCAATACCACGGTGCGTTGGGTTACCCGATTGACGTCGCATCGGTGTGTCACTCCTACAGGCTATCCACAACCCTAACCGGTAGTGCGTTCCATGGTCGAACTCATATCGCACTAAAACCAGGCCTGGTGGTTGTCAGTCAAGCTGACGACCGGATCCCCTAGCTTGGCCAAAGCAAAGGGAAGTGCGTTCACGTTAGTTTACCTGGATGGAACCATGTCAAATGATCACTCGAGTCTGACGATGTTCTCCACCGCTCGAGTCGTGTCATGGTACCGAGTGGAGAGATATCACACTACTATAACTGAGTTGAGATCAAGGGTATGTGAGAGAATGTAATAAGTCTAGGAGGATTGGAGGTCAAATTGCGTCGCACTCTGTTTAGCTTCGCAAGTTAACCGGGGCTCAGAGGACAGACATAAACACTTATAGGGTGTGTTGGTCGAGACCTGGTTGCTAGCTATGAATCCTAGTCCCTGCAGGTTTCACCTTGTCTACCATCTCTTCCCTTACTTGCACTACTTTAGTTAGGAAGATGATCATCCCACGGGTGCTTCGCACTAGAGCGTGAGAGAGAAAGAGAAACAAAATATGCTTCCAGGGGGCAACCCCAGAGTGTTTAGAGGTATATATAAAATATCTAACACCCCTCATAGGTGCAGTCAATCCTAGCGTGCATCGCACGGGAGCTCGGTAGAGTTGCTTCGATAAATTTTACTAAGGACACCCCTAAGTATGGATAAATTACTGAGGGCACCCTTAGATGAGAGAACAACATTTCCATGTCAAGAGGACACTAGAAATCCTAGGGGTCCTACAGGTTCGAACGGTTTCACAATCGGAGTCCGATACAAGAGTGTATGACCATTAGAAGCATGGGGGGCATTTTGGTCTTTTGCCAAATGGCCCTCGCATGCCCTAATGGCCGGCCACTCATGTTAGGGGCGCCCATATGCAGCCATGACCTGATATGGGGAGGATCTAAGAGGAGGATCTTAGATCCTCCCCCAGATATAGTTTGTTGCATAGTTAGAACCGCCCCCCCTAAAATCTAGGGGGCGGTTTTATCGGGTGGTTGGATAGGATAGGGCCAGCCATATCAAGGGGATTTTTAATCCCTATGGCCGGCCACTTAAAAGGAGGATGAAAGGGAATTTCGTCCAAGGAAAGAAAATGATGTTTTGCTGCAATTTATTGCTCGAAACAAGCCCCTCTTGCACCAAAAATCTGCACACCATTCCTTTCTCTTTCTCGTCTTCCTCAAGGATTTTGCAAGCATCGGAAGAGGCTCGTTGGCGAGAGGAATTCAGAGCTTTCTCAACGAGGACGCGGCTAGGAGGCAAGACTCGGTTAACCCAACGGTGGATCTACATCCGTACCCTTTCATCTGTACCTCGGCATCCGTCTCCACCAACAAAGAAGAAAATCCTCCACAATGAAAAAATCTACACGAAGGTATAATCTCTCTATCGCTCATTCTAAGTTTTAATACATAGATCATCTGATGTATGTTGCATCATCTCGTTAGAATGACGATTAGGGGTTCGTACTATTGCATTATGTGTAGATGATAGGATTATATAATCAGAATTTTTGTAGCACACACTCGGTAACGTGGTCCTACGACCGCTGTCTGGCTTCCGCTGCCAGACTTTGATCTAGAGAATTAATTTTTCCTAACAACTGGTATCAGAGATAGCGTTCGAGTGTGTGGTTCATGATGAGATTCTCATCGAATCCAATCATACGCACATGAAAGGATAGTTCATCATCGGGTTCGCTTTGTATCATGCATGCATATATATATATATATATATATATATATATATATATATATATATATATATATATATATATATATATATATATATATATATATATATATATATATATATATATATATATATGTTTGTATGGGTTTTCTGCAGGTGCCACTCTGAAAAGTAAAATGCTGAAATTGGTTTGCGCATTTGGAGGTCGGACCCCAGATTATGTGAATGAATGTGTTTTAATTTTTCAGTTCTCTATAGATAGTGTATTAGGCCATTATGGGCGAGGATGGTTTTGTTATCCTTGGTTTCCTAGGGCTCTCTGCTAGGATTTTTTTTATTTTCCTAGGAAATTATGCCTGAACGAGCAATTACTCGGAGCAGGATAGTTTTTTTGTTTATAGGAAAACGATAAAAATGGATTCCATGGCGAAGCACCTTTGCAAGAGGGAGAGTGGTACCCGAAGGATGAACCGAACTGGCAGAAGTGTACATGGTGGTGTGAACCAGGGACCGTATGTAGAGACTTTGGGCCGGATCAGAGAACTTGAAGAAAGAATAGAGCTGATGCGCTGATCAGGTTCAAGGAGTGGACCCTAAGCCTGATGTAAAATCGGTGTGTGGTTGTTTTTTTCTGCTAGTTAATCTGATAACCCTGATGATATATTATTGATAATTAAATCTGAGATTAGGTGTTTTGGTGGGATGCCCTTTCCCCGCATGGTCCCCTATGATCATTAGGTTAGGACTCAACTAGATCTTCACCCTAGTCGTCTTGTAGTTTGGTGATGGTAGGATTTTATCATCACGAGGTTATGCCGCTACTAGTTGGCCAGCATCGAAACCAAGGGTGAGATGACGATTCACAGGTCATCACACATCAAGAGATTGGAACGGGCGTTATCGTAGTGGGAGCCTTGACCACGCTGTCCTTAGGCTAGGCTTATAACATTAGGGTTTGAGCTTTCGTGAGATATCAAAAATTCTGGAGCATGTAATGTGACTCATGTGGTAGTGAAAGGCCAAAGCCAAAGTAACTTCATGGGACAAGGACTATGATGCTCCAGAAACACTAATATTCCATAGGAGTTCGGTACCCCAGTGGGAGCACGGTTAGACCAGGGTTTAGTGTATAGGTGGTCGCTACCTTAGATTGCATTATCACTTGCATTAAAATTACCCTCCAGATAAAAAGGAAACATAAGGGGCGTTCGAGAAGTGCTTGGCCACCACAGCCAATCATAAGAAATCTAGGTGGGGAGGGCATGATCCATAATCTTTGCGGGTGAGGGTTGTGTTCTCATTTACAACGGATACCAAGTGATCTCCTTAGGGATAAGGGGATTACGCGTTGAGGAGAGAAGGGCTTTTCCCACCAAAGTGGGGGCTGCATGAACTCCCAGTCCGTAATCTCCTAAGCTTGTGGAGAAGTATTTGAAGAGCACCATTGTATCTTGTAGCTTTGCACTTGGACCACGTAGCTCTGGCCAAAATAACCATGGTCCATCATGGCCCATTTGAGTACAGATTTGGATTGGATCTTAGAGTTCCGATGTGAGGGGGCGACGGTGTACACTACCCTACGGTGTGTGCATCTGGATCCCAGAGCTCACATACATGGTTAATTAATTTACAGAAATGTTCTTGTCTTGAGGGTATGCATTGACGTGTAGATCTAATTAAATTATTTTAAAAATCCATAAAATTATTTTATAATGCATTCTCATACACTGTCGTTTGTTTATCAACAGATGACCAAGTTAGATCCCCTTTCAGCTATCCTCAGTGATAACAAACTGATGGGTCCCAACTATGAGGATTGGAAACGCAATCTGATGTTGGTCCTGAGGATAGGTAAACACACAATGGCACTGACGATGTCTGAGCTAGACCTACCGGGTTCAAATATCACAGAGGCACAACAAATGGAATATACTGACTAGAAAGAGGCGAATGAGATGTGCAAATGCTATATAATAGCCTCTTTGCAAACAACTCTGTAGAAGCAAGTCGAGGAAATGCCCGAAACTTCTAACATGATGTTATACCTCAAGAAATGTTTAAGGGTCACAGTCGAGTCACTCGATACCTCACTGTCCAGAAGCTAGTTAGTACTAAGATATCTAGTGGTACGCCAGTTCGGGAATACATGCTCAAAATATTTGGGTTCCAGAACGAGCTGGCTACCATGAACATTGTGCTAGAGAACGAGCTGATGATAGACATTTTCCTTGCATCTCTATCAGGAGCCTTTGAAGGCTTTATCATAAATTTCCATCTGAATAAGTTGGAAATGACAAATACAGAGCTTCTGGGAGCTCTCCAGGCTGCTGAGGATGGTTTCAAATACAAGGGCGAAGCACTTACTATGCAAGACAGATCCTCGTTGAAACGGAGCAAACCTCAGAAGAGCAAATCAAAGAAAAAGCCAAAGTCAATTCCTGTGCAGAGCAATGTGGGAATATCTGGATCCAAGAAGACTACAAAGCCAAGCACCAAGTGCTTTAGGTATGGTGAGAGCGGACATTGGAAGAAGGACTGCAAGAAGCCTCAGCGTACTGGAGTAGGTAAACGTCAACACTTAGTAGTTAAAACACTTCTTTCAAGCCGTAGATCTTTTGCTTCCTGGATTGTGGACTCCGGGTCCTTTAACCAAGTCTGTAATTCATTACAGGGGTTTCAGGAGAGCAGAAGGCTGCTTGATGGAGAAAAAATCCTGAGTATGGGAACTGATGCGGTTGCAGCTGCTGAAGCTATAGGAGATGTTAATCTTAGATTTTCTGATCGAACAATAATGTTAAGAGACGTATTATTTGTACCGTCCTTGAGACTCAATTTAATTTATATTTCCTCTTTAGTTAATAAAGGCTATTCAGTTCTATTTAATGCATATGGAGTGTCTATTAAACTGAATAAGAATTTTATAGTAAGAGGAATAGTTCAGAATGGTTTCTACACATTAAATCCAGAAATAGATAACATAACAACAACAACTTTCCAAATTAATAAATCATCTAAATGTAAAAATCCTTCGGATAACCAAACACTGTTGTGGCATTTGAGATTAGGTCATATAGCCTTAGATAGGATTCACAGATTAGTGAAGGCCAGTCTTCTAGAAACAAATCCCTCGGAGATCCTTCCCACCTGTGAGCCTTGTCTGGAGGGTAAAATGACCAAAAGAATCTTTAAAGGATCAGGGGTAAGAGCCACTGATGTGTTGGAGTTAATACACTCCGACGTCTATGGGTGCAAAATCTGGCTAACGCCCAACGGTGGGACCCACAGCCCTACCTGGGGCCCAAGAGTCCAACGGTGGGACCCGCAACCCTGCTTGGGGCCCATGAGTCCAACAATGGGACTCGCAGCCCTCTGAGGCCCACGAGTCCAACAGTGGGACCCGCATCCCTGCTTGGGGCCCACGAGTCCAATGGTGGGACCCGCAGTCCTGCTTGGGGCCCACGAGTATAATAATGGTGTTGGAATTGGATCCGCTTATCAGAGTCGCAGCGGAAGCAAAAGATAGATCTGAAGATCATACAATGTATGTTTCATTACAATTAATTCTACAAAACAATCTACATGCAAATCTACGATCTTAGCATATGTGCGGACACCCTAGAGGCATACTACGATCTACGGAAGACATGCATGCATCTAGTTAGATGTTTAGAATCATCATACCTTGTGGATCTATGATCCGAAGAAAACGGAACGATAAAGAACCGCACTTGAACCGCAAAAGAAACTGTCGAATAGCACCATGTCCTTTGTGAATTGAGGAATCCTCGAAATCCCGTCTCTGAGTGCGAGGATTACGAGCCGATGGAGGAATTCGTTGCGAAGACGATGGCGAGCCACGAGATTTCCTCCTTCTCTTTCTCTCTTCTTCCTTCTCCTTCCTTCATTTTTCTTCTCCCTTCTTCTTCCTCTCTTTTCCTTGGCCGAAACCACAAAGGAGGAGGCAAAGGGGGGTTCGGATTTTTGGAGGAGAGGGGGAAGCTTAAGGCCAGCCCTCCCTCTCCCTATTTTCTTATAGGGATGGTCTTCCATTGCTTCAAGGAAGCTAGGGCCGGCCCTAGATAGATTAGGATAGAGAGGGGCGGTTTTTAGGGATTCCAAGTGTCTATCGTGAAGCCTGGACGAAAATGCCCTTCACGAAAAGTGGAAAACTGAAAGAGAGACTGAGTGAGGTGCGCTACTCGGAATCGAGTTCCGTCAACGCCTATGAGCTCCTGGAATTATTCCGCTCATTCTAAGATCCATATTCAATATGTTTTGAGCCATATTTCAGTATTTACCAAAATACCCCTATGTCCTGTAACACATGTGAATTAGGTTCTTAGGCTCCGGGCTTGCGCTCCATCGCGCTACTTCGCATCCAACGTATCCATCTAGGTTGGGGAACAATTCCTATATGCAACGATAGGGTGGAACCTCCAGGGTTCAGGATCTCTAGCTCCAACCAAATCCCTGATTAACTGTTCCTATGACACACCGAAAGTTCTGTTAATCAGCCCTAATCCGATTAACCCGCGTAGCCACCCAAAGTGCGACGCGAGTTAAACTCTAGTGATCCTAAACTTATATTACTCCCTCGTAACCCTGTTCTCTACTATACTCCGATAATCCTTAGTCCCTTCTATTACTGGTGCTATGATACAACTCGGGTGGTGGGGAGCACCGTCATTTCCCGATCGATCATCTGACTAGGAATTGATGACTTGTCATCTATAACATCACACACCTTCTGGTGCTATGCCTAGCATCCGGAACGTCGTCAGTCATACTGACAACCACCAGGCCTGGGTTAACTGTGTGGATAGATTGACTCATCAAAACGCACCCATCCAACACTGGACATCGGATAACATGTAGGGATTACATGTCACTCAAGCGCCAACCGGGTAACCCAATGTACCATGGTGTTGAACTATAGAAGGTCCGCACACGTTGGCACATCAAAGCACCACTCAACTGGTTGGCCCAGTGTACATGATCCCTCAGGGTTAATAACAGATTATCTATAGTAGTAAGACGGTTTATGCACCAGTGTCTGAATCACTGAACTATGCACCGTTTTGGTTCCTGTTCAACACGATCATCGTGCTTGATCAGGTGAATGGGAATCCCATGTTCCCGTGGTAAAGACTTTACCACATCCTCTACCTGCCAACAACTTGTTCTCGGTGAAGCGATCGACATCATCTAAGCTGTGAACTAGTTCTAGGTCTATACATAACTGGTCCACTGGGTCCCAAGCATGGATCCACCATGCGCCTCAGTGGCCTACTGTGTTCCCTAGGGTCCTTTTATTATATGAGTATTATCATATACCAGAGTAGTATTCTAATTAAAGTAATAACCAAAGTCATCTTTATTAATGTTAATACAAAAAATCCACGCTAAGGACATACGAGCTACAACAATCTCCCACTTGGTCTAGCGGGGAACAACAATCTTAACTCCCATGGTATCCATGTGCTTCTCAAAAGCCTTGGTCGGTAAAGCCTTTGTGAAAGGGTCCGCCATGTTATCTTCAGACGCTACCTGAGTCACTGCAACCTGCCCTCGCTTCTGCAAGTCCCGGATAATGTAGTATTTCCGCTCGATATGCTTGCTCTTCTGGTGATATCTTGGCTCCTTGGATTATGCTACCGCTCTATTATTGTGACAGTAAAGGACAATAGGATCTTGAGCTCCCGGTACGTATCCTAAGTCTGTGAGGAACTTCTTGAGCCACACTGCCTCCTTAGCTGCTTCGCACGCCGCAACGTACTCAGCCTCTGTCGTCGAATCCGCAATGCATCCCTGCTTCATGCTCCTCCAACTGACAGCTCCTCCTCCTAATGAAAACACAAACCCTGACGTCTATCTCTTGGATTCCAGATCTGATGTAAAGTCAGAATCCGTATATCCAATCGGCATCAGTTCTTGTGAAGAGTAAACTAACTCATAATCTCTCGTCCTACGGAAATACTTGAGTATACTTTTCACAACAGTCCAGTGCCCTGGACCCGGATTTGACTGATACCTGCCCATCATGCCTACTGCATAGCATATATCTGGTCTCGTGTACTGTATAGCATACATCAGACTCCCTACAGCCGAAGCATAAGGTATCGTTTGCATCTCTGCCCTCTCCTCAGGAGTCTTAAGACCCTGATTCTTGGACAATTTCATTCCATGTCTGAATGGAACCAGTCCCTTTTTGGAGTTGTGCATACTGAATCTGACCAAGATAGTATCTATGTAGGCTGACTGTGACAGCGAGAGAGTCTTGTTCTGGCGATCTCGAGTTACCTTGATCCCCAGAATATAACTCGCTTCACCCAGGTCTTTCATGTCTAATTGAGAGGATAACCACACCTTCACTATAGACAACGTTCCAACATCGTTTTCAATGAGCATGATATCATCTATGTAAAGCACTAGAAAAACTACTGCAGTCTTATCGCTCCTTTTATAAACACATGGTTCATCCACGTTCTGCTCAAATCCATAAGAGTGGATAGCCTGATCAAAATGCATGTTTCAACTTCTGGATGCTTGCTTCAGTCCATAAATAGACCTTTGCAACTTGCACACCAGACTTTCCTGACCTTTTACGACAAAGCCTGGAGGCTGAGACATGTAGATGTCTTCTTCCAAATCCCTGTTGAGGAATGCGGTCTTGACGTCCATTTGCCAGATCTCCCAATCATAATGGGCTGCAATGGACAAGAGGATCCGGATAGACTTGAGCATAGCCACTGGTGAAAAGGTTTCGTCATAGTCGATCCCTTCTCGCTAGGTATAACCCTTAGCGACTAGTCTAGCTTTGTAAGTCTCAACGGTACCATCCGGACCTCTTTTCCTTTTGTACACCCACTTACACCCAACATGTTTAATGTTGTGAAGTGATGTTATAAGTGTCCAGACCGAGTTTTGGGACATCGATGTCAGTTTTGCCTCCATGGCTTCCTGCAATGCTGCATGGTCAGAGGATACCATCGCTTCGTAATAGTTCAGAGGATCATCCTCCTGAAACTCTGGATCTACTATGAAGGCTTCTCCAATGTATCTATCAGGAGAACTTGTGGTTCTCCCACTGCGATGAGCCTGCGGTGGTTCCATAGGAGTCGATTCTACAGTATTGTTTATATTAGTGGTATCGGCTCGCACTACGTTTTCTGTCTGCATACTCCCATTAGTACCAAGCAATTCTTCAAGAACTACTTTACTGGTGGGCTTATGGTCTATTAAATAATCCTGCTCCAGGAATACGACGTTCGTCGAGACGACAACCTTTCTATCCTCAGGATCATAAAATAAACCACCCTTTGTCCCTTTTGGATACCCAACGAACAGACATACCTAAGTTTTTGACTCTGTCTTATCTCGCTTGTCCTTCCGCACATATGCTGGACAACCCCAAATCCTAAAGTGCTGTAGGCTGGGCTTTCACTTCAACCACAGCTCCCAAGGAGTTAGAGGTACTGACTTTGATGGAACAAAGTTCAAAGTATATGCTACCGTCTCTAGAGCATATCCCCAAAAACTAGGTGGCAATATTGCATAACTCATCATAGTCCGAACCATGTCTAATAAAGTTCAGTTTCTTCTCTTAGATGCACTATTTTTTTGTGGTGTCCCTAGTGCAGTCAACTGGGATACAATCCCATGCTCACGCAGGTACCTAATAAATTCATCTGATAGGTATTCGCCTCCTCGATCCGATCGAAGAGACTTGATACTTTTACCCGTCTGCTTTTCTACTTCAGCTCTGAACTCCTTGAACTTATCAAAGGATTCAGACTTTCGCCGTATTATGTATATGTATCCAAACCTCGAGTGATCATTCGTGAAGGTGATGAAATACTCGAAGCCTCCTATAGCACGGACACTTATGGGCCCATATACATCAGTGTGTACCAACTTTAATACCTCCTTAGATCTATTACCTTTGGCTCGGAAAGATCTTTTAGTCATCTTGCCTTCCAAGCAAGACTCACACGTCGGTAAGCTTTCAGAAATATCTGGACTTTAAAGTCCTACCTTAACCAACCTGTGAATCCTGTCTGAGGCTATGTGTCCAAGCCTTAAATGCCAAAGGAGTATTGGATTATCTGAGGGATTTTTCCTTTCAGATGAATTAACCACGCATGCTTCAGTTATGTTATCCTGCTTATGATTGGAGTTAATTACATAAAGACCATTCTGTGTCTTTCCCTTACAAGCAAAGGAACCATTCAATTTAATTGACACACCAGAAGCATCAAATAAAACTGAAAAACCTTCATTATTCAATAAGAAAACAGAAATTAAATTACATCTCAAGGACGGTACATAAAGTATGTCTCTAAGTAATAAACTTCTTCCATCAAGGAACTGCAAGACGATATCTCCAACTGCTTCAGCCTCTTCCACGGCCTCAGTTCCCATGCTTAGGATCATCTCCCCATCATCCTGTTTTCTTGTCTCCTTGAACCCCTGCAAATTATTGCAAGCATGGTTAGTGGAACCAAAATCCACAATCCATGAAACTGGAGAATAACTTGGTGCTACAAGGGATTCCACTATGTTGATTTGAGATATACCTGTCTCAGCCTTCTTGGGAGCCGCACGACAGTCGCCCTTCCAGTGCCCCTTCTTGCCGTATCGGAAACATTTTCCTTTGGGCTTCGCCGGACCATTCTGCTTAGGAACCTGCAACTGCACCTGGCCTATCTTCACGGGCTTCTTAGACTTTCTTTTCTGAAACTTGCCTTTGACTTTCAGAGAAGAATTCCGCTCTACGTTCAGGGATTGGGATCCTGCCTTCATCCCGTCCTCTGCCGTCTGGAGTGCCGCTAGGAGCTCTGCATTAGACATCTCTTACCGGTTAAGGTTAAAGTTGGTAACGAAGCCCTCAAACGCTCCTGACAGAGACACGAGGAAAATGTCGGTCTGGATCTCTGCATCCAAGATGACATCGAAGGAACCAAGCTCATTCACATAGCCAAACAATTTCAGTATATGATCCCGAACTAAAGTCCCCTCTGCAATCTTCGGGGACACCAATTTCTTGATGGTCAGGTAACGAGTTACCCGACTACGACCCTCGAAATGTCTGAAGCGAAGGCCATGTCTTCGACTTGCTTCTGAAGGACGGTCTGCAAGGATGCCACTATGTACCACTTGCACATCTCATCAGCATCTAGCCAGTCTTTCTATTCCTTCAACTAAGCCTCAGTTGCACTTAGTCCTGGCATGGCCGGTTGAGGGTACTTAGGGCAATTGTGTGTTTGCCAACCCTTAGGACGAGCATTAAGTTACGCTTCCAATCCTCGTAGTTTGGTCCCGTAAGTTTGTTATCATTAAGTATAGAGGCAAGGGGGTCGAGCTTGGTCATAATTTCTGTAAACAATGGTTCAAAGCAAAATTAGGGTTTACTACAATTTATTTCATGGAATTTAGAAATAGATAATGTTTACTCCAGCCGCTATGTCTTCACTACCTCAAGTGGAGACATCCAGGAATCTAAATTCCCTGGGCTCGAGCACTGAGACTATCAGCCTTGAATTGGAGACAACATCTCGGTGAGAACATGCAACCGCTTCTGCCAACGGGGTTTTTACGACACAGGCTTTATCAGAATTACCCATGGTAAACTGAAAGACCTTCCAGTCTCCTTTTGGCTAGCTTTATGTGATTCACATGCACAGCAATGGCGGTATCACACAAGCTTTCGGATGCTTCCCACAAATCTAGGTGGTATCGGCAGGGGGTTCATAGGCTCCCACGGTGCAGGAAAAAATCGTCACCCACTGCCACTGGCATCCTCCATATCCCGTAGGAAACCACTAGGCGAACCAGCATAGAAGAAAACACAGCTCTCACTCGGTAGGAATATCGAACTGCGTACCTCCTACCCAGACCCTTAGCCGGTTGATTGTGGAGGCCAGAGGCTCCCCTTTGGAGGGAACATCTTACACAACACTTCTTTATGAGGTTTTATGCATATCTAGAAAGGTCACAACCTCCTAGACTTAGACCCTAGTCTACCGTGCTCCCACTAGGATTACAAACCCTTCCTCAAAGTATTAGTATCCTTAGAAAATATCATAGTTCCTACCTTGAATACTCAGCTTTCGCCTTTCTTGCATGGATCACATTACATAGATTCCAAGGATCCTGATACTTCACTAGTTTGCTCATAATCCTAAGATCTGGAGCATAGCTTAGGGTCAACGTGGAAAAGACTCCCACTACGATGACGCCTCATTCACAATTTGATGTCTGATGTCATAGTAGACCTCATCTCACTATAAGTTTCGATGCTGGCCAAATAGGGACATCCGACAACCTCTGTCGGATGTCAACCTAATGATGGCATAGCCAAATCGTTATGAGTTCATACTACCATCAAACGTCATCTAGAAACGGGTATCACACAGTGAAATCCTAACCTAACTTGGTCGCTAGGATCATGTGGGGAAAGGGCATCCCACTAGGGTTATTATACTTCTTATGGAGATATTAGTTAATTATCTCTAAACAAATCTAACACTGCGTCTATCTCGGTGCATAATACTTGGCTACCTGAACTACCACGAGGGCAATTACCACCTTTCCTTTTATCTAGCCACCGGATTCGCACGTGTTAGAACCATATAGAGACACCGATGAATCCATAAGCTTAGTACTAACCCTATGCCTGATCTAGAGACAAACTCACAAGCAAGATATATAATCACATTATCATCGGGGTTCTCTAAATACTAAATAAAAAGAAACAATAGAAATAGCATCCAAACTGAATCAAGTCCAGGGTCCGACCCCTGAACCTGAATAGCACAGCCAAGATATCCTGCTCTTCCGTTCTGCACGATCTCTGACGATGATCCCCATCATCGCCAATATGCACGCTTTCTTCGGGTCTTTGCACGCCATGGTACCGCTTGCCCAAACCGTGGATGTAGTATCGTCTCCTTCTTCCTGTGACCGAAAAACTAACACGCTCTGAGCAAGTGCTCATTCGTGTACAATTTCGCTAGAAAGAAAAAGAAACAATCCTAAAAAATATAGCCAGGGAACCGAGGATGGTCAACCCCCACCCTCGCCCATCTAGAGCCTTAAAATCCACAAGCACAATAAAAATCAATACAAAAATTAAATCCGGGGTCTGACCCCCGGAAGCATGCAATCACAGATTACTATTCAGCACGACACCTGCAAAAAGATGATACATAGCACAATCCATATGCATGATCTACGCCGAACCCCGACGAAAACATATGCCATCATATATTCACATGATGTTTTCACGAATTCATGCATGAAACATACACCAAAGCGTGCTCTGATACCGATTGTTGGAATTGGATCCGCTTATCAGAGTCGTAGCAAAAGCAAAAGATAGATCCGAAGATCATACGATGTATGTTTCATTATAATTAATTCTATAAAACAATCTACATGCAAATCTACGATCTTAGAATATGTGCGGACACCCTAGAGGCATATTACGATCTACGGAAGACATGCATGCATCTAGTTAGATGTTTAAAATCATCATACCTTGTGGATCTATGATCCGGAGAAAACGAAACGATGAAGAACCGCACTTGAATCGCAAGGGAAACTGTTGGATAGCACCTTGTCCTTTGCGAATTGAGGAATCCTCGAAATCCCGTCTCTGAGTGCAAGGATTACGAGCCGACGGAGGAATTCATTGTGAAGACGATGGCGAGCCACGAAATTTCCTCCTTCTCTTTCTCTCTTCTTCCTTCTCCTTCCTTCCTCTTTCTTCTCCCTTCTTCTTCCTCTCTTTTTCTTGGCCGAAACCACAAAGGAGGAGGCAAAGGGGGGTTCGGATTTTTGGAGGAGAGAGGGAAGCTTAAGGCCGGCCCTCCCTCTCCTTATTCTCTTATAGGGCTGGTCTCCCATTGCTTCAAGTAAGCTAGGGCCGGCCCTAGATAGATTAGGATAGAGAGGGGCGGTTTTTAGGGATTCCAAGTGTCTATCGTGAAGCCTGGACGAAAACGCCTTTCATGAAAAGTGGAAAACTGAAAGAGAGACTGAGTGAGGTGCGCTACTCGGAATCGAGTTCTGTCAGCGCCTATGAGCTCCTGGAATTATTCCGCTTATTCTAAGATCCATATTCAATGTACTCTGAGCCATATTTTAGTATTTACCAAAATACCCCTATGTCCCGTAACATATGTGAATTAGGTTCTTAGGCTCCGGGCTTGCGCTCCATCGTGCTACTTCACATCCAACGTATCCATTTAGGTCGGGGAACAATTCCTATACGCAATGATAGGGTGGAACCTCCAGGGTTCGGGATCTCTAACTCCAACCGGATGCCTGATTAACTGTTCTGGTGACACACCGAAAGTTCCGTTTATCAGCCCTAATCTGGTTAACCCGCGTAGCCACCCAGAGTACGACGCGAGTTAAAATCTAGTGATCCTAAACTTATATTATTCCCTCGTAACCCTGTTCTCTACTATACTCCAATAATCCTTAGTCCCTCCTATTACTGGTGCCATGATACGACTCGGGCGGTGGGGAGTACTGTCAGATCCCGATCGATCATCTGACTAGGAATTGATGACTTATCATCTATAACACCACACACCTTCCGGTGCTATACCTTGCATCCGGAACATCGTCAGTCATATTGACAACCATCAGGCCTGGGTTAACTGTGTGGACAGATTGACTCATCAAAACGCACCCATCCAATACTGGACATCGGATAACCTGTAGGGATTACATGTCACTCAAGCGCCAGCCGGGTAACCCAACGTACTGTGGTATTGGACTATGGAAGGTCCACACACATTGGCACATCAAAGCACCACTCAATTGGTTGGCCCAGTGTACACGGTCCCTCAGGGTTAAGGACATATTATCTATAGTAGTAAGACGGTTTATGCACCAGTGTCTGAATCACTGAACTATGCACCGTCTTGGTTCCTGTTCAACATGATCATCGTGCTTGGTCAGGTGAATGGGAATCCCACGTTCCCGTGGTGGAGACTTCACTACATCCTCTACCTGCCAACAGCTTGTTCTCGGTGAAGCGACCGGTATCACCTAAGCTGTGAACTAGTTCTAGGTCTACACATAACTGGTCCACTGGGTCTCCCAAGTATGGATCCACCATGCGCCTCAGTAGCCTACTGTGTTCCCTAGGGTCCTTTTATTATATAAGTATTATCATATACTAGAGTAGTATTCTAATTAAAGCAATAACCAAAGTCATCTTTATTAATGTTAATACAGAAAATCCACGCTAAGGACACACGAGCTACAACAAATGGGACCCGCAGTCCTGCTTGGGGCCCATGAGTATGACGGTGGGACCCCCAGCCCTGCCTGGGGCCCACTTGCACTATCTGGGGTTTGTTAAATCCCCCAGAAATTTACTAAACCCCGGATACTCTAAGGAATATTCTTGGAATATTTCCTAGATGAACCAACTACTATAAATAGCAAACCCTGTAAATTATTCCAGATCCCAAATTCCAGATCAGAAATCCACTTTTTGTTTTCTAGAGCTCTCTGAGCTTTCTAGTTTTCAGACTCCTTTTTCATCCTCTGATTACTTGTAAGAAGCACTCTTCGGCCTGTCGAGAGTAGCTCTACTGTTTACTCAGAGATAGTGGATTCAAAGGTTGTATCTTACCGTACAGAGATGTAGGATTCGGTCGAACTTTATCACCATATATGTGTTATCTCTTTCTCTACCTTTCTATTATATAGTGCTTGTTTTACAGCCCAGCAAGTCATAACTCAGCGCTTCGAACCATGCCACATCCCGAAGGGTATAACCTTCACTCGACTGTTGGAGGAGGGTCACGTACGACGGTCGGTCCCGCGCAATGGGTCGGCAGACAGATAATGGTTAGCCCCGAACAGGGGGTCGGCAGACATACAATAGTCGGGCTCGCGCAATGTATCGGTAGACGCATACCCGACTGGCCCCCGGATAGGGGGTCGGCGGGCCCAACGGTCGGCCTCACGTAATGGGTCGGTAGACAGACAACAGCCAACCCCGCATAGAGGGTCGGCAGACGAACGACTGGCTTTGCACCAGGAAATCCCAGCTAGCTAGGTTAACACTTATCTAGGTGGGAGGGGGTAACTGTAGGTGCAAAATATAGCTAACGCCCATCGGTGGGACCCACAGCCCTGCCTGAGGCCCAAGAGTCCAACGGTGGGACCCGCAGCCCTGCTTGGGCCCCAAGAGTCCAACAGTGGGACTCGCAGACCTTTGGGCCCACGAGTCCAACAGTGGGACCCGCAGCCCTATCTGGGGCCCATTAGTCCAATAGTGGGACCCGCAGCCTTGTCTGGGGCCCACGAGTATGACAATGGGACCCGCAGCCCTGCTTGGGGCCCATGAGTACAACGGTGGGACCCGCAGCCCTGCTTGGGGCCCACTTGTACTATCTGGGGTTTGGTAAATTCGCCCAGAAATTTACTAAACCCCGGATACTCTAAGGAATATCCTTGAAATATTTCCTAGATGAACCAAGCTACTATAAATAGCAAACCCTGTAAATTATTCCAGATCCTAAATTCCCGACCAGAAACCTACTTTTTGTTTTCTAGAGCTTTTTGATCTTTTTGATTTTCAGACTCCTTTTCAATCCTCTGATTACTTGTAAGAAACACGCCTCAGCCTGTCGAGAGTAGCTCTATTGTTTACTCAGAGATAGTGGATTCAAAGGTTACATCTTATCGCACAGAGATATAGGCTTCGGTCGAACTTCATCACCATATCTTATTCATCTTTGACTCTACCTTTCTACTCTACAGTGCTTGTGTGACAGCTCAGCAAGTCACAACTCAGTGCTTTGAAGCGCGCCATATCTCGAAGGGTAAAACCTTCACTCGACTGTTAGAGGAGGGTCACATACAACGGCCGAAATCCTCCCCTACAGTTTGGCGCCTACTGTGGGATAGGATTTCGGCCATCGTACATGACCCTCCTCTAACAGTTGAGTGAAGGTTTTACCTTTCGGGATGTGGCGCGCTTCGAAGCGTTGAGTTGTGACTTGCTAGACTGTCACACAAGCACTATAGAGTAGAAAGGTAGAGGAAGAGATGACACAGGATATGGTGACGAAGTTCAGCCGAAGCCTATGCCTCCGTGCAGTAAGAAGCAACCTTTGAATCCACTATCTCTGAGTAAATAGTAGAGCTACTCTCGACAGGCTGAGGAATGCTTCTTACAAGTAATCAGAGGATGGAAACGAAGTCTGAAAACTAGAAAGCTCAGAGAACTCTGGAAAGCAGAAAGTGGGTTTCTGG
Organism: Chamaelirium japonicum; assembly: GCA_947650365.1. NCBI lineage: Eukaryota > Viridiplantae > Streptophyta > Magnoliopsida > Liliales > Melanthiaceae > Chamaelirium > Chamaelirium japonicum. The sequence continues at coordinate 12,831,801 of OX393552.1, forward strand.
TATGAATTTAGGATCTGAAATAATTTACAGGGTTTGCTATTTATAGTAGTTTGGTTCATCTAGGAAATATTCTAAGAATATTCCTTAGAGTATCCGGGGTTTAGTAAATTTCTAGGGGGATTTACCAAACCCCAGATAGTGCAAGTAGGGCCCAGGCAGGGCTGCGGGTCCCACTGTCGTACTCATGGGCCCTAGGCAGTACTGCGGGTCCCATTGTTATACTCGTGGGCCTCAAACAGGGCTGTGGGTCCCACCATTGGACTCGTGGGCCCCAAGCAGGGTTGCAGGTTCCACAGTTGGACTCGTGGGCCCCAAGCAGGGTTGCAGGTCCCACAGTTGGACTCGTGGGTCCAAAGGGCTGCGAGTCCCACTGTTGGACTCATAGGCCCCAGGCAGGGCTGCGGGTCCCACAGTTGGACTCTTGGGCCCCAGGTAGGGCTGTGGGTCCCACCGTTGGGCGTTAGCCAGATTTTGCACCTACAACGTCTGTGGACCCATAAGCATCAGAGTGATAGGAGGCTATGAGTATTTCATCACGTTTAGTGATGATTACTCTAGATACAACCATGTTTACCTAATGCAACGAAAGTCAGAATCCTTTGACATGTTCAAAGAATTCAAGTTGAAGTAGAAAAGCAGATGGGTAAATGTATTAAAACTCTTCGATCAGATCGAGGTGGTGAATACCTATCGGACGAATTCCTAACGTACCTAAAGGAGCATGGAATTAGCTCCCAGTTAATTGTTCCTGGTCCACCACAGCAGAACGGGGTCTCCAAGAGAACGAATAGGACCTTACTAGCATAGTCCGAAGCATGATGAGTTATGCCAGTTTACCAACCACATTTTAGGGTTATGCCTTAGAAACAGCTGTTGGAAGTTAATCCGGGTCAGAGGCTTGCAGTGGAAGCGATTTGGCGGTCGAAAGACCGTTCATGGTGCACGTTACACTATTTAAACTTTCATAGAAACTAATCTACATATGTGTGCATGTGTATGCACGAGAAACGAAAACCCCTAACGGCAATCTAGCGTAATGATTAACTAGCATGCATGCAAATCACAATGCTCGCTAGATCTACATGTTAGATTACACATACCTTTCGTATGGATCTTTTAACCGTGGAGAATTGTCTTCTTTGTCGATGGAGACGGAAGATCGTTCGCGAAGATGCCGATGGTACGAATGGAGATGTTGCCTTCTTGTTCACCCGTTCTCACACGATGCACAGAACGTCGTTCTCAGATCTCTGAGTGCCTCCGAAGAACGACCCTTCTCCTTCTTCAGAACTCCACGCGAGGAAGACGACGTTGCAAGCGGGAAACGGGAGATAAATCGGGAGAGAACTAGAGAGATGAGAGGAGGGGGGGTTCGGTTTTTCTGGCACAAGGGGCCGACGCCCCATAGGTCCTTTTATAGGGCCGGCCTACCCCCTTGGATAAGGATCCAAGGGGATAAAGACCTCCCACAATTATCTCTCCATTATCTCCTTTTTATCTCTTCGCGTATTTATCCGTTTTCCCACTTTTTAGGGCTCGACTTTATCCGTTTTTATCGCCCCATCCCTATCTATATGGCCGGCCCTATAGATGAGGGATTCTTATCTCTACATCATAGGGCCGGCCCTAGCAAGGTGCCTCACTACTAGGGTCGGCCAACAGTGAGGTCCGGCAGAGTGAGGTTTTTACCAAAACGCCCCGATGCCTCATTTTGACCATTTCTAGCGTGCGATACCTAGCAGCCACTTCTTAAGTGATCTTTACTAGTTACCTACTATTAACTGAGGCCACCGGAGGGTGCCTCTAGCAAAGTCAACTAGTCAACTCACAACATACCCCGGTGCATCGCACCTATGCAGCGAAGTTCACTTATGGCTAGGGATTACTACATGCGACTCTGCACTAGTCTCGGGCTCAACCCTTAGTACTCGTATGTAGTTACGCATCTACCGTGCTCTAGTGCCAAGCACACACGGAGCGTATACTTCTTTCTTCCTCCTAATGCTTATGGTGTTTCGAGGAGACGGTTCAAGAACCGTACATAATGTTGATAAGGTGGAACCATCAGGGACCGGGGTTCATGGCTTCCAACTCAAGCTCGATCGACACACTACCCGAGTGTACCATCGATCCTCTGAGCTCGAGTTAACCTGCGTAGCCACCCAGAGTGCGATGCAGGCTGCACTCCAATTCACCCAGACTTACTATGTTCTCTATCATACCCCTGCTCTCCGCTTAGTAGTGGTAAACCCGCTGTCCCTCCACTTGATGCCATGATTCACTTCGAGCGGTGAAGACTACCGTCAGACTCGAATGATCATATGACTTGGTTCCTTCCAGGTTGACCTATACATCATACCTCTGATTACCCCGTCGAGTAATCGAACCTGGTCAACAGTCAAACTGATGACCACCAGGCCTGGGTTTGGTACAGTGTAAGTCACACCAAGGAATGCACCTCCCATCAGGGGTGTGGATGACCTGCAGGAGTGACACGCTAATGCAACGCCAGCCGGGTAACCCAGTACACCGTGGTTTTGGATCACTGCATATGGATCCTTACATATTGGTGCGCCAAAGCACCACGCAACTGGTTAGTCCATCAGTCGTGGTTCCTCAGGGTTTAGGACCGTTTTACCCTAAGCAGAAACACGGCTTAGTGTACCAGTGTCTGCTCACTGATCTGTACACCGTGTTAGTTCCGTTCAGCCACAGACACTGTGCCTGGTGATGACCATGGTGAAGACATCCCATGAACTGTCATCGCCAATGGCTTACCATGATGAGGCGACCAACCTGATCATAGCTGCGAACTTATTTGGTTATACGGGACCAATCCACTTAGTCTTCAACTCAGTGGACTACCATATAACCATGGCTCTTTGTTCTCTAAAGAACACGTAACTATGTTACGCACCTATATGCATCTCATATATTAATAACTATCAATCTTTATTAGACCAAAACATAAAGTTTTACAAGCTTCCAACTCAAGCTCGATCAGCAGCAGCCACGGCCTCAGTTCCCAAGCTCAAGGTCACCTCTCCATCAAGCAATCTTCTGCTTTCCCGAAACCCCTGAAGAGAGTTACAGGCATGGTTAGTTGATCCAGAATCCACAATCCAACTAGCAAAAGTACTATTACTTGAAAGAAATGATTCAACAACTAAGAGTTGTAGATTACCTTCACCAGCATTATGAGGCTTCTTGCAGTCCTTCTTCCAATGACCCTTCTGGCCACACCGGAAGCACTTCGTGCCTGGTTTTTTTGATTCTCCAGACCCAGAGGCTCCAGCAGAGTCCTGCACAGGCAGTGACTTAGGTTTCTTTTTATGTTTCTTGCCTTGAGGTTTACCAGGCTTCTTGAAGGATCTGCGTTGCACGTGAAGTGCTTCGCCCTTCTGCTTGAAGCCATCCTCAGCTACCTGGAGAGCTCCCAGAAGCTCTGCATTTGTCATAGCCAACTTGTTCAAATTAAAGTTGGTGACAAAGCCTTCAAAGGCTCCAGACAGTGACGAGAGGAAGATGTCTGTCATCACCTCGCCTTCTAGCATAATTTCCATGGTAGCTAGTTCGTTCTGGAACCCAAACATTTTCATCATGTGTTCCCGAACCAGCGTCCCATTGGACATCTTAGTGCCGACGAGTTTCTTGATGGTAAGGTATCGCGTAACGCGATTGTGACCTTCAAATATCTCCTTCAAATACAACATCATGTCAGAAGCGTCGGGCATCTCCTCAACTTGCTTCTGCAGAGTTGTTTGCAAGGATGCTATAATATAGCATTTACATATCTCATTAGATTCCTTCCAGTCAGTGAATGCCTTTAACTGTGCCTCTGTGGCATTGGGTCCTGGCAAATCTGGCTCAAGGTCATTAAGGGCTGTCATATGTTTACCAATCCTTAGGACCATGTACAGGTTGCGCTTCCAGTCCTCATAGTTGGGACCGGTAAGTTTGTGGTCATTTAGGATAGCGGACAGGGGGTCTAACTTAGTCATCTGAAAATAAAGATTGAATAATGAGTATGCATAAAAACTTATTTTATGGATTTTTAAAACAAGCTAATTATATCCATATGTCAACGCTACCCTCAAGCGAAGTCATTACCATGGATTAATTAACCATGTATGTAAGATCTCGGAATCGACTGTACCTGCCCTAGGGGGCATCATACAGCGTCAATCCACTTACACGGGCTTTTTCCTTGACCCTATCAAAATCTGCCAACTAAGGGCTGTGATGGACCATGGTTATCTTTCGGCCAGTACCACGTGATCACCGTTGTCTTCGCAACGAATACCTCACGTGTACTTAGGATGCTTACCCACGAGCCTAAGTAATTACGACACAGGAGTTCATGCGGCCCCCACTAGGGTGGGATGAAAAGCCCTTCTCTCCTGGCCTCGTAATCGCCATATCCTCAGGGAGGTCATTAAGTAATTTGGCATGGAAACACACAGCTCCCACCCTAGGGGGTGTGAAGTTATGCATCCCCACCCAAACACAAAACGACTGGCCGTGGAGGCCAGAGGATCTTATAAAAGTCCTCTCTTGCATCCCTTATTATTCTGAGGGTTATTTTGTGAGTATGAATTTATGCAAATGCAAAGGTAGCGACCTCCTAAATACTAGACCCTGGTCACACCATGCTCCCACTAGCGTTCAAGCCCTTCGCCTAGCATTAATCACTCTCGGAATATCATAGTCCCTGCCTCAAGTGGATTTCTCCATTCAAGGGTCACATTACATATTCCAAGAATATCGATGCTTTGCAAAATTGGTTATCACGCTAATGCTCTGGAGCTAATCCTAGAGTCAGACTCACTGGAAAGGACTCCCACTAGTCATGGCGCCTTGATTATAGATTTGACAATTGATGTTTAATGGATCTCCATCTCATCTTTGATTTCGATGCTGGCCAAATAGGCACACCCGACTAGTCGGGTGCTAACCTAATGATGGCATAACCATATGTGATGGGATCCCACTAACATCAAAAGTCAACTAAATAATAGGCGTCATCTAGCGGGATCCTATCCTAAAACAGTCGCTTGGACCAGAGGGGAAAGACATCCCTCTGAAAACTGATAATCACATTATCTCATCGGGGTTCGATATAAAACATAAAGAACTAATTAAAGAAAGCATCCATTAAAACTGAATTAAGTTAAGGGTCCGACCCCTGAACCTAATTAGCACAACGCAGGCCTCTAGCTTTCTTCGCAAGGTTCCTCGGTCCGGCTTCTCCGTCGCGCTCGCGAATACTTTACCGGATCGTCTTCATCCTCCAAGGTTCCGCTTCCGCTCCCGATGGTGGATTTCTTTGGCACAATTTTCTTTTCGATCTGTAACCGAAAAAGTCTAGTATGCTTCGAGCAAGTGCTTGCTCGTACACAATTTCCTAGAAAGAAAAGAAAAACACACCTAGGAAAAGGCCATGGGAAACCGAGGATGGTCAACCCCCATCACTCGTCCAATCTACGGCTCAATTACAAATCCACACATAGAAAGCAAATCCAGACATTTGCTAACTCGGGGTCCGACCCCCGGTAGCAAGCACAAAGCATAGATCTAGATTATTTATAGCGGCGCCCTGCAAGAATGATTAATAGAACAAGCACAATCTATACATATGCATGATCTAAGCGTAAGAACCCCGATGATCTCACGCATTCATCATGCGTACACATGTTGGTTTCATGAAAAAACGTGAAACGCACACCACTAATACGGCTCTGAAACCAATTGTTGGAAGTTAATCCGGGTCAGAGGCTCGCAGCGGAAGCGATTTGGCGGTCGAAAGACCATTCATGGTGCACGTTACACTATTTAAACTTTCATAGAAACTAATCTACATATGTGTGCATGTGTATGCATGAGAAACAAAAACCCCTAACGGCAATCTAGCGTAATGATTAACTAGCATGCATGCAAATCACAATGCTCGCTAGATCTACATGTTAGATTACACATACCTTTCGTACGGATCTTTTAACCGCGGAGAATTGTCTTCTTTGTCGATGGAGACGGAAGATCGTTCGCGAAGATGCCGATGGTACGAATGGAGATGTTGCCTTCTTGTTCACCCGATCTCACACGATGCACGGAATGTCGCTCTCAGATCTCTGAGTGCCTTCGAAGAATGACCCTTCTCCTTCTTCAGAACTCCACGCGAGGAAGACGAAGTTGCAAGCGGGAAACGGGAGATAAATCTGGAGAGAACTAGAGAGATGAGAGGAGGGGGGGTTCGGTTTTTCTAGCACAAGGGGCCGGCGCCCCATAGGTCCTTTTATAGGGCCGGCCTACCCCCTTGGATAAGGATCCAAGGGGATAAAGACCTCCCACAATTATCTCTCCATTATCTCCTTTTTATCTCTCCGCGTATTTATCCGTTTTCCCACTTTTTAGGGCTCGACTTTATCCGTTTTTATCGCCCCATCCCTATCTATATGGCCGGCCCTATAGATGAGGGATTCTTATCCCTACATCATAGGGCCGGCCCTAGCAAGGTGCCTCACTACTAGGGTCGGCCAACAGTGAGGTCCGGTAGAGTGAGGTTTTTACCAAAACGCCCCGACGCCTCATTTTGACCATTTCTAGCGTGCGATACCTAGCGGCCACTTCTTAAGTGATCTTTACTAGTTACCTACTATTAACTGAGGCCACCGGAGGGTGCCTCTAGCAAAGTCAACTAGTCAACTCGCAACATACCCCGGTGCATCGCACCTATGCAGCGAAGTTCACTTATGGCTAGGGATTACTACATGCGACTCTGCACTAGTCTCGGGCTCAACCCTTAGTACTCGTATGTAGTTACGCATCTACCGTGCTCTAGTGCCAAGCACACACGGAGCGTATACTTCTTTCTTCCTCCTAATGCTTATGGTGTTCCGAGGAGACGGTTCAAGAACCGTACATAATGTTGATAAGGTGGAACCATCAGGGACCGGGGTTCATGGCTTCCAACTCAAGCTCGATCGACACACTACCCGAGTGTACCATCGATCCTCTGAGCTCGAGTTAACCTGCGTAGCCACCCAGAGTGCGACGCAGGCTGCACTCCAATTCACCCAGACTTACTATGTTCTCCATCATACCCCTGCTCTCCGCTTAGTAGTGGTAAACCCGCTGTCCCTCCACTTGATGCCATGATTCACTTCGAGCGGTGAAGACTACCGTCAGACTCGAATGATCATATGACTTGGTTCCTTCCAGGTTGACCTATACATCGTACCTCTGATTACCCCGTCGAGTAATCGAACCCGGTCAACAGTCAAACTGATGACCACCAGGCCTGGGTTTGGTACAGTGTAAGTCACACCAAGGAACGCACCTCCCATCAGGGGTGTGGATGACCTGCAGGAGTGACACGCTAATGCAACGCCAGCCGGGTAACCCAGTACACCGTGGTTTTGGATCACTGCATATGGATCCTCACATATTGGTGCGCCAAAGCACCACGCAACTGGTTAGTCCATCAGTCGTGGTTCCTCAGGGTTTAGGACCGTTTTACCCTAAGCAGAAACACGGCTTAGTGTACCAGTGTCTGCTTACTGATCTGTACACCGTGTTAGTTCCGTTCAGCCACAGACACTGTGCCTGGTGATGACCATGGTGAAGACATCCCATGAACTGTCATCGCCAACGGTTTACCATGATGAGGCGACCAACCTGATCATAGCTGCGAACTTATTTAGGTTATACGGGACCAATCCACTTAGTCTTCAACTCAGTGGACTACCATATAACCATGGCTCTTTGTTCTCTAAAGAACACGTAACTATGTTACGCACCTATATGCATCTCATATATTAATAACTATCAATCTTTATTAAACCAAAACATAAGTTTTACAAGCTTAGAACACATCAATCCTAACAACAGCAGCATACATCTTAAACCTTGTCCCATCCAAGTCAGTACCTCAAACTCTTAGGGAACTGTGGTCGCAGTAGAAGCCGTCACTATAGCATCTCAGAATATGGGGTTGTCCAGTACATGTACGGAAGGACAAGAGGGATAAGATGGAGGCAAAAATAAAGGTATATTTGTTTATAGGCTACCCCAAAGGGACCAAAGGTGGTCTATTCTATGACCCTGTGGAAAAGAAGGTAATCGTTTCAAGGAATGCTGTTTTCCTAGAGCAGGACTACATAATAGACCACAAACCGACTAGTAAGGTGGTTCTTGAGGAATTACTAAGTACTAGATCAAATACTAGATCCGAGAGCATAGTACAGGATAATAGAGCAGACCTTGATATACCAGATTCTGTAGAACCTACTCATTCTGAATTACTTTCTCGTCGTAGTGGGAGAATCATTCGAGCTCCTAAGAGATACTATGGAGAAGCCTTGTTAGTTGATCCAGAGTATCAAGAGGATGATCCCTTGATTTATGACGAGGCAGTGGGTGCTTCTGATAGAACAAACTGGCAAAAAATCATGGAGGAAGAAATTACATCAATGTCCCAAAATACTGTTTGGACTCTTGTTACACCTACACTCAATATTAAACCGATTGGGTGTAAGTGGGTGTATAAAAAGAGAAAAGGTCCCGATGGTTCCGTTGAGACTTATAAAGCTATATTAGTTGCCAAGGGTTTTACCTAGAGATTAAGGGATCGATTATGACGAGACCTTCTCACCGGTAGCTATGATTAAGTATATTCGGATCCTCTGATCCATTGCAGCCCATTATGATTGGAAGATCTGACAAATAGATGTCAAGACAACTTTCCTCAACGGGGCATTGGATGAGGACATAGATATGATGCAACCTCCAGGTTTTGAGTCAGATGGTCAGGAGAACCAGGTTTGCAAGTTGCAAAGGTCCATTTATGGACTCAAGCAAGTATCCAAGAGTTGGAACACTCGTTTTGATCAGACGATCCGTTCCTACAGATTCGATCAAAATGAGGATAAGCCATGTTTTTATAGAAGGAGTGATGGAACTACAGAGGTATATCTGCTACTTTACGTAGATGATATCCTACTGATTGGAAATGATGTAGGAACGTTGTCAACCATAAAGGTCTGGCTATCAAAACAATTTGACATGAAAGACCTAGGTGAAGCGAATTATGTTCTGGGGATCATGGTAACTCGAGATCGCCAGAATAGAATTCTCTCGCTGTCACAGGCTATATATATAGATAAGATTCTGGCCAGGTTTGCAATGCAAAACTCCAAGAAATGCCTATTGCCTTTAGGCAAGGGGACCAAGTTGTCCAAGGACCAAGGTCCTAAGACACCTGAGGAGAAGACAGAGATGCAAAAGGTACCTTATGCATCAGCGTTAGGTAGCCTAATGTATGCAATGCATTGTACAAGATCGGATATCTGTTTTGTAGTAGGAATGATGGGTCGATTTCAGTCAAACACGGGTCCATCACATTGGACTTCTGTGAAGAATATACTCAAATACCTTCGTCGAACGAGGGATTATGGGTTAGTTTATACTTCACATGACCTGACACCGATTGGGTACACGGATTCTGACTTCATGTCAGATGTGGAATCCAAAAAGTCGACTTCGTGGTTTGTCTTTACTCTAGGAGGAGGAGCAATCAGTTGGCAGAGTGTGAAGCAGAAATGCATCGCAGACTCTACTACGGAGGCTGAGTACGTAGCAGCATGCGAAGCAGCAAAAGAGATGGTATGGCTCAAGAAGTTTTTGATAAACTTACGGTGTGTACCATAGGCTCAGAGAGCTATTGTCCTTTATTGTGACAATAGCGGAGCGGTAGCACAAGCAAAGGAGACAAGGAACCACCAGAAGGGGAAGCACATCGAGCGCAAGTACCACTTGATCCGACAGTTTCAAAAGGAAGGGCAAGTGGCGGTGACCTAGATAGCATCTGCAGATAATGTTGCTGATCCATTCACCAAAGCGATACCAAGCAAGGTATTCGAACAGCATACGGGAGCTATAGTATTCAAGACCGTTGTTCTTATCTAGACCAAGTGGGAAATTATTGGAATTGATGTGTTCTTAGCTTGTAAAAATCTTTTATTCACAGAAATAATAGAAAGATTGTATTTGAATAAGAATTGCATTAGCGGTACGTGATCATATCATGTGTTCGATGATAGAATAGAAAGCCATGGTTTATGTAGATTTGCTGAGAGAAAGGCTCAGTGAATTGGAAACATATAACCTAAATTGTTCATAGCTATGATAGGGCTGGTTCCCCTATTATGAGAAGTTGTTGGAATGACAGAGCATAGAACCTTTACTATGGTCATTGCTAGGCATAATTACTATGACCGAACGGAGCCAACATAGTGCACAGATCAGTGAGCAGACACTGGTGCATTAAGCCGTGGTTCTGCTTATAGTAGTTGGTCCTAAACCCTGAGGAATCATGACCGGTGGGCTAACCAATTGCATGGTGCTTTGATGCACCAATATGTGAGGGATCCATTTATGTGCGACCCAATACCATGGTGCGTTGAGTTACCCGATTGACGCCGCATCGGCGTGTCACTCCTATAGGCTATCCATAACCCTAACCGGTAGTGCATTCCATGGTCGAACTCACATCGCACTAAAATCAGGCCTGGTGGTTGTCAGTCGAGCTGACGACCGGATCCCCTAGCTTGGCCAAAGCAAAGGAAAGTGTGTTGAGGTTAGTTTACCTGGATGGAACCATGTCAAATGATCACTCGAGTCTGACGGTGTTCTCCATCGCTCGAGTCGTGTCATGGCACTAAGTGGAGGGATATCACACTACTGTAACTGAGCAGAGATCAGAGGTATATGAGAGAACATAATAAGTCTAGGAGGATTGGAGGTCAACTTGCGTCGCGCTCTGTTTAGCTTCGCAAGTTAACCAGGGCTCTGAGGACAGACAGATACACCTGTAAGGTGTTTTGGTCGAGGCCTGGTTGCTAGCCATGAATCCTAGTCCATGCAGGTTCCACCTTGTCCACATCCGAAATCGTGTCTACCATCTCTTCCCTTACTTGCACTACCTTAGTTAGGAAGACGATCATCCCACGGGTGCTTCGCACTAGAGCGTGAGAGAGAAAGAGAAACAAAGTATGCTTCCAGGGAGCAACCCCAGAGTGGTTAGAGGCATACATAAAATATCTAACACCCCTTATAGGTGCAGACAATCCGAGCGTGCATCGCACGGGAGCTCGGTAGAGTTGTTTCGATAAATTTTACTAAGGGCACCATTTGTTTTACTAAGGGCACCCCTAAGTATGGATAAATTACTAAGGGCATCCCTTGATAAGAGAACAACATTTCTATGTCAAGAGGACACTAGAAATCCTAGGGGTCCTACAGGTTCGAACGGTTTCCCAATCGGAGTCCGATACACGAGTGTACGACCATTAGAAGCATGGGGGGTATTTTGATTTTTTACCAAATAGCCCCCGCATGCCCTAATGGCCGGCCACTCATGTTAGGGGCGCCCATATGCAGCCATGACCTGATATGGGGAGGATCTAAGAACGTCCTCCCCCAGATATGGTTTGTTTCATAGTTAGAACCCCCCCCCCCTCTAAAATCTAGGGGGCGGTTTTATCGGGTGGTTGGATAGGATAGGGCCGACCATATCAAGGGGATTTTTAATCCCTATGGCCGGCCACTTAAAAGGAGGATGAAAGGAAATTTCATCCAAGGCAAAGAAAGGATGTTTTGCTGTAATTTATTGCTCGAAACAAGCCCCTCTTGCACCGAAAATCTGCACACCATTCCTTTATCTTTCTCGTCTTCCTCAAGGCTTTTGCAAGCATCAGAAGAGGCTCGTTGGTGAGAGGAATTCAGAGATCTCTCAACAAGGACGCGGCTAGGAGGCGAGACTCAGTGAACCCAACGGTGGATCTACATCCGTACCCCTTCATCCGTACCTCGGTATCCGTCTCCACCAACAAAGAAGAAAATCCTCCGCAGTGAAAAAATCTACACGAAGGTATAATCTCTCTATCGCTCGTTCTAAGTTTTAATGTATAGATCATCTGATATATGTTGCATCATCTCTTTAGAATGACGATTAGGGATTCGTACTATTGCATCATGTCCAGATGATAGAATTATATAATCAGAATTTTTGTAGCACACACTCGGCAACGTGGTCCTATGACCGTTGCCCGACTTCCGCTGCGCAGACTTTGATCTAGGGAATTAATTTTTTCCAATAGGGTTGCACGGAGCAACTAGAAGAGAACAAGAAGGGGAGAAGTGAGCTCTAGCTCTAGCTCTAGAATCCTCATTATTTGATCAAACGACCAACCAATCAACCCTCTTCTCTGGTTGCCAAAGGGGTCCTTTTACAGATGAAGCATGTGCTAATATGACAGTGATGACATGGCGATATTGAGGTAGCATTTATGACGTGGTAGTGCTAAGTTGGCACTGAGCCTTGGCCTGGGCTTGCTTATTTGGGCTGCTGTGTGGGCCTATGTGGTCCGGTCTGATTCAGTATAATTTTTACACCCACAGTTACCCCCTCCCAATCGGGCCAGGGTCCTATGGGTCGGCTGGGACCTTTGGGTACAAAGTTCATGTTGTGCCATGTGGCTTGAACTCGGATAGTTCTTGATACTGCGGGGTCGGTAGGCTCGAGCTACAAAAGCTGCCGGTTTAGTTGCGGGTCGAAGTTGTTGACTCCCCGGACTTTGTTTTTCTAGCTGAATCCTTCCGGGCTTCGGTGTGTCGGGCTTCAGGATGCGTATTCTAGACTTAGTTTTTCTGGCCAAATCTTTTCGGGTTTCGGTGTGCCGGGCTTCGGGATGCGCATCCCAGACTTAGTTTTTTTGGCTGAATCCTTTTGGGCTTTGGGATGCACGTTCCAGACTTAGTTTTTCTGGCCGAATCTTTTCGGGCTTTGGTGTGCCAGGCTTCGGGATGCGCATTTCAGATTTAGTTTTTCTGGCCGAATCCTTCCGGGATTTGGTGTGTTGGGCTTCGGGATGCGCATTCCAGACTTAGTTTTTCTGGCCGAATCATTCCGGGCTTCGGTGTGCCGGGCTTCAGGATACACGTTCCAGACTTAGTTTTTCTGGTCGAATTCTTTCGGACTTTGGTGTGCCAGGCTTCGGGATGCGTGTTCCAGACTTAGTTTTTCTGGCTGAATCCTTCCGGGCTTCGGTGTGCCAGGCTTCGAGTTGTGCGTTTCAAATTTAGTTTTTTTGGCCGAATCCTTCCGGGTTTTGGTGTACCAGGCTTTAGGATGAGTGTTCCAGACTTAGTTTTTCTGGTCGAATCCTTCCGGGCTTCGGTTGGCCAGGCTTCGGGATGCGTGCTCTAGACTTAGTTTTTTTGGTCAAATCCTTTCGAGCTTCGGTGTGCCGGGCTTCGAGATGCACATTCCGGACTTAGTTTTTCCGGCCGAATCCTTTCGGGCTTCGGTGTGCTGGGCTTCGGGATGCGCATTCCGAACTTAGTTTTTCTGATCGAATCCTTTCAGGTTTCGGTGTGCTGGGCTTCGGGATGCGTGTCTAAAGTTAGGGCTTCCTCCATCCATCGTTCTAGTCGTCGCTCTATTTTAGCGTGTCTAAAGTTAGGACTTCCTCCAGTTGTCGCTCTATTTTAGCGTGTCCAAAGTTAGGCCGGGCTTCCTCCATCCATCATTCCAGCCGCTGTCCTCCCCGTGCAGGTGCGCTTCTCTTCCCCCTCTTCCTCTTTCTTTTGATTTTTCGTCCTCGCGAGAGAGATGACGAGGGGGATATCGGACCGTCCGACCCTCTGTTGTCGTGTGCTGTCGGGTGAGAGAACACGCAGATGGGAGGGTCGGACCGTCTGACCCCCTTCTCCAGTCGCCGAAGGTTGCCATCGAGAGCAAGTGCGGGAGGAGCGTCGGATCCCCTCCCTTATGCCTTGTCTTGTGTGAATGAGGCACGGGTTCCTCTTCTTCGTTGCAAGAGAAGTTGGGTGGTGGGGTTGAGGACCCACCCCTCTTCTTTGCTGCTGTGCGGAGTAGAGGCGAAGGAAGGCGCGGGAGGAGGTGATGGAGTCCGTCCGACCACCCTCCGGTTGGCTGTCTGGCCGCCGCGAGGAAGACACTAAAGGGGGGGAGGTGCGATCAGTCTGACCCCCCCTAGGCTCGCTGTGGTGTGGAGGTCGCACGCAGGGAGTGGGAACTCGGGGTCGGAAGACGATGATGATGAGGTGGGCGATGGACGTGCTGCGTGTCTGCCCCATGGCGTGGTCGTGGCACTAGAGGTTGCCAGGCTTCTGGACGTTGGGCAGGTGTAGATGGGGCCGGTCCAGGCGGGGCCGATACGCGAAGTGCGCGAAACCCCAGTGGCGAACTAGTCCTTGGAGTTGCCGTCGCTGGTGGGTGCTTGGGTGGAGATGGACGATGGAGGGGACGCCGACGCCTGCTGTGGGGACGGCGGTCGGGATGGTGGGGTCCCACGGGAGGAAGTGGGGAGAGGGGAGGTCATTCTCCCTTGTGACATTGGTGGCGAAGCCCTGTAGTGCCTCGATGATGGGGCCCGGTATGGTGGCCTTGTTTTCGGAGGTGCCGTAGCCAATCACCCTAGTCGGGGGAGGTCCCGGTCGAATTTCCAGGTTCTCTTGTACATGCCGACAGTGATCAGTGAGCCAGGGAGAAGGGCGCCGCCCGTAGCCTTTGAGCGTTGGCATGCGAGGGAGATCGTCGACGAGCATGTCGAGCTTCAAGGGTTCATGAGCTGCCTATTCCCAGCCACATTCCCCCGAGCTCCTCCTGTTATCGCCAAAGTGATAACCAGAAGAACGAGACCATAGAAGGGAGCCCTCTTCTCTTTCCAGCGGGGAGCGGGAGAATCTTTGCGGGGCGTGAGGGACAAGGTGCGTTGACGTATAACTTCTCTGAGGCTGATCTTCGGAGAGAAAGGTTTCGAAAGCTTTTGATAGTCATAACTTTTCATACTTGCGTCGAATCAATGCAAATAAGGTGTCGTTGCGTCGGCGCCGTAAAACCGGTCAAAACGGCCGTGAAACATTACACACCTTAACGTGTACATTTCCGATGCTTGTCTTCGAAGAAAAAGATCTAGAAAACTTTCGACAATCATAACTTTTCATATGCACGTCGAATCAATGCGTATAAGGTGTCGTTGCGTCGACGTCGAGAAACCAGTCAAAGTGGACGTGAAACATCATATACCTTGATGCGTGGCCTTTCCGGTATCTGTCTTCAGAGAGAAAGGCTTTAAAAACTTCCGAATGTCATAACTTTTCATATACGCGTCGGATAAATGCGTACAAGGTGCCGTTGTGTTAGCATCGGAAAATCAGTCGAAGTGGACCTAAAACATCGCACACCGTGATGTGTAACATTTTTGATGCCCGTCTTCGAAGAAAAAGGCCTCGAAAACTTCCAACTTCGTAACTTTTCATACACGCGTTGGATAAATACGTATAAGGTGTAGTTGTGTCGGCACCGAAAAACCGGTCATAGTGGACGTGAAACATAATGCACCTTGACGTATGGTTTTTCCGGTATTCACTTTCATAAAGGGATGAATCTAAAGAACGCGCTGGCCGGGTTTCTGGATCGCGGCTTAAAGAGGCATCGACACGCGGTAACTCATCCGTCTCTGTCCGACACCCAACTGCACCTAGTTATTGTGTTCAGTAGGGACTGCAGTCGGGCCCCAGTGATGACGTGATGATTATCGGGGGTCCACCCACAGATGAGAAGGGGGATCTCCATGTTTGTGAAGTCTGTACATCCAGCTCAATAGGTTTGGATAAGATATGGTCCAACCAACCCAATGGAAGACAACTCTTTGTCTTTGAATGATCATTGGGTGCGGATGTCACTTGAATCGGATTGACTGATAAGTAGTGATATCCTGATCTCTATCTAGTTGGAGAGGTTCCATGTATTGAAATTATATAGCCATGTCCCTTGTTTGCAAGTGCGATTATCTGATTGTGCTTGAATGTGATTTAGTAGATCTATATAGTTACCTTTAATTGGTGAATATCGAAGTCTGACGGTATTCAACAGGCGTCGAGGGCGTGGGTGGACATGTGCAACCCCCAGCCAATGATCGATCGATCTGTTGCTACTAGTCGATAACGGTCTAGGGGATTGACTATTCTTGTGACATTTCACACATAATTGTTGAACTTTGGTTGATCGGTCGACGTTGTCGGAAGTTTGATTGCTTACCAACTGTCCATTGCTTTGAATGCCACAGCATGAAAGGTAGCTCGCACTGATAGAGTTGGACCGGCCACCCCCTGACCGGTTTGAAACCGTAGCCATCAAGAGAGGGTAACAATTGGTGACAATATATATGATGTTTGGACCCGAGTGACAAGACTAAGCTTGGACTTTTGATCGAATGATGATTC
Source organism: Chamaelirium japonicum (assembly GCA_947650365.1). Classification (NCBI taxonomy): domain Eukaryota; kingdom Viridiplantae; phylum Streptophyta; class Magnoliopsida; order Liliales; family Melanthiaceae; genus Chamaelirium; species Chamaelirium japonicum. Next base: position 12,848,109 of record OX393552.1, read on the forward strand.
GTCGATCTCGGACTTTGTCATTGCATGCTAAGACAGTAAGCTTGGACTTTCGCTTGAGTGCCAAGACATCGGCGATAACATCTCGGATTTTATCTTTAAGTGCCAAGGATGGATCTTTGGACTTGCTGCGTGCCGAGGCGGCGACGCCTACCTCGAACTTTGTCTTCGAGTGCCAAGACTGTCTCATTGGACTTGGTGTATGCCGAGGCGGTGACGCGTGCCTTTCTCAGACTTTACCTTTGAGTGTGTAGACACACGAATTTCGTCGGACCCGAACCCGACTTACGTGTGCCGACGCGGATGCAAACCCGACACGCGGACCCAACTCGCTCACGCCGACGTGGATGCAAACCCGACACGCGGACCCGACTCACGCGCGCTGACACGGACTCGGACCCCGCCCCAAGAGGGGCCGGCCCCTACTAGGGTCCGAACCCTATAGGGCCGGCCCTAGTGGGGACCGAACCCCATGGAGAGGCCGGCCGGCCCTGCAAGGAAAGAAAAGAAAAAAGAAAGAAAAGAAAAAGGAAAGAAAAGAAAGAAAAGAAAAAGGAAAGAAAAGAAAGGAAAGAGAAGAAAAAGGAAAGAAAAGAAAAGGAAAGAAAAGAAAGAAAAGGAAAAAAATACCGCCATGCGCGGGGGGAGGTAGCGTATGACGTCTGCACACACGCGGATCTGCGCCGATCCCTCGATCCGACGCACAAGACGAAGCGCCCGATCGCCATCGATTTCGTGCGCAAAATCCAGCCATAATTGCACCCGCCAGAAAAGGAAAACAACTAAATGTTATTCCCTTCATCAATGGATAAATAAAATCCGGGTAATTATGAGAGAGATACAAACGGGATTTAAAATTAAAGAGTTCCCATATCTCTCTCCTCACCTCTTTGCCTATAAATAGAGGGGGTGGGGGAAGGAAAAAATGGTCGGGAAATTGAAGACGAAACGCCAGAGCTCTGCAGAAGAGGAGACGCTTCTTCATCGACCCAAGGCTTCACGAGGCACAGTCAAGCCTGTCCCGAGGGATCGGCTTACTGAAAGTCCTCATCAATGTGAAGACCCTTGCACACGAAGATCATCCCTTCGACTCCGTGCACGAAGAAGAAAGCTCGGAGAAGAAGAACCCTTCGACTCCGAAGACGCCAGAAGCAAAGGCCGGAGAAGAAGAGGAGCGGCACTACCCCGTCGTCTCCAACAAGCTTCGACTCCGATCAAGCCCAAAAGCCCGGAGAAGAAGAGGAGCGGCACTACCCCGTCGTCTCCAACAAGCTTCGACTCCGATCAAGCCCAAAAGCCCGGAGAAGAAGAGGAGCGGCACTACCCCGTCGTCTCCAACAAGCTTCGACTCCGATCAAGCCCAAAAGCCCGGAGAAGAAGAGGAGCGGCACTACCCCGTCGTCTCCAACAAGCTTCGGCTCCGATCAAGCTCAAAAGCCCGGAGAAGAAGAGGAGCGGCACTACCCCGTCGGCTCCAACAAATCCTCGATCCCGATCAAGCCCCAAAGCCCGGAGGAGAGAAGCGAAGCGTCATCACCCCGTCGTCTTCGACTAACGCCTGCCCCATCCACGAAGAAGATAGCCTGGAGCAGATCGTCTGAAGCGTCGCTACCCCGTCGTCTTCATCAACAAAAGTCGACGCTACAACCGTCGCACGGAGACCGTCGCTACCCTCGTCGTCTTCATCAACAAAAGCCGACGCTACAACCGTCGCACGGAGACCGTCGCTACCCTCATCGTCTTCATCAACAAAAGCCGACGCTACAACCGTCGCACGGAGATCGGTGCTACCCCCACCATCTTCGAAAGCATTCTTCGACTCCGATCATGCCAAAGAAGCTCGGAGAAGAAGAGAAGTCCAGTCGATACGTAAACCGTCGAAGCACCGGAGAAGTAGCCCACGTCGTTCGAAGAAGAAGATCGAGTTGACGCCAAAGCTAAAGCCAACGCAAGAAGCCAAAGCAAAGCCCCAGTAAAGCCCGCGCCAAAGCAACGCAAGTGCCAAAGCCAAGCGACTACGCCGGCCACGAGCAAAAGCACCGCACGTTCTAGCCGATACGACGCGAAGTCCGGAAGAACGAAAGCATCGCAAGTCTCTCCCAGCTACGTCCAAGTGCAAGCGCCGAAGCAAAGCAAAAGCCAGAGCCACGCCGGAGCAAAGCCAAAGCCAAAAAGCCAAAGCCAAAGCCAACGCCAAAAGCTAGATCGACGCCGCGAACCGACGATCAAGGACACCGAGGTCAAGCAAGGAATGAGGAAGACGCGAAGACCGAGGAACGAAGCCGAAAACCCCCTAGCCGAGAAAGCGCGAAGCACGGAAGGGACAAAGCAACGGTGGACATTCCTTAGCCTCTCCAAAACCCTCTCCCTGTAAAACCCCTGTCCTGGGCAGCCCCTTCAGAGCTCTCGCACGAACACCACATGGAGACGCGGATCAAAGGGATCCCCCAGAAGATCTTTCCCACAATCCCCTGATCAAAACTCGCCGCAACCCGGACTCGCTACACCCGAGCAACCCGGGTCCCGGCCACAATTGTAATCTCGTGTGATTCGCAATAAAGACGACCCGCGCTTTTTTTCGCGTCCACAGATTTCTGGCACGCCCGGTGGGACCTCTTCTCCTTTCATCCGTACGGTTGAAGAAGCTGCTTGAAGTTTGCAATGGCCGGAACAAACAACGATGCGTTTGCTCCAAGCCTCTCACCAATCGCCGAGTCTCCTCTGCTCCGACACGGTGATCCAGTAAATCCGGAGGGTGATGCTCCTCCAATGGTGCGCGTCTACACTCGGCGTACACGGACTCTTGCGGACATCTTCGTGCCAGAAGCTACTACCGAAGATGCTCGCCAAAGCGCCGACGAGGCCCTGGTGCTTGAAGAAACGAGCCTCGATCCTGGAGTCCATGTCCAGAAGTTTGGGGAGGACCAGCCCCAACCCCGAACCCGTTCGGGTTCTCCAACAGATGTTGCACCTCCTCTGCAGGGGGCAAACATCAATCATCAGCCAGAAGCAAGTCGGCGTAACTACGTCTCCGATGATGGCGGCGAGGATGCGAACATGCAACACCGAGATGTTCTCCGTCACCATCCTCCGACCGCTCTTCAGCTCCAAGTCATGCAGATGAACGAGCACATGGCGCAGATTACTCGGCTAATGGAGGAGAAGGATCGTCACATCAACACTCTGCTCCAAAAGCTAAGCGCGAAGGACGCTGCAGCAGTCAGCCAACCCGTCGCCTCTCCAGTTCCGTCTTCAACTCCCGCTCCTGCAGAGGTTGTTCCGACGATTCAAGCAGTTACTCCAGCGCTCTCCTCGGCTCCCGTCCCAGTGGAAGTCGTCTCCCCTATGCCAGCCTCGGTGGCCACTCAACCTCCGGCAACAGCGGCTGCGATGAGTGCTCAGCAAGTCCAAGCATTGATAGCCGACATGATGCGCTCCCACGGCAGTGGCCTTTCTCCGATCACGGCGGCATACTCGAAGCCCTACACTACGAGGATCCAGCAGCTACGCTTCCCAGTCGGATTCCAGCCGCCAAAGTTTCAGCACTTCGATGGAAAGGGAAATCCGAGACAGCACGTCGCCCACTTCATCGAGACCTGCAATAATGCCGGCACATATGGCGACGAGATGGTGAAGCAATTCGTTCGCACCCTCAAAGGCAACGCGTTCGACTGGTACGTTGATCTTCCTGCAGGGACCATCGACAGCTGGGACCAGATGGAAAGGGAGTTCCTCAATCGCTTCTACAGCACCAGACGTACAGTCAGTATGACCGAACTCACCGCTGTCAAGCAAAGGAAAGATGAGCCAGTGATCGACTACATCGACAGGTGGAGGAACCTCGCGCTGAATTCACGAGACCGCTTGTCTGAAGACTCGGCCATCGAGATGTGCACCCAAGGCATGCACTGGGGTCTGCTCTACATCCTCAAAGGTATCAAGCCTCGGTCTTTCGAAGAACTCGCAACTCGGGCTCATGACATGGAACTCAGCCTAGCAAACCGCGGGGACTTGAAGAACAAGGACTTCTTGAAGATAGAGAAGAAGGACAAGCCACCGGCAACGAAACTGAAACAAGTCAATGTTGCTGACGTCGCTTCAACCTCCAAGCCGCTCAAGATCGGTGGCAAGCCAGATCAGAAGAAGGGAGTCGCTATACCACCGCCTCCGCCGCTAAGACAAAGGATGACTCTCGAGGAGCTCGAAGCCAAGGAGTACCCTTTCCCAGACTCGGAAGTCTCCTCCATGTTTGACCAACTGCTGCAAGAGAAGATGATAGAGCTCCCTCCTTCGAAGAGGCCCGAGCAGATGCATCGCGTCGACGACCCTCTCTTCTGCAAATACCATCGGATGGTGAGTCATCCCATCGAAAGATGCTTCGTCTTCAAGGAAAGAATCATGGCGCTCGCTAAGCAAGGGAAGATAGAGATCGACTCCGGGGAGGTTGCTACGGCCAACATGACGTCCATCACCTTCGGCTCCTTCTCGCCAGTACTCGTCGCTGCTCGGCGAAGCATGCCCAAATTGCGCATCAACCGTCAAGCTCCAATCGCTAAGTCAACTTCCCAGCCGAGAGTCTCGAAGCGACGACAACGTACTCCCGCACTCATCGAGGAGGAAACACCGCTGCCCTGGGGGCAATCATCGCTCACGCCAGCACCTCTTCCAAGCAATGCTTCATCCCAACGAGCGCTCCAAAGGAGATACGATCAAGGAGATCCAGAAGTCGGTCTGCTGGGCCAGCCTTCGGGGAAGTTTGACTATTACGTCCTCTACTCAAGGCCTCCGTCCGTTTCAATCAACGAAATCAAGCCCACCGGCTGGGAATCGGAAGACGTGCCAGTAGAGCCTCAAGAAGTGCCAGCACCTCTTCCAAGCAATGCTACGTCCCAATACGCTCTCCAGAAAAGATACGAGCAAGGAGATCCGGAAGTCGGTCTGCTAGGCCAGCCTTCAGGGAAGTTCGACTATTACGTCCTCTATTCAAAGCCTCAATTGGTTTCAGCTGAAGAAATCAAGCCCACCGGCTGGGGATCGGAAGACGAGTCAGTAGAGCCTCCAGAAGAACAAGTACCTCCGAGGGAACCAGTTGCTGCTGTCGACCATCATCCTAGCGGAGGGGAATCCACCGACGAAGAAGCATGGGTCATGCTACCGCGGTGGCGAAAGCCATGGCAAGAAAAGAAGCTCAAGCAAGACCGTGTGATGAGGGGATTCACCAAGCGGAAGACCTACAAGAAGAAAAGCAAGACTCCGGGAAGGAAGGCGTTCAAAGTGCCGCCAGCAAGCCAAGACGATATCCTTCAGCAGAGTCTTCCAGAGCCGACAACTTTGCAAGAGTTCTTCCCAGATCACTTCCTCCCAGCGGACCAACACATCAAGGTGTCTTGTTGCATGGTCGAAGTCCATGAGGCGTCGGAAGGAAAGAACGAAAGCAAAACTTTTGGAGAAGGTGACTCCGCAGATGAGGGAGACGATTCTGACGAAGGGGGCACTGCCTCTCACGACGAAGCAATCTTGCACATGCCGCTCGTAGAGGCTTTGCATCTTCCGAAGAAGGCTCGCCTGGCAATGGCGGCGGCCTTGGCCGATCCAGATAGCTACAAAAGGAAGAGGAAGGACGATCAAAGACGCAAAGCTGTGGCCTCGTGTGATGCGACGATAACCTTTTCAGATGAGGACCTGCAACTCGGGGCGCGATTGCACAACTGGCCTCTTTACGTCTCGGGATACATCAAGGAGAAGCCAGTGAACCGAATCTTGTTGGACTGTGGCTCTGCCGTCAACATCCTGCCCATCCAGACAATGCGGCAACTCGGTATCACCGACGACCAGCTCTCACCAAGTCAATTGGTCATTCAAGGCTTCAACCAGGGCGGACAGTCCACCGTCGGAATCATTCGTTTGAAGCTTTCCATCGGCCCGCTGGATACAACGGTCCTCTTCCACATCATCGATTGCCAGACGTCATATCGCCTCCTGTTGGGAAGACCATGGCTGTATGAGAACGGCATCGTGGTCTCCACCTGGCACCAGTGCCTCAAATACTACGAAGAAGGCGTGGAGAGGTGCATAGTTGCGGACGACAAGCCATTCAACGAGGCCGAGGCACACCTGGCCGACGCTAAGTTCTACCAAGCAAAGGGCCTGGTCACGGAAGTTCTGCCAGCTAAAGCTCCTCGAGCCCAAAAGATTGAAGAAGTGAAGCAGGACAAGACTCCTCTTCCCGTAAATTCGGCGCCACCCTCTGACGAGGCAAGACTCAAGGTCCAAGGAACGCCGAAACCTGGGCAAAGGATGCGCATCAGCTTTGAGCCAAGAGCAACGCAACATACCCCGTTGCCGATCCAAACGGTGCCTGTCCTGCGTCTCGCACCTCAGTGGCTCTGTAAATCCGAGCGATCGCCTTCTACTCCGACAAGGAAGATGGCCCCGTCGTTATCTCAGGCCAACGTCATCACTCTACAAGAAATGACGGTGCCATTACCTAGCCTGACGCAAGCTCCGAACCCAAGCAGACCTGTCGAATCAGCAGACCTCGAGCAACTCGGATTCAAACCAGAAGGGAGTTGGGGGCAAAATGCTGCCAAGTTGCTGTTTAGAGCTGGCTACAACGAGGAAAGCGCCATGGGCACACTTCCGCCAGCAGCAACTCCACATGGGATGACGAGAACTCAAGCTCGGCTATTTCAAAACGGAGAACAAATTCCCCCGAACCGCCGAGGCATCGGCTCCAGTCAAGCTCCATTGGTCATCAGAACCACAGCAAAGAAGACCTTCACCTCGAACTACATCGAGGCGAGGATGGTAGATGAAGCAGCTGAAGGATCGACAATCTCCGATGCACACTCCACCTACCTCAGCCATCCAGACAACAGGAGAGGACGACGACGGGCTCGATGCCAAGCCTTGTTCCGAAAGCAAACCAGAGGTGGTAAAGACTGGTCGAATCGAAAACGCACATCCGTGTTCGAGAGGCTCGGGCCAGTCAAACAATCAAAGAAAAAGTCGGCGTTCGATCGTCCGGGGATGCCAATCGAGGACTTTGTCTCAACACCCACCCACCCACCCAGAGCTACCGTCAATCATATCTCCATTACAGATCCCGACAACGGTGACACTTCTACTTCGGACGACGAGTTGCCCGATGCCCCGCCAGTCCTCAAAGAAGGGGGGCAATCCACCGTTGATGACTTGAAGGAAATCAACTTGGGCACGGAGACGGAGCCTCGGCCTACATTCGTCAGCACGCTCTTGACTCCTGAGGAAGAAGCCGCATACATCAAACTGCTTAAAGAATACAGAGACGTCTTCGCATGGTCCTACAAGGAGATACCGGGCCTCGATCCAAAAATCGCAGTGCACCAGCTCAGCGTCAAACACGGAGCCAGCGCTATCAAGCAAGGACAAAGACGCTACCGGCCAGAACTGATACCCCAAATAGAAGGCGAAGTTAACAAATTGATCGAAGCCGGCTTCATTCGAGAGGTCAAGTACCCGACATAGATCTCTAGCGTCGTTCCCGTCAAAAAGAAGAACGGCCAAATCCGAGTGTGCGTGGACTTCAGAGACTTGAACAACGCATGTCCAAAGGATGACTTCCCCTTGCCAATCACGGAGCTAATGGTCGATGCGACGACTGGTCACGAGGTGCTCACTTTCATGGACGGATCATCGGGCTACAACCAGATTCGGATGGCACCCAAGGACGAGGAGCTCACGGCATTCCGCACACCGAAAGGAATCTACTGCTATAAGGTAATGCCGTTTGGCTTGAAGAACGCGGGAGCCACCTACCAGCGAGCTATGCAGAAGATCTTCGACGACATTCTTCATCAAAACGTGGAGTGTTATGTCGACGACCTCGTAGTGAAATCCAAGACGAGGTCGGCACATCTACAAGATCTTGAGCTAATCTTCAAACGACTTCGAAGGTACCAACTCCGCATGAATCCGCTCAAGTGCGCGTTCGGAGTCTCCTCGGGCAAATTCCTCGGCTTCGTCGTCCGACATCGTGGCATTGAGATAGATCAATCCAAAATTGATGCTATCGTCAATATGCCCGCACCAAAGACAGTGCGAGACCTCAGAGGCCTCCAGGGGCACTTGGCGTATATCCGAAGATTCATCGCCAACTTGGCTGGAAAGTGCCACCCTTTTAGCCGCCTCATGAAGAAAGGAGCGCCGTTCACATGGGATGAAGCGTGCCAAGAAGCACTCCAAAACATCAAAGCATATCTACTGAAGCCGCCAGTCCTGTCAGCACCGGTTCAAGGGAGGCCGCTCATCCTCTACATCGCCGCCCAGGAGCAATCCTTGGGGGCACTCCTGGCCCAGAACAATGAACTTGGCACGGAGACAGCTTGCTACTACTTAAGTCGCACTCTCGTCGACGCGGAGCTGAATTACTCCCCAATCGAGAAGGTCTGCTTAGCGCTCATCTTCGCCACGAAAAAGCTGCGACACTACATGCTCACTCACACCATCAGACTCGTCTCAAAGGCCGACCCACTCAAATACATCATGTCGAGACCAGTGCTTTCCGGACGTCTAGCCAAGTGGGCCCTGCTGCTACTTGAATTCGACATCACCTTCGTGCCACAGAAAGCGGTTAAAGGGCAGGCCCTTGCGGACTTCCTCGCAGAATACCCTCTCCCGGCAGAATGGGAGTTATCAGAAGATCTCCCAGATGAAGAAGTGTTCTCCGTCGATATCGCCCCACCTTGGAAAATGTTCTTCGACGGCGCAGCTAGGCAGGACATAGCGGGAGCCGGAGTCATCTTCGTCACCCCGGACAACGAAATACTCCCCTTCTCATTCCTGCTCTCGGAATCATGTTCCAACAACGTGGCAGAATATCAAGCCCTACTCATCGGTCTCGAGCTGGCCGACGAAATGAAGCTTCAAGGACTAGAGATCTTTGGCGACTCTCAACTCGTGATCCAGCAAGTCCTGGGGGCATACGAAGTCAACAAGGAAGACCTGGTACCGTTGCATGCGCAAGCTGTGAAGCTCCTCGAAAAACTCAAGGCTGTTTCCATTCAACACGTTTCCAGAAACCTCAACCAGCAGGCTGACGCACTCGCAAATCTGGCGGCTACACTCCCGTTCCCAGATGAACGTTCGATCGTCGTCCCTGTCTGCAGGAGATTCGTGATCATCGAAAAAGAGGGTCCGCCCGAGGTACCAGTTCAAACCAACGCGGTGCATGTCCTCGAGATTAAAGAACAAGACTGGAGGCAACCGTTTGTGGAGTATCTCGTTCATGGTAAACTCCCCGAAGATCCGAAGTGCAAAAGTGACATCCGTCGAAGATCTCTGAGGTTCTACCACTTCAACGGCGAACTGTACCGACGGAGCTATGACGGCACACTCCTGAGGTGCCTCGTAAAAGAGGAAGCAGAAGCCGCGCTCGAAGAAGTACACGCTGGAATCTGTGGATCGCACCAGTCCGGTCCGAAGCTTCACTTCCGCATCAGAAGGATGGGATACTACTGGCCTACCATAATCAAAGACAGCTTGGAGTACGCGAGAAGATGTCAAGCTTGCCAGATGCACGGGGACTACATCCGTCAACCTCCGGAGCCTTTACACCCAACAATCGCATCTTGGCCCTTCAACGGATGGGGTCTCGACATCGTCGGTCCTCTGCCCAAGTCATCCAAGCAACATCTCTACATCTTGGCGGCAACGGACTACTTCTCCAAGTGGGCCGAAGCAATACCGTTGAGGGAAGTTACAAAGTACTCCGTCATCAGCTTTATCCAGAATAACATCATCTTCCGCTATGGAGTCCCCCGCTACATCGTAACAGATAACGGGAAGCAGTTCAAGAATGCTGCCGTCAGCCAGTTCTGCGCATTGTACAACATTAAGCAGAATTGTTCGACGATGTACAACGCTCCGGCCAACGGTCTGGCAGAAGCCTTCAACAAAACTCTGTGCAAGCTGCTGGAGAAAACCGTCTCGAAGACAAAGAAAGATTGGCACGAACGCATGGGCGAAGCACTATGGGCTTACCGAACATCCTTCCGCATGCCGACACAAGCAACGCCGTATTTCCTCGTCTATGGCGTCGAAGCCGTTCTTCCGCTCGAGCTCCAGATCCCGTCACTCAGGATAGCAGTCCAGGAAGGCCTCACCAGCGATGACAACGCCCAGCTCCGCCTAGCAGAATTGGAAGCACTGGATGAAAGACGCCTCGAAGCTCAACAGCATCTGGAGTGTTATCAGGCCAGGCTCTCTCGCGCCTTCAACAAGAAGATTCGTCCTCGATCATTCCAGATAGGGGAACTGGTGCTGGCAGTCAAACGCCCCATCATTCTCTCGCATCGAGGAGGGAAGAAATTTGATGCCAAATGGGATGGCCCGCATTCCGTCAAGGAAGTCTACTCCAACGGTGCCTATCTCCTCACCACGCCAGAAGGGCTGACACTCGGCCCTATCAACGGCAAGTACCTCAAAAGGTACTACGCCTAAAGCAAGGCCACACCCCTTGTTCAAAAAAAAAAAAATGAACTACGTGCGACTTGATCCCCCTTAGGGGGGTACGTAGGCAGCCTGAGAAGTTACTTCAGGTTCAGTCCGACCAAAAGAAAAAGACAACAAAGTTCTATGGAAAGGGTGTGGCAAAATGAGGCGATATCATTAATGAAGCGAAGGTAGTACATTTCATAAGTCCTGAAAAAGAAAGCCACAATGAAACCAGGAACAACTAAAAGAAGGTGTCCAGAGCTTGGAGACGGCGCAGCAGCTCCTCCCTAGTCGCCTCCACTCTCTGAAGCTCCACGGGACGAGCAGCCAGAAGCTCGCGACGGGTTGCCAAGTCCGACTGCTGCCTCAAGTGACTCGCCTTCAAAGCGCTCTCCGCGGCCTCGGCCCGCTCCAAACGAGACTCCGCCTTTCTAAGTGAGGCGCGCGCAGACTCCAACTTCTTCTGGGCCTTCGACAGGCTGGACGTAGCCTCCGCAAGTTGATGCTCGGACTGACTTAGACTCGCCTCAGCGGCCTCCAGCTTAGAAAGGGAGCTCCCCTCCAGCAAAGCCCGCCGGGATCGATAAGCCTCGCTATCGGTCACAAGCCGGTTCATCTGATCGACAAAAAGAGAGCTGTCAACTTTGAACTCTGCCAGGCTCGCGCAAAACTCTGCACCGTCCGTCGACCACCAGTCCTGGAGGGCGCCAAGGCCGGCAGTTTGGAAAGGCTCCAACGTCAACTTGATATACTGCCGGCAGCTCGCGAGAAGGAACTCTGAGACTCTGCTCCTCGGCCTCAAATCCGGGCGAGGCGCCTCGGAGTAGGTAGGCAAGACCTTCCCTCCCACTGCGGCCGCAACAGGAGCCACCCGCGCCAACGAGGGTGGCGGAACCGGGGAAACCGCCGCTACCGCTGCAATAACCGTCTCCACCAAAGGACACGAGGGCACAGTCATCGGGGAACACCGCTTGTCGACGCTCGAGACTTCAGCCTCCTCGCCAAAAGACAAGGCATCGACATCGATGTCGTCCAGGTTAATGTCGCCCCTAGGGAAGTTCTCCCCGCAAAGTCCGAGGAGATCCAGATCATCCGGAGGGATATCTAGCCCACAGGGTTCGGGCACTTCCTGCGCGGCACCAGTGGACGAATGCCCAAGAGGCGCCTTTGAAGAGCTCGCTCCGCGCTCTACCACTATAACGGAATCTGGTCAAAAGAAAGAAACGGTGCTCAGCGCGATAAAACTTCCTGAACGTAGAGGGCAAATAAAATGAAGAGAGCTCCATACCTGTGTGGTCAGACGAAGCGGTCCTAGACGGAGGAATCACCTCATCTTTCAGAAGTCCAGGTTCCTCGGCGTGCTCCGTCAGACAAGGAACTCTCGGGACCATCCCGCGAGGAATGCACACTTTTCTTCTCTTAGGAGGGACACCCTCAACTTCGGCCTTCGGGAAACAAAATGCCCCTGGGACACTAGTAAACTCGGCATCCAGCACCGGAACGGAAGAAGGGACACGACGAGCACTGGAAAGGCGACTACAGCTCCTCTGCGCTCTTTGAAGCCCCAGTCGGAGGCGACGGTCCTCCACTCCCGCAGAGTGATTGAAGCAGAAATTCCTGAACCCGCTACTCACCAAGACGTCGACCGGAAAACTCGCAAGTAAAGGAGAAACTCGCCCTTCAACCCACTGGCGGTATTCCGGAGTCGCGGCATCCCGAAATCCGGACTTAGCCCCAGGAAAGAAACTCCCGCCAGTCAAGCGAGCGTAGAGAGAAGCCCACAGACGGTAACCCTCCTGCGGACTGATACGTCCCTGCAACTGCTGAGGCATGCCAGAGACTTCTTGCCGAAACCCCTGTTGGCGAGCAAAGCGATGAGGGGAGTACTGCTCCACCTCCACCACATCCCCCTTGCGCCAGACCAAGTAGCCAGGACGGCAGCTGACCATATTCCAGTAGAGACTGTCCGGGAGCTCCTCGTTATCGTACACAGTCGACCTCTCCAAGGGCAGCACCGAATGCTCTGACAAGAATTCAAAATCGACGCTCCCCATCCTCCTCAAAAGGGTGCGAGCACACTCTCTCGGACGCTCCCAACTGATAAAGGCGTTCAAGATCCCTCCTATCCCGGGCAAGAAAGGCAGCTCAGCTGGATGCCCTCATCTGGCAAAGATCCCCTTCGGGAAATGCAGAGCTACCCACCCGTACAAATAATGCAAGGGTCCGAATGCAGTCGACCGGCCGAGCTCCTCCTTGGCCTTATCAGAGCCAGACAAGTCCCAGTAAGTCCCGCTGAGAGCCCGATACAAGGCGCATAGTATGGCCGGGGCTAGATTGAAGAGCTCGCCCCTCTCCATCCTGGAAGCGGCAAGGAAGGTCCCCGGACGAATAGCCTCCCCAGAACACGGAAGCACGAACCGGCAGAGGAAGATGACCAGCCCAGCAGCTCGGTAAACCGATCGCCACTCCTCGCTATCCCGTTTCAGGCCAAGGAGTTCCCAGGGACACTGCTTCCCCTCCATTGAGTGCTTCTCTCGAGCCAAGGAGTCGATAGGCCTCACAAAGGAGCGAAGCGGAGGTCTCTGCATCTGAGCGATCTTCCACATTGGGTGAGCCGAAGGCGCCGGAGACCTATACTCACCTCTGAACCAAAAGTCGACCCAAGAAGAAGGACGCACTCGATCTGATTGATCCTGCGCCGCAATGATAGCATGTGCCTTGAACAGAAGAAGGCAAGAACTCGGAGCGTAGCTGCTGTCCAGCAGATCCTTCAAGGCAGGCACCTCTTCTTGGTAGTAGTTCCGTACCTCGGGGCACCCGGAAACGATATGGACGTCACGAAGCGAGATGCCTATCTCCCCCGCCCCAGTAAGGAAGGTGTTAGTTTCCGGACACCAAAGCTCACAAAGTGCGCGGTACATCCCCTCCGGACGACTGTACTCCCGACGGGCCGGCGCCAGAAATTTGGCCAATAAGTTCATCTCAGGTTCCGCGCCAAAGACCTCGTAGAGCTCGTCCATCCACTCGCGAAAGCCGCAAAGGTACTGGACGTCTCCCCGAGGCCAAGAGTCGGTGCCCCATCGGGTCAGCCTAGCGCATATCTTCGAGGCAACAACTGGCGTAGGCACGAACTCTTCATCGCAATGATGGAACGAAAGACTCAAACTCGGCCGCAGAAGCTTCATGGAGATCCCTTCGTCAGTATGAATCTTCTCACTTAATTTCAGCATCCCGCAAGTCGCATTCGCGACTCCATATTCCGTGATGCGCTCGTGCACAAAGACACGGAGCAACGACAGAAGGTCTTCCCGCCTTGAGCTGCGGTGACGGCGCACACGAGTGTAAGGAAAGCAAAGGCATCTCCTCCCGTCGAAGAAGTCCTCGTCTATCCAGCCCGAGGAAGTCAAACTCTCGAAGACGCGATCCCTGGAAGACCGTGAAAGGAGGCAAGTCAAGACAAGTGCAAAAAAAAAAAAAAAAAAAAAAAAAAAAAAAAAAAAAAAGGGGGCCCGGACCCCTGTCAAGAGGATTGCCTGATTCGAAGTCACTCTCCAGCCAGCCCGCACCCGTGTCGCGACCCGTGCGCCACGAGCCGACACTGTTATCATCGGCACCTTCGAAGTCAAAAAAAAAAAAAAAAAAAAAAAAAAAAAAAAAGAGTCAATGAGTGGGGCCCACGGGCCCCTCTCCCCCAATCAATGACCGACAGCCAAAGAAAGAAAGGGGGGGGGGGGGCCGCGGCCCCCCTTCTTCTCCTTCTTCTTCGCCGGCCCACGACCCCGACCTGTTCGCGCCGCCCACGACCCCGACCCGTTCGGGCCCCGGCCTCCGTGCGCCGCCCGCGACCCCGACCCGCTCGGGCCCCGGCTTCCGCGCGCCGCCCGCGACCCCGACCCGCTCGGGCCCCGGCTTCCATGCGCCGCCCGCGACCCCGACCGCCGCGCGCAGCCCCGTGCGCACCCCGCACCGCTGCACCACCGGCCGCCAGCGCCCGCGCCGCCTCCGGCCTCGCGCCACCCGCGCGCAGCCCCCGCGTGCGCCCGGCGCTGCTGCCGCTGCTGCCATGCAGCCCGGAGCCGAAGAAGAAGAAGGAAAGAAAAGAAAGAAAAAAAAAAAAAAAAAGAAAAAAAAAAAAAAAAAAAAGAAGAAAAGAAGAAGAAGAAGAAGGAGGAAGAAAGAGGCGGCGAAGGCGACCCGCACCTCAGCCGCGCTCCTACATCCTCCCTGCCTCGAGCCTCGTCGCATCGTCGCTTCGAGCCCGCCTTCGCAACGACCGCAAAATCGCGCACCATCGCCGCCGACGAAAGAGACGACACCGGGAAGACGGAGCAAGTCTCGTGAAACCCCAGGCGGCTCTCTTCCGACAACGGTCTCCAGAAGCCGGCAGAACCTTCGCGAAGAAACACAACGCCAACGAAAGAGGCGACACCGGGAAGACGGAGCAAGTCTCGCGCAACCCCAGGCAGCTCTCTTCCGACAACGGTCTCCAAAAGCCGGCAGAACCTTCGCAAAGAAGCACAACGGCGAATGAAGGGGGGTAGGGGTCCTTAAATAGACCTCCAACCCCGCCCACAAAAGGAATCAAGGACAAGCGCTCTACGATTCCTACGTGTCCAAACCCGACACGCTCTCACCGACGCACTCGTCCTTGAGGGGGCATTTGTAGACACACGAATTTCGTCGGACCCGAACCCGACTTACGTGTGCCGACGCGGATGCAAACCCGACACGCGGACCCAACTCGCTCGCGCCGACGTGGATGCAAACCCGACACACGGACCCGACTCGCGCGCGCCGACACGGACTCGGACCCCGCCCCAAGAGGGGCCGGCCCCTACTAGGGTCCGAACCCTATAGGGCCGGCCCTAGTGGGGACCGAACCCCATGGAGAGGCCGGCCGGCCCTGCAAGGAAAGCAAAGAAAAAAGAAAGAAAAGAAAAAGGAAAGAAAAGAAAGAAAAGAAAAAGGAAAGAAAAGAAAGGAAAGAGAAGAAAAAGGAAAGAAAAGAAAAGGAAAGAAAAGAAAGAAAAGGAAAAAAATACCGCCATGCGCGGGGGGAGGTAGCGTATGACGTCTGCACACACGCAGATCTGCACCGATCCCTCGATCCGACGCACAAGACGAAGCGCCCGATCGCCATCGATTTCGTGCGCAAAATCCAGCCATAATTGCACCCGCCAGAAAAGGAAAACAACTAAATGTTATTCCCTTCATCAATGGATGAATAAAATCCGGGTAATTATGAGAGAGATACAAAAGGGATTTAAAATTAAAGAGTTTCCATATCTCTCTCCCCACCTCTTTGCCTATAAATAGAGGGGGTGGGGGAAGGAAAAAATGGTCGGGAAATTGAAGACGAAACGCCAGAGCTCTGCAGAAGAGGAGACGCTTCTTCATCGACCCAAGGCTTCACGAGGCACAGTCAAGCCTGTCCCGAGGGATCGGCTTACTGAAAGTCATCATCAATGAGAAGACCCTTGCACACGAAGATCATCCCTTCGACTCCGTGCACGAAGAAGAAAGCTCGGAGAAGAAGAACCCTTCGACTCCGAAGACGCCAGAAGCAAAGGCCGGAGAAGAAGAGGAGCGGCACTACCCCGTCGTCTCCAACAAGCTTCGACTCCGATCAAGCCCAAAAGCCCGGAGAAGAAGAGGAGCGGCACTACCCCGTCGTCTCCAACAAGCTTCGACTCCGATCAAGCCCAAAAGCCCGGAGAAGAAGAGGAGCGGCACTACCCCGTCGTCTCCAACAAGGTTCGACTCCGATCAAGCCCAAAAGCCCGGAGAAGAAGAGGAGCGGCACTACCCCGTCGTCTCCAACAAGCTTCGGCTCCGATCAAGCTCAAAAGCCCGGAGAAGAAGAGGAGCGGCACTACCCCGTCGGCTCCAACAAATCCTCGATCCCGATCAAGCCCCAAAGCCCGGAGGAGAGAAGCGAAGCGTCATCACCCCGTCGTCTTCGACTAACGCCTGCCCCATCCACGAAGAAGATAGCCTGGAGCAGATCGTCTGAAGCGTCGCTACCCCGTCGTCTTCATCAACAAAAGTCGACGCTACAACCGTCGCACGGAGACCGTCGCTACCCTCGTCGTCTTCATCAACAAAAGCCGACGCTACAACCGTCGCACGGAGACCGTCGCTACCCTCGTCGTCTTCATCAACAAAAGCCGACGCCACAACCGTCGCACGGAGATCGGTGCTACCCCCACCATCTTCGAAAGCATTCTTCGACTCCGATCACGCCAAAGAAGCCCGGAGAAGAAGAGAAGTCCAGTCGATACGTAAACCGTCGAAGCACCGGAGAAGTAGCCCACGTCGTTCGAAGAAGAAGATCGAGTTGACGCCAAAGCTAAAGCCAATGCAAGAAGCCAAAGCAAAGCCCCAGTAAAGCCCGCGCCAAAGCAACGCAAGTGCCAAAGCCAAGCGACTACGCCGGCCACGAGCAAAAGCACCGCACGTTCTAGCCGATACGACGCGAAGTCCGGAAGAACGAAAGCATCGCAAGTCTCTCCCAGCTACGTCCAAGTGCAAGCGCCGAAGCAAAGCAAAATCCAGAGCCACGCCGGAGCAAAGCCAAAGCCAAAAAGCCAAAGCCAAAGCCAACGCCAAAAGCTAGATCGACGCCGCGAACCGACGATCAAGGACACCAAGGTCAAGCAAGGAATGAGGAAGACGCGAAGACCGAGGAACGAAGCCGAAAACCCCCTAGCCGAGAAAGCGCGAAGCACGGAAGGGACAAAGCAACGATGGACATTCCTTAGCCTCTCCAAAACCCTCTCCCTGTAAAACCCCTGTCCTGGGCAGCCCCTTCAGAGCTCTCGCACGAACACCACGTGGAGACGCGGATCAAAGGGATCCCCCAGAAGATCTTTCCCACAATCCCCTGATCAAAACTCGCCGCAACCCGGACTCGCTACACCCGAGCAACCCGGGTCACGGCCACAATTGTAATCTCGTGTGATTCGCAATAAAGACGACCCGCGCTTTTTTTCGCGTCCACAGAGTGCCAAGGCTATCTTCTTAAACTTGGTGTATGCTAATGTTTTTTTGAGCTTCTGACTTGAACTAATGGAATTGAAGGCTTAGTTGACCTGGGTTGCCAGGAGCCATTTCATTGGACTTTATCCACGAGAGGGCATAATCGAATAGCCTTTGAGCTTCCGACTTGAATGGGCGGAATCGAAGGTCTTTGGTTGACCTAGGATGATAGGAGCCCTTTTTATCGGATTTTAGCGTCGAGAGGGTGTAGTCGAATTGTCTTCGAGCTTCCGACTTGAACGGGCAGAATCGAAGGTCTTTAGTTGACCTGGGTTGTCAGAAGCCTTTTTATTGGACTTTAGCCTCGAGAGGGGCATAGTCGAATTGACTTCGAGCTTCCGACTTGAACGAGCAGAATTGAAGGTCTTGGTTGACTTGGGTTGCTAGGAGCATTTTTATCGGACTTTAACCTTGAGAGGGCAGAGCCGAATTGCCTTCGAGCTTCCGACTTAAACAGGCGGAATCGAAGTCTTTGGTTGACCTAGGTTGCTAGGAGCCTTTTTATCGAACTTTAGTCTCGAGAGGGCGTAGCCGATGTTGCTTCAAGTTTCCGACTTGAAATGGCGGAATCGAATGCTTAGTTTGACCTGGGTTGCCTTCGAGCTTCCGATTTGAATGGACAGAATTAAAGATCTTGGTTGACATGGGTTGCTATGAGCCTTTTCATTGGGCTTTAGCCTCGAGAGGGCGTAGTTGAATTGCCTTCGAGCTTCCAACTTGAACGGGCGGAATTGAAGGTCTTGGTTGACCTGGGTTGCAAGGAGCCTTTTCATTGGACTTTAGCCTCGAGAGGGCATAGCCGAATTGCCTTCGAGCTTTCGACTTGAACATGAGGAATTGAAGGTCTTGGTTGACCTAGGTTGTCAGGAGCCTTTTCATTGGACTTTAGCCTCGAGAGGGCGTAATCGAATTTCCTTCGAGCTTCCGACTTGAACAGGCAAAATCGAAGGTCTTGGTTAACCTGGGTTGCCAGGAGCTTTTTCATCAGACTTTAGCCTCGAGAGGGCTTAGCCGAATTGCCTTCGAGCTTCCGACTTGAACAGGCGGAATCAAAGGTCTTGGTTGACCTGGGTTGCCAGGAGCCTTTTCATCGGACTTTAGCCTCGAGAGGGCGTAGCCAAATTGCCTTCAAGCTTCCAACTTGAACGGGCAGAATCGAAGGTTTTGGTTGACTGGGGTTTCCAGAAGCCTTTAGATGCCTTGAATGGGCATAATAGAATTTCAAGAGATTTCAACTTTGAGAAAAAAGGTAGCCTTTTATTAATAAATCAAATTTATGGTTATAATTTTTCATAGGCTGTCTAGCGGACATTATGAATCCCCCTTTTCAGATGCTTAACCTCTTCGTCGGAGGGTGCTTGTTGATGTTGGTATATGTGAACGCTGTTTGCTTTTGCATCCACATATCATATTGACTCCATTTAGTTATTGCTATATTTTTTTTCTCTCGGCATGGTTCCTTATTGGTGAGGTAGCCGTTGAGTCATCCTTTTTGGATCAGATCTTCGATGTGATCCTTCAATCACCAGCAGGTTGAAGTTAGATGTTCGTGGCTGCGATAGAATTCATAGTAGACTGTAGTGTCCTTGGTCTGCTCCGAGTTTGGAGGAAGAGGTTGCGGGCATTTGCATAATGGTTCATTCTGTATGTAGGCGAGTATATCTTCGATCAAGGTCGGTGAACACTCTCTGTTTTCGCGAAACTCTCTCTTTTCTGCTAGAGGGTCTTTCAGTTCTTCATTCTACCTTTTGGCCAATCCCTTCTTGTCAGACGCGACGTTGGCATGCTTCTTGGAGCGTGCGTCCTTTGGGTCTTCGTCAGCTTTCTTGTGCGGGGAATTGCAAGCCTTGCGTAATCTTCTGCCCCGCTGATTGTCCTCTACCTCTATCTCCCACTGTAGTCGCTTGAACATAGCCTCCAAAGAGCCAGGAAGATGCTGGATAAAGTCGGTGTAGACATAGAGTACGGCCGGATAGCATTCTGGAATGCTAGCATGATGGCCTCTTCATTTTGGGATCGGCTAGTGAGCTCAGAATGCTCATTGCGGAATCTCGTTGTGAAGTTTCTTAGGGACTTGTCGAAGCCCATCTTTAGCTGATAGAGAGAATCCAGCTTCTTTTTCAATTTCAGGTTCAGCTGGTAGTGATCCATGAAGAGTTCTGCCAACTCCTCAAATATGACCATCGTACCGGTGGGCAGCGTATAGTACCAGTTAAGGGTAGGTCCCTCAAGGCTTCCTGCGAACATATGGCAGAGAACATGGTTCTTATACTAGTACGACATCATGGCCTGCTTGAAGGCCAAGACATGGAGAGCTGGGTCTCCCTTGATACAGTTGAACTTTGGCAAGCTTAGTGTTCGCTAACCCTTAGGGAATGGGGTTGTAAGCATCTCGGGACGTAAAGATCCCGCTGAGGTGATTAGCTGTCTGCGATCTTGATAGCGGCGCCCCACATCAGTGGTATGTCTTAGCTTGTTGAGTAGCTCACGGGCATTTGTTGCTTTCGTGCGTGAATGAATGGGGCGTCCAGTGGACCCCGTTGATTCAGACAACCTTTCTCGGTGGTAGCTCGGCACGTCATTGACGTCGAGGCGGTCCCACACCGTTTGCCTCGGTGCCTATGTGGATACCTGACGCCTCTCGGTACGCAGCTCATGTGGTTCTTCAAGATGATGACTCGCATCTAGATGAGCCCTTGGTTGATCTTCATTAGCGGCGGGTGAGTTATGGACCACAACCCCCATTCTTTCAACCGCCATCTTCAGGGAATCCCTCTCTAGCTCGAGGGTCGTATTTTTCTTGAGGAGGTTCAGCAGTCGGAAGTCAGCTGTCAAAATTTGATATGTAGCTGGGCCCCTATCCCCGTGGGTAACGTGCTCGTTGCCATATCAATGCCTTGGGGATGGCAAGTCTTATCGATTACTGCGACCTTCCAGATGGCTGCCTTGTGGCCTTAGCCGCTCATGTATATGTCTTCGGTTGATTGCCACTGAGATTTGATGTTCGTCTTCGACCAGTACATCATTTGTCCGGTTAGCAACCGCCTTTGGAGGGTTGACACTAGCCTTCACTATCGAGCTTGTTGATGTCGGCGTGATGATAATATTGAAGAAGATTTGAAGGAGGAGCTGTGGCTCGTCATCACAAGTTGAGTATGAGTCGATAGAGGTGTGGGTAGAACCTCTAACGGTATCCCACAGACGGCGCCAAAGATTGTGGGAGAAATTTTCGTGCCGTTTTGATCAGAGACTTTACCTCACAATTCTTGGTTGAATTGTATGGTTTGTAGAGATAGAGGATATTAGAGAGTATAGCAAAAGAAGGCGCAAGGAGTTGTTGTCGAAGTTCGGTCTTATGACCTACGTCTCAAGATGTGAGGTGCTACCTGATTTGCACTATAACGTATGCAAAAAGGGAGGGGGGAGCGTTCTCTCGACATGTCGAGAGAAGTTTTTTTCAGTGGGGTTGCACAGAGAAACTAGAAGAGAACAAGAAGGGGAGAAGTGAGCTCTTGCTCTGGCTCTGGAATCCTCCTTCTTTGATCGAATGATCAACCAATCAACCCTCTTCTCTGGATGCCAAAGGGGTCCTTTTATAGATGAAGCATGTGCTGATATGGCAGTGATGACGTGGTGGTACTGAGGTGGCATTGATGATGTGGCACTGATCCTGGGCCCGAGCTTGCTTATTTGGGCTGCTACGTGGGCCTATGTGGGTCTGGTCCAGTCCATTATAATTTTTGCACCCACAAGCTTATCGCCACAGGTATTACTTGTGCGATCTATCTCCTCTTGCAATGAAAATCACATGCTGCCTAGCCTTCTGGTCTGCCGACAACATCTGCATAGCCAGCATACGGGAGCTGCAAATAGGGTTGCAAACAAACCAACTTGTTCATGAGCAGCTCACAAAAAAGCTCGATAAAGGCTCATTGAGTTCATTCGATTACTAATCGAGTCAAGCCCAAACCTAGAGTTTAGGCCATTTTATAAACGAGCCAAGCTCAAGTATGCGAAAGCTCTGCTCAGTTGGCTCGCGAACATACTTGCTTAGGCTCATGAGTAGGCTCATAAAATGCTTGAATAGATGTAACATATATATTATATGTTTTTGACTGATTCTAGAGTTCGAGAACAAGCTCGATAAGGGATCGTTCAAGTTTATTCAATTACTAATTGAGCAAAACCTAGCTCGAAGTTTAGCCTTATTTAATAAACAAACCAAGCTCAAGTAGACCAAAGCTTGGCTCAATTGATATACAAGCCAAGTCCAAGCCTGAAATTCAGGCTCGTTTAATAAACGAGCCAATCTCAAACAGACCAAAGCTCGGCTCGGCTCGGCTCATTTGCAGCCCTAGCTTATATGGGTGTGCCTTATCTATATATCTATATTAAAATGGAAGCCTCTATCCATTGTTGTGACACGTGGACTTCTTTTAAAGAGCTAGAATTCTTCTTCCGTATGTGAACGTGGCTCTCTTTTAAATCCATTTAAAAACCTACTATAAAGATGATAAATTTTCGTTCAATGTCATTTATGGTCATTTGATGTTAATCTCTCTTTCTCTAACAAGTGAATCACACTCACTTCAGATTTCACACTTCTTCGAAGAGTTGTGTCTTTGCCAAATGGCGTGCATCAAGCACATTCGGGCGTTGTCTGGGTTTCTTACTAGTATCTATACCAAAATGGAAGCCTCTCTCCCATGTTGTGATACTAGTAATGCCCGTGCCTGTCGGCACGCAAAAGATTTCAAGGGCGAGTATAATATTTCGAGGCAGGTGAAATTATTTCGAGGGTGGCGAAAAAATATTTCGAGGGTGGCAAAAGACCTCGAGGGCGAGAACAATATTTTGAGGGTGATAATAATATTTCGTGAATGGTGATAATATTAAGTAAATGGATAATATTTTGTGAGCAGTGATAATGTTCGTGTCTATCGGCACTCGAACGGGATGACAAAATTGGTTCAGCGGCTCCCACAATCTACTGTGCACCCACATTCGACTGAAGAGCTTGCACTGGGCGATGGTGCCCACAATTGGTGAGGTAGCCCACAAATGGAGACGACTCTCTCTCTCTCTCTCTCTCTCTCCATATTGGATCAACAAAAAATTGGCCACCGAAGACTAATATTTTTGTCGAGGCCCAATGTGGACAGCACGCCAATGTGTGTGCGGGCGAAAAATTATCAAAAATATCGCATGACTCCTTATGTATGTAGTTTCTTTCATGATTTATCTTTTGGCACACAATGCTAAATTTTCATTTTTTAATTTTAATATGCTATGTAATTATTCCATTGATATTGATGCATCCTCTAATTGGTTCATGTTAGGCTCATGAGAACATTTTCCACCAATTGATTGATTTGATAGGCATCACATCTATCATGGAGGTCAGCAGTATACTTTCAGTTATGGTTTTTTAGTAAATCATTATCTCTAAATGTTTGTTGATGGTTCTGCCATGCTCACTCGGTAAAGTTGATTAGGTTCTTTCCTTCCAAACTTTGTTGTTGTATGAAACTTTCTTGTACTGTTTTTTTGTGCATTCCATATGTTTCTTATTTGAGCCAGTGGAGTATGACGTGCTGTTTTGTTTCTTCAAGAAAGTGGAATGTGACGTGGCACACATTATTCGTATAACTTTATTGTTTACCCTTTCATTTGGGCCACAGATTACAGATTTTTTTTTTTCAAATGGATGTTACTCTTCTTCTTAAGATTAGTTTTTAATTTTATTTTTATGTGAATAGATTTTAGTTCGACTTGCTGGTGCCGACGATCATATCTATCCAAATTTTATGGATGTCATGCAGTGGTTAGCTGACAACAATCTTCTAGAAATGATTGTTGATAAATTGAGCCCTTCTGTAAGTGTGTGCATAAAATTGCGTAGCTTTCCATCAGCTCTTGCTGCCAAACTTACCAGTCCATGGTCTATTATTTTAAACTTTTTAAAGTAGTATTCTAAATATTATCGGGGAAATTTAATTTCCTGCAATACTTATAGAATATCTTGCTATTCTAAGTGGTTGCTGTCAGCCTGTCATTTTCTGTTCTTGTGCAGCTTTGTGTCCAGGATATTCAGTCAGGCCCTAGAAGATTCTCCCTCGAAATATGCTCTTGTCCACTTATTGTCCGTGTGCATCTCCATGTTGGATCCCAAGAGATCAGCTTTGACTACTCTTATTCATTCATTGAGAAGTTTTTGAGGCAGGTGAAATTATTTCGAGGGTGGCTAAAAAATATTTCGAGAGTGGCATTCAAGTCCAACCAACCAAAAAGAAAACCCAATCAAACCACCTCTTAAATACAATGGACGGTTGATTCTTAATTGAAAACCCCCCAAAAAAAAATCAAGTTCCACATAATAATGGTCACCACACATATTTCAACCCACATATTTCAACTACAGCCACAATGAAAAACCTTAAAGACTTGTACTCCTGTAAAAACAATTTAAAAAGATTCATGACAGCAAGGAAGGGACAACAATAGTGCGTTCTTGACTCCCTCTTTAAAGACTTGTACTTCGGTAAAAATAATTTTATTTTGCCAAGTTGTGTCAAAAGTGCCTCCGTGCAACTTGGGCAATCTGCCGATGGCGGCGGCTTTCCTTAGCTTGCAGTCGTGTCACCTCTGCAAACAATAATCTACCAACCTTTGAAGCCTCTCATTGTTGCCACCTCGCTGCAGCCTGCAATCGTACTCCCTCTAGATATTGTCGTCGGGCTATCACGATCCTCTTTCTTGTAAAAACTACTATAAGTACACGACATTTATACTTATAAATATCTTTTAAAAAAACTGTTTAAATTTATATATATGCTCGGTTTCGATGTGATTCAACGTTCTCTGTATGTATCAAAATATTCTAAATGTGTCCATTCGTATATTCCAAAAAATACCATTGGTATCGCCGCTGAGCCGCAATATCCTTCCGGAGACATAGCGTGGGCGTGAAATGACGGGCCATTGTCTTCATGGGCCAGTCTCTACCTCAGAAATATATTGTACATACTTATCCCAAGACTGAAAATTGAATGAGTTATGTTATAAGTCGAATTATTCACAAAATGGAAAGTATACACAATACGTATCATACTGATGTCAAAAAAATTTCCATAACAAAAACATGCAACATTTAAGGCAGTGCTTTCATCTTAACATAAAGTTGAAAATGTTCTATAACAAAAATATTTTTGATAGCATAATAATGCCAAAATGGCTACAAAGGTGATCAATAGTGATCATGCAACTGCTGCGGTGATGCATTCGTCGCAAAGTGTCACATCTCTTTCACTCGTCTCAGACTTGTAATAGCTGATAAACAGAAAAGAAATACCAATATGTCAGTATCGACAATGACATAAGTATACGATAAACTAATTATTTTATGTGAAGGATGGCTTACACATGTGTCACGCATCCACAGCAACAATAAATTATCATCGCATTATGCCAACTGGCACTACCACAGACCTGACAAACTCAATAGCATAGTGTCAATGTATATGAATTGTATATTATTAATTACTTAATCTTTAATGTTAAAAAGGGTTACTTATATTAGTTCTTGAGTCGTATATGATCAGGTCAATAGGACTTCAGGGTAAACAATATTTGTTATCGAATTATCTTCATTCGGTGGAAGAAGAATACTGATTTTATTTGACAAAGTACATCTGGAGAGTGCTACATATAATTGCCCATGATTGAAGACCGGTGTCGTCAAGTCTATACCTACATACTTGACCAATTGGCCTTGGGACTTATTGATTGTCATAGCATATGATAGTCGTAAGGAAAACTGGCGACGTGACATTTGAAATGGTAATTCGGCAACTGATGGTATTAAAGATATCCTTGGAATAAATACCAAATTACCTGATTTATCCCTAGTTAAAATTTTGGCGTCAATTATCCGTATTCCACAACGGACAACCATTAATAGTATCCCATTACAAAGTCCGTCTTTTGGTGCAAGATTCCTAAGCAACATTATTGGAGATCTCACTTTTAGTGTAAGCTTAAAAGGTGGCAATCCTGATGGAT
Source organism: Chamaelirium japonicum (assembly GCA_947650365.1). Classification (NCBI taxonomy): domain Eukaryota; kingdom Viridiplantae; phylum Streptophyta; class Magnoliopsida; order Liliales; family Melanthiaceae; genus Chamaelirium; species Chamaelirium japonicum. The sequence continues at coordinate 12,873,678 of OX393552.1, forward strand.
CAAGTGAGTTAATAAACTCATTTGGATAAGCATTCGTTGAAGAAACATCACTATCTTCGATAACTTTATCTGCAGCATAATATACAATAGGTTCCCCAGGATATAGACCTAATGATGCAATATTGGTTGCGGTCACATTATCATTACGCGCAGCAAGAATGGTACGTTCAGTTAAAAAAGATGCAGAGACAGTACGCTCCATATTTAATTGTGGATATACAGAAAGAATGAGCTCTTGAAGGTTCCTACAATGGTGTATTTCTAACGGTAACTATACAGTTTCTATTGGATTTGTTCCGATCTATAATAAATAGAAATTAAATTAGTTAATACACTATTGAGTTACCAAAAACAAAATCAAAATTAAAAATTAAATAAAAGTATTTATCTCCGTCAAAAAGTTTGCAAAATTTATATTTTCCAGCTCAGTCATATCCAGACGCATGTTTTGCACCAGATTTAATACTTGAACATAATTCCAGATTAAAGACCGTCGTACTGATGCACCAACAATTTACTCACGAACGCCTTTCGCTATAACTTGTAGGATCTGTCAAAAATCTCCCCGAAGAACCACAGTAATTCCACCAAATGGTTTTTTATTACCATTAATATCTTGGAGTGTCCGATCAACAGCTTCAATACAATATCTATGTTGCATTGTAATTTCATCCCATACAATAACATTTATTTCTTTAAAAAGTCCAGCATACAATGATTGTTTCGTAAATCCACATACTGAGTTTTCCAACACATCTAGTGGTATACGAAATGCTGAATGAATAGTTCGGCCTCCAGATAATAATAAGGATGCAATACCGGTTAAACCACCATGATTACAATATAACCGAGACTATGGCAATTTCCTGTAATTGTGTTGTATACAAATATCTTGTTTGTTCCAGCTGCTCTATTTAGAAAAAAAAACTTTTTCTCTGTTATTGATTACTGAATCAGGCACTGTAGTGTAAGCATGGCTTTGTTCATTATTAAGATGGTTGATATTAGCATTAATTTCTTCTTGTAGTCCCTCGTATTGAAGTTGTTGTTGCTCCCAAATAAATCTGTTACCAACCACCTGATTTCAATTTCCTCTTGATATAGGCATGGGTGGAAAATCTGATAAGCTCTTACCTGATTCTAGAAGTAATTGATCCAATAAATACAAACCATAATTTATTACTTGCTCATCAGTTAGATTTGTTATATGAAATATTGTAGGAAGCTTATGTGCCAGATCATCACATATATTTGGCGCGAACTTATTCCATAACGAATCTGGTTGCATTGGAGAGCATTCTAAAAGAATAATACTGAATAATCTCCATAATTGGTATCCAGTATTCATTATAGCCGCCTCCTCTAGATATTGTATCCACTCGGTATCATCTTTTAGTAATCCAAGTGCAACACATGCTGCTTTGAATGTAGAATACACAATACCATCCACTGTGTGCAAACATTGAAATGATTGTGGCTATTTCACAACAGTTAACAGCAATCGAAGATAGAACATTTCGCCAGAATTGGGACTTGCAAAATACATTCGACCAATCGCAAAACCTTGTTTCCTTGGTATCCATTTTTTCTGTGTTTTATTCCAAACAAAATGTTGGGGAAAATCCTGATAAGTATACGCCCTCGCACTTTGATTTTCAAGACAATATTTGAAGAACGCTGTCAAAGTAGATTGTTGCTGTTCAGCTCTCGAAAGAATAACTTCCATCGATTCAATTATATTAAAAACAACACGATGCATTCCAGGTAAATGAAGTGCCAACCGTACAGCACTTGGTATTTCCTCATATAATGGATTCTCTAATAATCGCCATGCAACTTCTGGTGGTCCAATATATCTTGCATCGATGTATTGTTGAATCTCATCCTGTACTCCAGCCAATACCATTGTTGTCCTGTCATGACCTTTATAAATGTATTTATAAATATATTTAACTGCGCGACACGATGCACATACTTCAATATTAATGTGACAGTCGAACATAGCAGATAAATATGGATTATATGAAACCACGTCCCTATTATCAACTTCTTGCCGTCAGACAATGTAAACTCGGTTGGTGTTACGACGTCGATAAATAGGATAATCATCTTGATCCATAGATGTTTCCTCTATAAATGTTGGAGGGTAATGCTTAGTGCATCTACCATTTTCCATACATGGTGCATGAGGGTTTCGAGCACCACACGGACCATGAACTATGCATTTTTTTACAGTTTTAAAAAATGCAGGATGTGTATTAGGGTCTGGAAACTCAGCACATACTTTTTCATCGACTTAAAGGTTGGTACGAATCTTATCTTCATGTTGGAGAAAAATAAGTGCATGCATGTATGGAACACCACGTTTTTGAAATTCAATGGTAAAAACATCTGCAACTGATCGACCAAATATACCATTCATCTTTATTTCTTTCATTAGTGCTCTTCGTTTCAACTCAAACACACAGGCTACTAAATCAGGCCGAATAGTAGCATTTTGATACTGTATAAGCTCATTTTGAATTTCTGGCCAATTAGGATTTACAGTTGCAGTAAGAAATATATTTGGATGTTTGTTGTATCGTGTGATCGCTATAGAATCTTGGAATATCTCATACATATGCCTTGGACTTCCAAAATGCGTTGAAGGTAGAATAAATCTTTGACTAACTTGATTTGGATCCAATCCTTCTTCTGCAATATCTGTTAGACCCTTATACACATCTGCGCAGATGATGTTTTGATTTAATCGAACATAACACATATGATTTTGTTCATATGCAGCCCATGCATCAACTATGAATTCTTGAAATAATTTTTCTCCTCGTAAGATTGTTGAATATTCTGTAGGGCGTTTGAATAAACGATATGCAAAATATTATAATTGAGTCAATCGACTATTGGTTAGAACATTATTTGTGGCGTCCATCTGCTGTAGATCTGGTGACCAACCAAGTTCTCCATAAGGAAACATAAGAACATAATGTAAAGGTAAATATGCAGGGTGACATTCACTTATTCACATCAATTCTTGGCCTCCTCTCAAATGTAGAATGATATCTCGTATACTATCAAATCTATTCTCATCACCTGGTAGTATAATTGCAATTTTCTCTGTTGATGGAAGATTGTAACGTCGTCGATCGGTAACCGCTCTATAGTGTAGATATAGAGGAATATTATTGTTTATAAGAGCATTTGCATTTAAAATCTCATATGCATGCTGATATAGTTTACAAAAGTCATTGGTCTGCAAAAGAGTTCCCTGTATAACACTTAATACATCCCTCGATAAATATAGGTTACAGTGATGTCGATGATTTAATGCAGCACTTGGATCATAGATGTAAAGTTGCTGTAACATCCACCCCAAACACACAAGATATTGTCCGCTTTGCCTGTGCCCGCACGAGAACTTCCCAGGGTGGTCACCCATCCTACTACTACTCTCGCTCAAGCACGCTTAACTACGGAGTTCTTACGAATTCCGTAGCGGCGCACGATTTTAAAACACGTCTTCTATGTTTGGGAGGGAAAATTATATAAGTAGCTCTTGATCTCTTTCTCTCCAGGCGATGTGGGGCTAACTCATGGCATTGTACACCTCACCTCACCTCACCTCATCCATCTTGGCTATTGGATCTTGGTCGTCACAATCCACCCCCCTTAGGGCTACACGTCCTCGTATAGGGTTAGACCCCCCCATCCCGAGGAGAACCAGCTCTGATACCATTTTGTAACATCCGCCCCAAACACACAAGATATTGTCCGCTTTGCCTGTGCCCGCACGAGAACTTCCCAGGGTGGTCACCCATCCTGGTACTACTCTCGCTCGAGCACGCTTAACTACGGAGTTCTTACGAATTCCGTAGCGGCGCACGGTTTTAAAACGCGTCTTCTATGTTTGGGAAGGGAAATTATATAAGTAGCTCGGGATCTCCTTCTCTCCAGGCGATGTGGGGCTAACTCATGGCCTTGTACACCTCACCTCACCTCATCCATCTTGGCATTCCCATCTCAGGAGTCTTGGCTCTTGGCTATTGGATCTTGGTCATCACAATAGTTGTAACACCTGTGGTGTTAGATTTGAGAATAATATAAATCCTCAATGGTTAGTTTCGTCTTTTTACAGCCAGATATTTTCTTTGGGCTTTTTCTAAATAAATGGATCGTAAACTTATGGGATGTTTTACGTTCATATTCTCCGTAACTTCGAGAATGTCACGATGGTGCGTTCCGTGCAACGATCAGATGTATACGCCGCCAGTTTCGGCAGCCCGGCAAATAAACCCTAGAAAAACGATAATTGGTCGACAGTCAAAGCTGTTTTGTTTCTTGCCAGAGATCGAGTGATTGGATCTTAACGAAACAGGATACGTTAGATGAGGCTCTGAGAGAGCCTTCCAATGAGCCTGAGTTAGGGTCGATCCGATACCTAGGTGAATAGTTATTACTATTTTGAGTTTTGGAGTCTTTTATTCTTTTCAGGAGATCTAGAAGTCAGAAAATTATGTACTACATGCTGACGCGTTTGTGTTGACGAGACCTTTCCAACGAATCCTCTCGAGCTATATTCTGACTTTCGGTTTGATAGTTACGGATGATTATTCTTTTTAACTCGGTTAGTGGACGAATCGCATCCGGATTCTAACCGAGCCCAGTTCAGGACTCGGGACCGAGCCCGATCAGCCCTAGAGCCTGCCTCCCAGTCCCCTAGCATAGTTTAAGGTCTCTTGACCTCTCTCCCCAGTTATTTAAAAATCCAAAATTCGGATGAGAATGATCGGGCAGGATTCGGGATGATATATCCCAATCTTTAATTCCTTTATCCCTTCCCCTTAACCGACCCTATCCCCCCACCCCATCTCTTTACCGACCTAAAAGATATATATATATATATATATATATATATATATATATATATATATATATATATATATATATATATATATATATATATATATATATATATATATATATATATATATATATAGAGAGAGAGAGAGAGAGAGAGAGAGAGAGAGAGAACATGAGAGAACGAGAGGAGAGAGAGAGAACGGGAGAGAACGAGAGAGAGAACAAGAGGAAGAGAGAGATAACGAGACAGAGAGAAAGAGAAGGAAAAGAGATCGAGGGAGAAGATCGGAGCATCCCGACCCGCCCCTCGCCGGAGCACCGGCGAGCACGTTGAGACCCCCTGGTCAGCCACCCTCCTCCTCCCATCTCCTCCGCGACCCCCTTCCTCCTCCCTTACTGCGGCCCTTACGGGCGGACACCGCTGCCACACCTGAGCCCCTCCCGATGATCGTCGTCGCACCTGAACCCTTTCTCGGCGATCGTCGGCGCACCACCACCGGCCGTAGACCCCATGCGAACCCTCACCGGCCGAGCTCTCGGGCTTCGATGACCACTCCGGCCGCCTCCCCCCCGCGCCTCCTCTGTGGGGGTGGTGCGGGAGAGGCCGGCCGAGCACTCACCGACGCTCCAGGCCGCCCCTCCCGTCGGCCGTCGTCGTCGCGCAGGAACCCCCCCCAGCTGGACATCATGGAGAAGATGAACATGGGGGGGGGGGGGGTAAATCTGTAATTTCTAGGTTATTATCTAACCCTGAACCCGACCCGACATTGCACTGCAGCCCCGACCCGACCCATCAGACCTGACCCGACCCACACAGTGAACCGGCCTGGTTCACCTGAACCAGACCCGTGAACCAGTCAATTTTGGTTCGACTGCCATTTCTCCGTCCGAACTCGGAATTAGACGAAACTAGCGCTATTTCGACCGGCTCGGAAAGTCCTTCCTATTGGTCATAGTTTAGTATAGTAATTATATTATTTAATATCCTATTTTATCCTTGGACCCGATCTTATTGTGGTACCGTAGTTTGACCGTCGTTTGATCGTCCGAACTCGAATTCGGACAAAACCAGCGGCATCGTGCTCAGAACATTGAGTCCCACCTATTAAACCTAAAAGATAACCCTATAGCCCCTTCTACCCTAGTGATCCATCCATGCAACTGGTTTTACCAGTTCTGTGTGGTTCAACCCGAAACCTCCGACCGAAGTCGGATTCCAACAAAACTGGAACCATCGGAAAGGGTTCTTCGAGCCCGATTCGATGAGTAGGTTTAGCTTCTGGTTACTTGATTGACTTAGTATTGTTTAGGTTCGAGTTCTTTAGTCGCACGGATTTGTGTGCTGTCGACTCAATGTTGGTCTCCTATCGAGGGTGCCCGACTATCCTTGGCATAGAACCCTCGTCGTTGATTCTTCTATTTTAATCGATAGCATTGTGATATAGAGCTATGTATGTTATCAGACTGTGATTGTGGTGATTCAACGGAGGTGGATCAGAGGCAACTATAGGAGTCGTGTGCGCCAACCAGGTGACATCTACTACCCTTGCGTGGTCTTTAATAGTGGGAAATGAGAATAACTAATGGTAGGTGTCCATGACACTGCATGCGGGTCCCGCTGGGCATCGTCGCATGTGGTCAAGTGGACCCCGCCTTGCATGTGGAGTCGCGAGTCCGGATTAATAAAATAATGATAATGATTGCTTTTGATTGTATGGACACTGTAATTAGGATTTCCTTAAATTAAATAATAAATTGAATAACTAATAATTATCAAAGCCCACCCTCTTGAGAGGAGTATGGCAACCCTAGCACACGAGTCACCGGGATGAGTGTCTTACTTTATTTATTTATTATGTCACATTGGTTGCGAGAGGAGTACGAGACCAGGGGTAAATTGTTGAAAATTGTTAAGTATTAAATAGACTTTTTGTAGCTTTATTGTATATGTTGAAAGATGTTTGTATGCGCAAAAGAAGATGTGGGTCGTCTCTATTGCGAATCACATGAGATTACAAGAGTGGCCGGGACCCGGGTGGCTCGGGGTTGACGAGTTCGGGTGCGGCGAGTATTGATCAGAGGATTGTGGGAGAGATCCTCTGGAGGGTCCCTTTAATCCGTGTCTCCACGTGGTGTTCGTGCGAGAGCTCTGAAGGGGGTTGCCCAGGACAGAGGTCTTTACAGGGTGAGGTTTTTCGAGAGGCTAAGGAGTATCCGTTGTTTCTTTGGTCCCTTTCGTGCTTCGCGCTTTCTCGGCTAGGGAGTCTTCAGCTTCGTTCCTCGGTCTTCGTGTCTTCCTTGCTCCTTGCTTGACCTCGGCATCCTTGATCGTCGGTTCGCGGTGTCGATCGTGCTTTTGGCGTCGGCTTTGGCTTCGGCTTTCAGCTTTGGCATGGCTCTGGCTTTTGCTTTGCTTTGGCGCGTGCGCTTGGACGTAGACGGGGAGACTTGTGATGCTTTCGTTCTTCCGAACTTCGCGTCGTATCGGCTAGAACGTGCGGTGCTTTTGCTCTTGACCGGCGTAGTCGCTTGGCTTTGGCACTTGTGTTGCTTCGGCGTGGGCTTTACCGGGGCTTCTGCTCTAGCTTCATACGTATGCTTTGGCTTCAACATTAACTCGATCTTCTTCTTGAACGACGTAGGCTGCTTCTTCAATGCTTCGATGGTTCGGGTGTCGATTGGACTTCTCTTCTTCTCTGGGCTTCTTTGGCGTGATCAGAGTTGAAGAATACTTTTGGAGATAGTGGAGGTAGCACCGATCTCCGTGCGACGGTTGTAGCGCCGGCTTTGCTTCGAAGACGACGGGTGTAGCGACGCTTCAGGTAGTCTTCTCCAGGCTTTTTTCTTCATGGATGGAGCAGACGTTCGTCGAAGGCGACGGGGTGATGACGCTTTGTTCCACTTCTCCGGGCTTTGGAGCTTGATCGGAGATGAGGGTTCGTTGGAGCTGACGGGTAGTGCCGCTCCGAGCTTCTTCTCCGGCCTTTGCTTCTAGCGTCTTCGGAGTCGAAGGGTCTTCTTCTCCGAGCTTTCTTCTTCGTGCACGGAGTCGAAGTCTTGATCTTCTTGTGCAAGGGTCTTCACGTTGATGAGGGCTTTCAATGGACTAAACCGATCCCGAAGGGACAGGCTTGCCCGTGCCTCGTAAAGCCTTGGATCGATGAAGAAGCGTCTCCTTTTCTGCAGAGCTTCCCCGCTTTGTCTTCAATCTTCGACCTGGCGATGGTTGTGGCGTCGGCTTCTTCTCCGGGCATATTTGGCGTAATCGGAGTTGAAGGCTTGATCTTCTTGTGCAAGGGTCTTCACGTTGATGAGGGCTTTCAATGGACGTACTAAGCCGATCCCGAAGGGACAAGCTTGCCCGTGCCTCGTGAAGCCTTGGGTTGATGAAGAAGCGTCTCCTTTTCTACAGAGCTTCCTTGCTTTGTCTTCAATCTTCGACCTCTTGAGCCTTCCCCCACCCCCTTTATTTATAGGCATAAAGGGAGGGGGGAGAGATATGGGAAGTTTTAATTTTAAATCCCTTTAATATCTCCCTCAGAATTACCCGGAATTTATTTATCCATTGATGAGGGGAATAACATTTATTTGCTGGATTTTGCACACGAAATCGATGACAACCCGGCTCTTCTTCTTGTCCGTCGGATCGAGGGATTTACGCTGATCCGCTCATGAGCAGACGTCATACGCAACCTCCCCCCGCGATTGGCGGTAGTTCTTTCTTTTTCTTGCTTCTCTTTCCTTTTCTTTTCTTTCCTTTTCTTTTCTTTCCTTTCTTTTTTTTTTTTGCAAGGCCAGCCGGCCCCATGGGGTTCGGATCCCTAGTAGGGGCCGACCCCCCTTGAGTGTAGGGTCCGCTCCTCCATTGTTGGGCGCGAATCGGGTCCGGGTCCGCACTGGTGTGTGCAAGTCGGGTCCGAGTCAGAGCGCGCGTCGGGTTTGCATCCGCGTTGGCGCACGTAAGTCGGGTCCGGGTTAGACAAAATTCGTGTGTCTACAATGTTATATGTGAATCTACCTGGTTAGAGGGTAGGGACCCCGTGAGCGCAAGGGCCGTGAACCACCCTGCGCGTACAACCGAAGTTAAGTAGGTTAGGGGTCACAGGCAAGGGTTGTGGTAAAGCCAATAGGAGGTGCCCTCGAGTAGGGATTGGCCTAGCAACCCTGTCCCGGGGAGTTGAAGTCCCCATAGTAAAGCAAGTTGGGCGGTAGAGCTCCACCGTGAAAGACGGGAAACCCCTTATGATCATCTGGGTGACTAGTGCATGGTGTTGGTGGATGCACGGCGAGAGAGTTGGCCCTCTACATCGAAATAAAAGGCCCTATAGTAATGCCCGACCGGGGGCAGGATGAACAAAATATCCAGGGTTCATATTTTGATAGAGTGTGTTTTATCTGTATATGAATTTAGAATTGTATGACTGTTTACGTGATGACCTCGTGACTTTAGATGAATGTCTTGTTTAATTTATTATTTAATGATGTAGAACATTGAATGAACTTTATGTTAGATAACCTAGTGACAGTAGGAATTGCATGTGAATATAGACTACTGATAGGTTTAGGTACCATTCTGCAAACATTGATCCTACTAGAACTGCTAGATCTTATCTTAATTTATTAAGATTAGTTATCTCATATTATTAAAGACTATTAGGATGTCACTAGCCATTATTTGGCTAATCTCTCAATTTCCTATTGGGGGCTACTCTTTCCCACGAGTAGGCTCAGTTGCAGGTCCGGAGGCTCAGGAGTAGCAGTAGGAGTCCAGAGGCATAGTTAGAGTTGCAGTGTTACCTTTCTGCTTAGTACGTTAATCTTGTAGTCTTTTCTCTTCAGACATTATAATTATATTGGAATAAGAGTTTTTATTAGTTAGTTAGTATTCTATGGTTGTAGTTGCAATGGTTCCAGCTGAATTCTTTTGGGTTGGCCTCTCCTCAAGGCCCCAAGCCTAGGATAGATCATGATGAAAATATAAGTACATATAAAGGACTAAATTGATTAACCCTGTAGATAGGAACTCTAGACTAGTGCACCTGAGTATTAGGGAATGGATGAGACTACTTGGCTAGCCGTAGGAGGGTTGAGCCTCGTGCTCCCTCAGATAGACTCCTGTCAGCATGTAGTGGCACCAACAGGTCACTCATACTGAGAGGATATGATTTTTGAATGTTGAGCTTGACTAGATAATATCTTCTCTCTGTTGATAATTTCTTTCTTTGCTTTTTAATAAAAACGTTTTCGAAAAATCAAATTTAAAAGATTTCCCTTTTGTTTCTCCCTTCTTGTTTTTTTTTTATATTAGAGAGTGTAGAAGAAGCCTTGTGAGAACTCAAATTGGTGTAAATAATTGACCAGACCCAAAATCCCATCCTTTCTCACCTCACACCCCAGGGATCGGTATTCAGATTTCTGGGTCTTGACATCTGGTATCAGAGCTTAGGGATATGTTCCTAGGGGTTTTGTTAGGATGTGGTTCATGTCTTGTGATTCTTTCTTCGGAAAGTTTAGACTCTAGTGGTGTTAGAATGTTTTCTAGAGATTATATAGATATTGAGTCAATAGAATTCTCATAGTAGCTAGTGGCGGTATAGCGATTATTTCTAAGGATAAGGACCTAGGGTTAATCATACTTGGAGAACTGGTTTTGTTTGAGGAATTGATCTGTAATTAAGAATTATCCATGATTGAGTTTTTGATTGATCAAGACTCATGAATCAATCTATATGTCATATGAGTATGATTATATTTGAACTCTGATGTGCTATAATGTTTAGGTTTAGAGTTAGTCGTTGCAACTCGAGTGATAATTCTTAAGAAGGAGCAACGTGGAATATTTTAATCAAGGGTGGTATTTCTTGATCCCTAGGCAGAAGTATAATGTTTGATCTATATCGGAGTATAGGTTGGGAGTCTCCTAATATAGATTCTCTTGAACTTTCTAGAGGTAAGGAGCTGACCAAGGACTAGAGATTCAACTCCAGTTAGTGATTTGGTTGACTAGTTTTGGAATGGATGTATTTGAATATATCTGGAAGGATGTATATCCTTGATAGTTTATCTGGCATGGTTGTGAGGTTGCCCTTTCTGTTGGTTTTGTTGTTTTTTGTTGACCCTAAGCGCTAGAAACCTAGTCGGTGTTTTAGGATTCCTTGATTCTTGTTGACCATTGGTATTAGAGACCTAGTTGGTGTTTTTAGGATTGTCCATTATCTCGATAGAGATGTAATAATTAAATTATTTTTCTTGTTAGGTCTCTCTGGTGTATCGTGGGTTATAATTAGTTTGGTGTAGAGCTGGTGTGTCTTTTTTTAATAGATCTTAAGAGTAATGATAATGACTCTTGGGGATAGTGGTTTCAAGGAATACACCAGGAGATAGAAATCTTAGGTGGTAGTTTAAATTCCCTTGGTTAGTAGATTGCAGAATATCTCGTTAGAGACTCTCGTTAAAGGGTACGCACTGTTCCTCAAGAACTTTGTCGGTGGGTTGTAATTGTCCGGTAGAGGACATACTAAGGCTACGCACTTTCTCATCAGAGAATTTGGAGGCTAAGAACTGACTCTTCGGAGGCTTTGGCAGTTGGTTTTGCAGTTCTTATTGAAACTCGCAGGAGAGAGTGCACTGGCCATATGACGGTGATGTTAAGATAGAATTGAGATAATTAAGTACTAGAAAGATGTTAGCGACGATGTCAAATGGATTGCCTACGTTTACAAAATTTGATAATATTTTATCAGTTGGAATCTTAAGAATGATCATTATTCTGTCGATTCACCCGGCTTTGTTTCTAATTATTATTCGATTCTAGTAACTTTCGTTTGCTTCAGTTTCTTCTGAGTGATTGCCTTTAGTTCTCAGAATGTTAAGATTATGATAGTTTTCTTGGTTGTCCTTTTTCTAAGTTGTCTCTAATTGTCTCAGGTCCTTTATTCTCATTTTTGTATGGTTGTGAGGTTTTTGTCTAACTATCTCGATGATTAGTTTAGGGTAGAATTTGGTACTTGGTATCGATATGCTCAGTCGATATTAGTTGGCCATTAGTTTTCTAGTAGGTAGTTTCTTCAGCCAACTCATAATAGTTCTGGTTTAGAAACGGTCCCCTAGTCTTGGAGTGAGCCAATGAAATGACTATCTATTGTCAGAGTGTAGCTATCTAGTTTGGACCTACTTGAGAGATAGATTTTGAGACATTTGTTCTTTAGTCCCTTGGGCAGTATTGGTAGTTCGGTTAGTGTAGGTGTTGGTCTCATATGAATCTTATAGGATTTTAGTTTAGTATTAGATACACGTTAGGCATACTAGTTGAGACATCTCTTTTGTCAAACCACTTGAGATGTATACTTAAGCATATGTGTATGGGCGCATATGTGGAATATTATAGACACACGAATTTTGTCTAACCCGGATCCGACTTACGTGCGCCAACGCGGATGCAAACCCGACGCGCGCTCCGACTCGGACCTAACTTGCACACACCAGTGCGGACCCGGACCCGATTCGCGCCCAACAAGGGAGGAGCAAACCCCACACTCAAGGGGGGCCGGCCCCTACTAGGGATCCGAACCCCATGGGGCCAGCCCTTACTAGGACCCAAACCCCATGGGGCCGCCCGGCCTTGCAAAAAAAAGAAAAGAAAGGAAATAAAAGAAAAGGAAAGAAAAGAAAGGAAAGAAACGAAAAGGAAAGAAAAGAAAAGGAAAAAGAAGCAAGAAAAGGAAAGAACTACCGTCATGCACGGGGGGAGGTTACGTATGACGTCTGCTCACGCGCGGATCTGCACCGATCCCTTGATCCGACGGACAAGAAGAAGAGCCGGGTCGCCATCGATTTCGTGTGCAAAATCCAGCCATAATTACCCCACCAGGAAAGGAAAGCAAATAAATGTTATTCCCCTCATCAATGGATGAATAAATCCCGGGTAATTATGAGGGAGATATTAAAGGGATTTAAAATTAAAACTTCCCATATCTCTCCCCCCTCCCCTTTTTCCTATAAATAGAGGGGGTGGGGGAAGGCTCAAGAGGTCGAAGATTGAAGACAAAGCGGGGAAGCTCTGCAGAAAAGGAGACGCTTCTTCATCGACCCAAGGCTTCACGAGGCACGAGCAAGCCTGTCCCTTCGGGATCGGTTTAGTCCATTGAAAGCCCTCATCAACGTGAAGACCCTTACACAAGAAGATCAAGACTTCGACTCCGTGCACGAAGAAGAAAGCTCGGAGAAGAAGACCCTTCGACTCCGAAGACGCCAGAAGCAAAGGCCGAAGAAGAAGCTCGGAGCGGCACTACCCCGTCAGCTCCAACGAACCCTCCACTCCGATCAAGCTCCAAAGCCCGGAGAAGACGAACGAAGCATCATCACCCCGTCGCCTTCGACGAACGTCTGCTCCATCCACGAAGATGAAAGCCTGGAGAAGACTACCTGAAGCGTCGCTACACCTATCGTCTTCGAAGCAAAGCCGGCGCTACAACCGTCGCTCGGAGATCGGTGCTACCCCCACTATCTCCAAAAGTATTCTTCAACTCCGATCACGCCAAAGAAGCCTGGAGAAGAAGAGAAGTCCAGTCGACACGCGAACCGTCGAAGCATTGAAGAAGTAGCCTACATCGTTCGAGAAGAAGATCGAGTTGACGTTGAAGCCAAAGCATACGTATGAAGCTAGAGCAGAAGCCTCGGTAAAGTCCGTACCGAAGCAACGCAAGTGCCAAAGCCAAGCGACTATGCCGGTCACAAGCAAAAGCACCGCACGTTCTAGCCGATACGACGCGAAGTTCGGAAGAACGAAAGTATCGCAAGTCTCCCCGTCTACGTCCAAGCACACGCGCCAAAGCAAAGCAAAAGCCAGAGCCACGCCAAAGCCAAGCCAAAGCCGACACCAAAAGCACGATCGACGCCGTGAACCGACGATCAAGGATGCCGAGGTCAAGCAAGGAGCGAGGAAGACACGAAGACCGAGGAACGAAGCTGAAGACCCCCTATCCGAGAAAGCACAAAGCACGGAAGGGACCAAAGAAACAGCGGATACTCCTTAGTCTCTCAAAAAACCTCACCCTGTAAAGACCTCTGTCCTGGGCAACCCCCTTCAGAGCTCTCGCACGAACACCACATGGAGACACGGATTAAAGGGACCCTCCAGAGGATCTCTCCCACAATCCCCTGATCAATAATTGCCGCACCCGGACTCGTCAACCCCGATCCACCCGGGTCCCGGCCACTCTTGTAATCTCGTGTGATTCGCAATAGAGACGACCCGCATCTTTTTTTGCGCATACAGATTTCTGGCACGCCCGGTGGGACCTCCTCTCCTTTCATCCGTACAGCTGAAGAAGTCGCTCCAAGTTCGGAATGGTCGGGACAAGCAACGATGCGTTTGCTCCAAGCCTTTCGCCCATTTCCGAGTCTCCTCTACTTCGACACGGTGATCCAGTAAACCCGGAGGGTAATGATCCCCCGATGGTACGCGTCTACACTCGGCGTACTCGAACTCTTGCGGATGTCTTCATGCCAGAAACTACTGCCGAGGATGCTCACCAAAGCACCGACGAGGCCTTGGTGCATGAAGAAACGAGCCTCAATCCTGGAGTCCATATCCAGAAGTTTGGGGAGGACCAGCCCCAACCCCGAGCCCGTTCGGATTCTCTAGCGGAAGTTGCACCTCCTCTGCAGGGGGCAAACATCAATCATCAACCAGAAGCAAGTCGGCGTAACTATGTTTCCGACGACAACGGCGAGGATACTAGCATGCAACATTGAGACGTCCTCCGTCACCATCCTCCGTCTGCTCTTCAGCTCCAAGTCATACAGATGAACGAGCACATGGTGCAGATTACTCGGCTGATGGAGGAGAAGGATCATCACATCAATATTTTGCTTCAGAAGCTAAGCGCAAGGGATGCTGCGACAAACGATCAACCCCTTGCTTCTCCAGTAGCCGCTCCAGCTCCGTCTTCAACTCCCGCTCCTGTAGAGGTTGTTCCGATAATTCAAGCAGTTACTCCAGCACTCTTCTCGACTCCTGTCCCAGTGGAAGTCGTTGTTGTAGCTCGTGTGTCCTTATCATGGATTTTCTGTATTAACATTAATAAAGATGACTTTGGTTATTGCTTTAATTAGAATACTACTCTGGTGTATGATAATACTCATATAATAAAAGGACCCTAGGGAACACAGTAGGCCATTGAGGCGCATGGAGGATCCATGCTTGGAAGACCCAGTGGACCAGTTCTGTGTAGACCTAGAACTAGTTCACAGCTTTGGTGATGCTGGTCGCTTCACCGAGCATAAGCTATTGATAGGTAGAGGATGTGGTGAAGGCTCCACCACGGGAACATGGGATTCCCATTCACCTGACCAAGCACGATGATCGTGTTGAACAGGAACCAAGATGGTGCACAGTCCAGTGATTCAAACACTGGTGCAGAAACCGTCTTACTACTATAGATAATCTGTCCTTAACCCTAAGGGACCATGCTCACTGGGTCAACCAGTTGAGTGGTGCTTTGATGTGCCAACGTGTGCGGACCTTCCATAGTCCAATACCACGGTATGTTGGGTTACCCGGCTGGCGCTTGAGTGACATGTAATCCTTACAGGTTATCCGACGTCTAGTATTGGATGGGTGTGTTTTGATGAGTCAATATGTCCATACAGTTAACCCAGGCCTGGTGGTTGTCAGTATGACTGACGATGTTCCGGATGCTAGGCATAGTACCAGAAGGTGTGTGGTGTTATAGATGACAAGTCATCAAACCCTAGTCAGATGATCGATCGGGATCTGACGGTGCTCCCCACCGCCCGAGTCGTATCATGGCACCAGTAATAGGAGGGATAAGGATTATCAGAGTTTAGTAGAGAACAGGGTTACGAGGGAGTAACATAAGTTTAGGATCACTAGAGTTCAACTTGCGTCGCACTCTGGGTGGCTACGCGGGTTAATCGGATTAGGGCTGATTAACGAAACTTTCGGTATATCACCGGAACAGTTAATCAGGGATCCGGTTGCAACTAGAGATCCCGAACCCTGAAGGTTCCACCCTGTCGTTGCGTATAGGAATTGTTCCCCGACCTAGTTGGATACGTTGGATGCGAAGTAGCGCGGTGGAGCGCAAGCCCGAAGCCTAAGAACCTAATTCACACGTGTTACGGGCCAGAGGGGTATTTTGGTAAATACTAAAATATGGCTCAGAACACATTGAATATGGATCTTAAAATGAGCGAAATAATTCCAGGAGCTCATAGGTGCTGACGGAACTCGATTCTGAGTAGCACACCTCACTCAGTCTCTCTTTCAGTTTTCGGCTTTTCGTGAAGGGCGTTTTCGTCCGGGCTTCACGATAGACACCCGGGAGACCTAAATCCGACCCCCCCTCATCCCTATCCACCTAGGGGTCGGCCCTAGGCTCCTTGGAGCCAAGGGAGACCGGCCCTATAAAGGAAATAGGGAGGGGAGGGCCGGCCCTAATGGTTCTACTCCCTCCCCTCCAAAAATCCGACCCCTAGTCCTCCTCCTTTGTGGTTTCGGCCAAGGAAAAGAGAGGAAGAAGAAGGGAGAAGGAAGAGGAAGGAAGGAGAAGGAAGAAAGGAGAAAGAGGAGGAGAAAATCTTGCGGCTCACCATCGTCTTCGCAACGGATTCTTCCGTCGGCTCAAAATCCTTGCACTTAGAGACGGGATTTCAATAATTCTTCAATTCGCAAAGGACAAGGTGCTATCCGACAGTTTTCCTTGTGATTCAATTGCGGTTCTTCATCGTTCTATAATCTCTCGATCATAGATCCATAAGGTATGATGAATCTAAATATCTAAGTAGATGCATGCATGTTTTCCGTAGATCGTAGTATGCCTCTAGGGTGTCCGCACATATGCTAAGATCGTAGATTTGCATGTAGATTGTTTTTTATCATGAATTGTAATGAAACATACACCGTATGATCTTCGGATCTTTCTTTTGCTTTCGCTGTGACTCTGATACACGGATCCAATTCCAACAATTGGTATCAGAGCACGCTTTGGTGTATGTTTCATGCATGAATTTGTGAAAACATCATGTGAATATATGATGGCATATGTTTTCGTCGGGATTCGGCGTAGATCATGCATATGGATTGTGCTATGTATCATCTTTTTGCAGGTGCCGCACTAAATAGTAATCTGTGATTGCATGCATCCGGGGGTCGGACCCCGGATTTAATTTTGCATTGATTATTATTGTGGATTGTAAGGCTCTAGATGGGCGAGGGTGGGGGTTGACCATCCTTGGTTCCCTGGCCATGTTTCTAGGATTGTCTTCTTTTCTTTCTAGCAAAATTGTACACGAACGAGCACTTGCTCGGAGCGTGTTAGTTTTTCGGTCACAGGAAGAAGGAGATGATGCTACATCCACGGTTCGGGCAAGCGGTACCATGGCGTGCAAAGACCCGACGAAAGTATGCACGTTGGCGATAAAGGGGATCATCGTCAAAGATCGTACAGAACGGAAGAGCGGGATATCTTGGCTGTGCAATTCAGGTTCAGGGGTCGGACCCTGGACTTGATTCAATTTGGATGTTTTTCTGTTGTTTCTCTTTATTTCGTATTTAGAGAACCCCGATGATAATATGATTATCTATTTTGCTTGTGAGTTTGTCTCTAGATCAGGCTTAGGGTTAGTACTAAAATTATGAATTCATCGGTGTCTCTATATGCTTCTAACACGTGCGAATCCGGTGGCTAGCTAAAAGGAAAGGCGGTAACCGCTCTCATGGTAGTTCAGGTAGCCAAGTACTGTGCATCGAGATAGACGCAGTATTAGATTTGTTTAGAGATAATTAACAAATGTCTCCATAAGAAGTATGATAACCCTAGTGGAATGCCCTTTCCCCACGTGGTCCTAGCGACCAAGTTAGGTTAGGATTTCACTGTGTGATACCCGTTTCTAGATGACGTTTGATGGTAGTATGAACTCATCACGATTTGGTTATGCCACCATTAGGTTGAGGTCTGGCGGAGGTTGTCGAATGTCCCTATTTGGCCAGTATCGAAATCTGTAATGAGATGAGGTCTACTATGACATCAGGCATCAAATTGTGAACGAGGCGTTATCGTAGTGGGAGTCCTTTCCACGTTGACCTTAGGCTAGGCTCCAGATCTTAGGATTATGGACAAACTAGTGAAGTATCGGGATCCTTGGAATCTATGTAATGTGATCCTTGCAAGAAAGGCGAAAGCTGAGTATTCAAGGTAGGGACTATGATATTTTCCGAGGATACTAATGCTTTGTGGGAAGGTTTGTAATCCTAGTGGGAGCGCGGTAGACTAGGGTCTAAGTCTAGGAGGTCGTGACCTTTCTAGATATGCATAAAACCTTATAAAGAAGGGATGTGTAAGAGGTTCCCTCCAAAGGGGAGCCCCTGGCCTCCACAATCAACCGGCTAAGGGTCTGGGTGGGAGGTACGCAGTTTGATATTTCTACCGGGTGAGAGCTGTGTTTCCTTCCATGCTGGTTCGCCTAGTGGTTTCCTTCGGGACATGGAGGATGTCGGTGTCAGTGGGTGACGGTTTTATCCTGCACCGCGGGAGCCTATGAACCCCCCTGCCGACACTACCTAGATTTGTAGGAAGCATCCGAAAGCTTGTGTGAAGCCGCTGTTGCTGAGCACGCGGGTCACATAAAGCTGGTCAAAAGAAGACTGGGAGGTCTTTCAGTTTATCATGGGTAATTCTGATGAAAACTGGGTCGTAAAAACCCCGTTGGCAGAAACGGTTGCATGCTCTCACCGAGATACTATCTCCAATTCAGGGCCGATAGTCTCAGTGCTCGAGCCCAGGGAATTTAGATTCCTGGATGTCTCCACTTGAGGTGGTGAAGACATAGATAGCGGCTGGAGTAGACATTATCTATTTCTAAATTCCATAAAATAGATTGTAGTAGACCCTAACTATTGCTTTAAACCATTGTTTATAGAAATCATGACCAAGCTCGACCCCCTTGCCTCCATACTTAATAATAACAAACTTATGGGACCAAACTATGAGGACTGGAAGCGTAACCTAATGCTCATCCTAAGGGTTGGCAAACACACAATTACCCTAAGTACCCCTCAACCGGCCATGCCGGGACCAAGTGCAACTGAGGCCCAGTTAAAGAAATGGAAAGATTGGCTAGATGCTGATGAGATATGCAAGTGCTACATTGTGGCATCCTTGCAGACCGTCCTTCAGAAGCAAGTCGAAGACATGGCCTTTGCTTCAGACATGATGCTCTACCTGAAGGAAATGTTCGAGGGTCGTAGTCGGGTAACTCGTTACCTGACCATCAAGAAATTGGTATCCACGAAGATGGCAGAGGGGACTTTAGTTCGGGATCATATGCTGAAGTTGTTTGGCTATGTGAACGAGCTTGGTTCCTTCGATGTCATCTTGGATGCAGAGATCCAGACCGATATTTTCCTCGCGCCTCTGTCAGGAGCGTTTGAGGGCTTCGTTACCAACTTCAACCTTAACCGGTTGGAGATATCTAACGCAGAGCTCCTAGCGGCGCTCTAGGCGGTAGAGGACGGGATGAAGGCAGGAGCCCAATCCCTAAACGTGGAGCGGAATTCTTCTCTGAAATCCAAGGGCAAGTTTCAGAAAAGAAAGTCCAAGAAGCCCGTGAAGATGGGCCAGGTGCAGTTGCAGGTTCCCAAGCAGAATGGTCCGACGAAGCCCAAAGGAAAATGTTTCCGATGCGGTAAGAAGGGGCACTGGAAGGGTGACTGCCGTGCGGCTCCCAAGAAGGCTGAGACATGTATATCTCAAATCCACATAGTGGAATCCCTTGTAGCATCCAGTTGTTCTCCAGTTTCATGGATTGTGGATTCTGGTTCCACTAACCATGCTTGCAATAATTTGCAGGGGTTCAAGGAGATGAGAAAACTGGGTGATGGGGAGATAATCCTAAGCATGGGAACTGAGACCGTGGCAAAGGCTGAAGCAGTTGGAGATGTCATCTTGCAGTTCCTTGATGGAAGAAGTTTATTACTTAGAGACATACTTTATGTATCGTCCTTGAGACGTAATTTAAGTTCTGTTTTCTTATTGAATAATGAAGGTTTTTCAGTTTTATTTGATGCTTCTGGTGTGTCAATTAAATTGAATGGTTCCTTTGTTTGTAAAGGAAAGATACAGAATGGTCTCTGTGTAATTAACTCCAATCATAAGCAGTCTAACATAACTGAAGCTTGTGTGATTAATTCATCTAAAAGGAAAAATCTCTCAGATAATCCAACACTCCTTTGGCATCTAAGGCTTGGACACATAGCCTCAGACAGGATTCATAGGTTGGTTAAGGTAGGACTCTTAATTCCAAATGTTTCAGAAAGCCTACCGATGTGTGAGTCTTGCCTGGAAGGCAAGATGACTTAAAGGTCTTTCTGAGCCAAAGGTAGCAGATCTAAGGAGGTATTGGAGTTGGTACACACTGATGTATGTGGGCCCATAAGTGTCCGTGCTATAGGAGGCTTCGAGTATTTCATCGCCTTCATGGATGATCACTCGAGGTTTGGATACATATACCTAATGCGGCGAAAGTCTGAATCCTTTGATAAGTTCAAGGAGTTCAGAGCTGAAGCAGAAAAGCAGACGGGTAAAAGTATCAAGTCTCTTCGATCGGATCGAGGAGGCGAATACCTATCGGATGAATTTATTGGGTACCTGCATGAGCATGGGATCGTATCCCAGTTGACTGCACCAGGGACACCACAACAAAACGGTGTATCTGAGAGGAGAAACGGAACCTTGTTAGACATGGTTCGGACTATGATGAGTTATGCAACATTGCCACCTTGTTTTTGGGGATATGCCCTAGAGACGGCAACATATACTTTGAACTTTGTTCCATCAAAGTCAGTACCCCTAACTCCTTGAGAGCTGTGGTTGAAGCGAAAGTCAAGCCTACAACACTTTAGGATTTGGGGTTGTCCAACGCATGTGCGAAAGGACAAGCGAGATAAGATGGAGTCAAAAACTAAGGTATGTCTGTTCGTTGGGTATCCAAAAGGGACAAAGGGTGGTTTATTTTATGATCTTGAGGATAGAAAGGTTGTCGTCTCGACGAACGCCATATTCCTGGAGCAGGATTATTTAATAGACCATAAGCCCACCAGTAAAGTAGTTCTTGAAGAATTGCTTGGTACTGATGGGAGTACGCAGACAGAAAACGTAGTGGGAGCCGATACCACTAAGATTAACGGTATTATAGAATCGACTCCTATGGAACCACCGCAGGTTCATCGCAGTGGGAGGACCACAAGTGCTCCTGATAGATACATTGGAGAAGGCTTTATGGTTGATCCAGAGTTTCAGGAGAATAATCCTCTGAACTATGACGAAGCGATGGTATCCACTGACCATGCAGCATGGCAGGAAGCCATGGAGGTAGAACTGATATCGATGTCCCAAAATTCGGTCTGGACAATTGTAACACCACCTCACAACATTAAACCTGTTGGGTGTAAGTGGGTGTACAAAAGGAAAAGAGGTCCGGATGGTACCGTTGAGACTTACAAAGCTAGACTAGTCGCTAAGGGTTATACCCAGCGAGAAGGGATCGACTATGACGAAACCTTTTCGCCAGTGGCTATGCTTAAGTCTATCCGGATCCTCTTGTCCATTGCAGCCCATTATGATTGGGAGATCTGGCAAATGGACGTCAAGACCGTATTCCTCAACGGGGATTTGGAAGAAGACATCTATATTTCTCAGCCTCCAGGCTTTGTCGTAAAAGGTCAGGAAGGTCTAGTGTGCAAGTTGCAAAGGTCCATCTATGGACTGAAGCAAGCATCCAGAAGTTGGAACATGCGTTTTGATTAGGCTATCCAGTCTTATGGATTTGAACAAAACATAGATGAACCATGTGTTTATAAAAGGAGCGATAAGACTGCAGTAGTTTTTCTAGTGCTTTACGTGGACGATATCCTACTCATCGGAAACGATGTTGGAACGTTGTCTACAGTGAAGGTGTTGTTATCCTCTCAATTTGACATGAAAGACCTGGGTGAAGCGAGTTATGTTTTGGGGATCAAGGTAACTCGAGATCGCTAGAACAAGATTCTCTCGCTGTCACAGTCAGCCTACATAGATACTATCTTGGTCAGATTCAGTATGCACAACTCCAAGAAGGGACTGGTTCCATTCAGACATGGAATGAAGTTGTCCAAGGATCAGGGTCTTAAAACTCCTGAGGAGAGGGCAAAGATGCAGAAGATACCTTATGCTTTGGCAGTAGGGAGTCTGATGTATGCCATGTAGTGCACGAGACCAGATATATACTATGTAGTAGGCATGATAGGCAGGTATCAATCAAATCCGGGTCCAGGGCACTGGACTGCTGTGAAAAGTATACTCAAGTATCTCTGTAGGATGAGAGATTATGAGTTAGTTTACTCTTCACAGGAACTTATGCCGATTGGATATGTGGATTCTGAATCCAGGAGATCGACGTCAGGGTTTGTGTTTTCATTAGGAGACCTAAATCCGACCCCTCCTCATCCCTATCCACCTAGGGGCCGGCCCTAGGCTCCTTGGAGCCATAGGAGACCGGCCCTATAAAGGAAATAGGGAGGGGAGGGCCGGCCCTAATGGTTCTACTCCCTCCCCTCCAAAAATCCGACCCCTAGTCCTCCTCCTTTGTGGTTTCGGCCAAGGAAAAGAGAGGAAGAAGAAGGGAGAAGGAAGAGGAAGGAAGGAGAAGGAAGAAAGGAGAAAGAGGAGGAGAAAATCTCGTGGCTCGCCATCATCTTCGCAACGGATTCTTCCGTCGGCTCGAAATCCTTGCACTCAGAGACGGGATTTCGAGGATTCTTCAATTCGCAAAGGACAAGGTGCTATCCGACAGTTTTTCTTGCGATTCAAGTGTGGTTCTTCATCGTTCCGTAATCTCCGGATCATAGATCCATAAGGTATGATGAATCTAAACATCTAAGTAGATGCATGGATGTCTTTTGTAGATCGTAGTATGCCTCTAGGGTGTCCGCACATATGCTAAGATCGTAGATTTGCATGTATATTGTTTTTTATCACGAATTGTAATGAAACATACACCGTATGATCTTCGGATCTTTCTTTTTGCTTCCGCTGCGACTCTCATACACGGATCCAATTTCAACAGTCGTCTCCCCAGTGCCAGCCTCGGTGGCCACACAACCTCCGACAACAGCAACGATGAATGCTCAGCAAGTCCAAGCGTTGGTAGCCGATATGATGCACTCCCACAGCAGTGGCCTTCCTCCGATCATGGCGGCATACTCGAAGCCCTACACCGCGAGGATCCAGCAGCTACGCTTCCCAGTCGGATTCCAGCCACCAAAGTTCCAGCACTTTGATGGAAAGGGAAATCCAAGACAGCACGTTGCTCACTTCATCGAAACTTATAACAATGCCGGCACATATGGCGACGATATGGTGAAACAGTTCGTCCGCACCATCAAAGGTAATGCTTTTGATTGGTACGTTGATCTTTCTCTAGGAACCATCGACAGTTGGGATCAGATGAAGAGGGAGTTCCTCAACCGCTTCTACAGCACCAGACGCACCGTCAGCATGACTGAACTCACCGCCGTCAAGCAAAGGAAAGATGAGCCGGTGATCGACTACATCGACAGATGGAGGAACCTCGCGTTGAATTCACGGGACCGCTTGTCTGAAGACTCGGCCATCGAGATGTGCACCCACGGCATGCACTGGGGCCTGCTCTACATCCTCAAAGGTATCAAGCCTCGGTCTTTCGAAGAACTCACGACTCGGGCTCACGACATGGAACTCAGCCTAGCAAGCCACGGGGACTCGAAGAACAAAGACTTTTTAAAGGTGGAGAAGAAGGACAAGCCACCGGCACCGAAACCGAAACAAGTCAATGTTGCGGACGTTGCCTCAACCTCCAAGCCGCTCAAGATCGGTGGCAAGCCGGATCAGAAGAAGGGAGTCGCCATACCGCCGCCTCCACCGCCAAGACAAAGGATGACTCTCGAGGAGCTCGAAGCCAAGGAGTACCTCTTCCCAGACTCGGAAGTCTCCCCCATGTTCGACCAACTGCTGCAAGAGAATATGATAGAGCTCCCTCCTTCGAAGAGGCTCGAGCAGATGCATCGCATCGATGACCCTCTCTTCTGCAAATACCATCGGGTGGTAAGTCATCCCATCGAAAGATGCTTCGTCTTCAAGAAAAGAATAATGGCGCTCGCAAAGCAAGGAAAGATAGAGATCGACACCGGAGAGGTCGCTACGGCCAACATGACGTTTATCACCTTCGGCTCCTTCTCACCGGTACTGGTTGCTACGCGATAAAGAACGCCCAAATTGCGCATCAACCGTCAAAGGCCAACCGCTAAGTCAATTTCACAGCCGAGTGTCTCGAAGCGACGTCAACGTACTCCTGCGCTCACTGAGGAAGAAACACCGCTGCCCTGGGGGCAACCATCGCTCACGCCAGCACCTCTTCCAAGCAATGCTACATCCCAACGAGCGCTCCAAAGGAGATACGAGCAAGGAGATCCAGAAGTCGGTCTGCTGGGCCAGCCTTCGGGGAAGTTCGACTATTACGTCCTCTACTCAAGGCCTCCGTCCGTTTCAATTGACGAAATCAAGCCCACCGGCTGGGGATCGGAAGATGAGCCAATGGAGCTTCAGGAAGAGCAAGTCCCTTCCAGTCGAGTTATGTCCCAATGCGCTCTCCGGAAAAGATACGAGCAGGGAGATCCAGAAGTCAGTCTGCTGGGCCAGCCTTCGGGGAAGTTCGACTATTACGTCCTCTACTCAAAGCCTCTATCAGTTTCGATCGAAGAAATCAAGCCCACTGGTTGGGGGTCGGAATACGAACCAGTAGAGCCTCTGGAAGAACAAGTGTCTCCAAGGGAACCAGTTGCTGCTGCCAATCATCATCTCAGCAGAGGAGAATCCACCGATGAAGAGGCATGTGTCATGCTGCCCCGACGGTGAAAGCCATGGAAAGAAAGGCAGCACAAGCAAGACCGCGTGATGAGGAAGTTTCCCAAGCGAAGGACCTACAAGAAGAAAAGCAAGACTCCAGGGAGGAAGGCGTTCAAAGTACCGCCAGCAAGCCAAGACGATCTCCTCCAGCAGAACCTTCCAGAACTAGCAACCTTGCAAGAATTCTTTCCCGATCACTTCCTCCCAGTTGATCAACACATCAGGGTGTCTTGTTGCATGGTCGAAGTCCATAAGGTGTTAGAAGGAAAAGGCGAAGTCGAGACATCTGAAGAGGGCGACTCCACTGATGAGGGAGACGATTCCGACAAAGGGGGCACTGCCTTTCATGACGAAGCAATCCTGCACTTGCCGCTCGTAGAAGCTTTGCATCTTCCGAAGAAAGCTCGCCTGGCAATGGCTTCGGCCTTGGCCGACCCAGATAGCTACAAGAGGAAAAGGAAGGATGATAAGAAGGGCAAAACTGTGGCCTCGTGCGATGCAACGATAACCTTTTCAGACGAGGACTTGCAACTCGGAACGCGACTGCACAACCGGCCTGTTACATCTCGGGATACATCAAAGAGAAGCCGGTAAGCCGAATTTTGCTAGACTATGGCTCCGCCGTCAATATCATGCCTATCCAGACAATGCGGCAACTTGGCATCACCAATGACCAGCTCTCGCCCAGTCAGTTGGTCATTCAAGGGTTCAACTAGGGCGGACAGTCCACCGTCGGAATCATCCGTTTGAAGCTTTCCATCGGTCCGCTAGATACATCGGTCCTCTTCCACATCATCGATTGCCAGATGTCATATCGCCTTCTGTTAGGAAGGCCATGGCTACACGAGAATGGCGTCGTAGTGTCCACCTGGCACCAGTGCCTCAAGTACTACGAAGAAGGCATGAAGAAATGCATAATTGTTGATGACAAGCCATTCAATGAGGCCGAGGCACATTTGGCTGACGCCAAGTTCTACCAAGCGAGAGACCTAGTTGCGGAAGTCCTTCCAGCTAAAGTCCCTCGAGCCCAGAAGACTGAAGAAGTGAATCAGGATAAGACTCCTCTTCCTGCAAATCCGGTGCCACCCTCCGACAAGGCAAGACTTGAGGCCCAAGAAGCGCCGAAATCTAGGCAAAAGATGCGCATCAGTTCCGAGTCAAGAGCAATGCAACATACCCCGTTGCCCATCCAAACGATGCCAGTCCTGCGTCTCGCACCTCAGTGGCTTCGTAAATTTGAACGATCGCCTTCTACTCCGGCAAGAAAACGGGCCCCGCCGTTATCGCAGGCCAATGTCGTCACTCTGCAGGAAATGACGTTGCCATTACCCAGTCTGACGCAAGCTCCGAACCCGAGCAGACCCATCGAATCCATCGATCCTACTCAACTCGGATTCAAGCCAAAAGGGAGCTGGGGGCAAAACGCTGCTGGGTTGCTGTTCAGAGCCGGCTACGACAAGGAAAGCGTCATAGGCATACTTCCCCCAGCAGCAATTCCACATGAGATGACGATGACTCAAGCTCGGCTGTTCCAAAACGGCGAATAAATTCTCCCAAATCGCCGAGGCATCAGCTCCAGTCAAACTTCGATGGTCGTCAGGACCGCAGCAAAGAAGACCTTCACCTGCAACTACATCGGGGTGAAGATGGTAGACGAAGCAGCTAAAGGATCAACAATCTTCGATGCACGCTCTATCTACGCCAGCCATCCCAACAGCAAAAGAAGACGGCAGTGGGCTCGACGCCAAGCCTCACTCCAGAAGCAAAATAAAAGCAGCCTATGCTGGTCGAATCTGAAGAGCACATCCGTGTTCGAAAGGCTCGGGCCAGTCAAGCAATCAAAGAAGAAGTCAGTGTTCGATCGTTTGGGAATGCCCGTTGAGGACCTCATTTCAACACCCACGCACCCACCCATGGCTGCCGTCAATCATATCTCCATTTCGGACCCCGACAACGGTGATACTTCTCCTTCGGACGACGAGTTGCCAGATGCCCCGCCAGTCCTCGAAGAAGGGGGGCAATCCACCGTTGATGACTTGAAGGAAATCAACTTGGGCACAAAGACGGAGCCTCGGCCTACATTCGTCAGCACACTCTTGACTCCTGAGGAAGAAGCCGCATATATCAAACTGCTTAAAGAATACAGAGACGTCTTCGCATGGTCCTACAAGGAGATACCGGACCTCGATCCCAAAATCGCAGTGCACCAGCTCAGCATCAAACACGGAGCTAGCGCTATCAAACAAGGACAAAGACGCTACCGGTCAGAACTGGTACCCCAAATAGAAGGCGAAGTGAACAAACTAATTGAAGCCGACTTCATCCGAGAGGTCAAATACCCGACATGGATCTCTAGTGTCGTCCCAGTCAAAAAGAAGAATGGCCAAATCTGGGTGTGCGTGGACTTCAGAGATTTGAACAACGCATGTCCGAAGGATGACTTCCCCTTGCCAATCACAGAGCTAATGGTGGACGCCACGACAGGCCATGAGGTGCTAACTTTCATGGACGGATCCTCAGGCTACAACCAGATTTGGATGGCACCCAAAGACGAAGAGCTCACGACATTCCGCACACCGAAAGGAATCTACTACTACAAAGTAATGCCGTTCAGCTTGAAGAACGCAGGAGCCACCTACCAACGAGCTATGTAGAAAATTTTTGACGACATTCTTCATCAAAACGTGGAGTGCTATATCGATGACCTTGTCGTGAAATCTAAGAAGAAGTCGGCGCATCTGTAAGATCTCGAGCTAATCTTCAAACGGCTTCAAAGGTACCAACTCCGCATGAATCCACTCAAGTGCGCGTTCGGAGTCTCCTCAGGCAAGTTCCTCGGCTTCGTCGTCCGACATCGAGGCATTGAGATAGATCAATCCAAAATTGATGCTATCATCAATATGCCCGCACCAAAGACAGTGCGAGACCTCAGAGGCCTCCAAGGGCACTTAGCGTATATCCGAAGATTCATCGCCAACCTAGCCAGAAAGTGCCACCCGTTTAGTCGCCTTATGAAGAAAGGAGCGTCGTTCAAATAGGATGAAGCTTGCCAAGAAGCACTCCAAAACATCAAAGCCTATCTACTGAAGCCGCCAGTCCTATCAGCACCAGTTCAAGGAAGGCCGCTAATCCTCTACATTACCGCTAATCCTCTACATTAGTGCCCAGGAGCAATCCTTGGGGGCACTCCTGTCTCAGAACAATGAACTTAGCAAGGAGACGGCTTGCTACTACTTGAGTCGCACTCTCGTCGACGCAGAGCTAAATTACTCATAATCAAGAAGGTCTGCTTAGCACTCATCTTCGCCATGAAAAAGCTACGACACTATATGCTGGCTCACACCATCAAACTCGTCTCGAAGGCCGACCCCCTCAAGTACATCATGTCAAGACCAGTGCTCTCCGGACGTCTGGCCAAGTGGGCGCTGCTTCTACTTGAATTTGATATCACCTTCGTACCGCAGAAAGCGGTTAAAGGGCAAGCCCTCGCGAATTTCCTCACAAAATATCCTCTCCCGGCGGAATAGGAGTTATCAGAAGATCTCCCAGACGAAGAAGTATTCTCCATCGACATCGCCCCATCCTAGAAAATGTTCTTTGACGGCGCAGCAAGGCAAGACATAGCGGGAGCCAGAGTCATCTTCGTCACTCCAGACAATGAAATACTCCCCTTCTCATTCCTACTGTCGGAATCATGTTCCAATAATGTGGCAGAATATCAAGCTCTGCTCATCGGTCTCGAGCTGGCCGACGAAATGAAGCTTCAAGGACTAGAGATTTTTGGTGACTCTCAACTCGTTATCTAGCTAGTCTTGGGGGCATACGAAGTCAACAAAGAAGACCTGGTGCCGTTGCATGCACGAGCTGTGGAGCTCCTCGACAAACTCAAGGCTACTTCCATTCAGCACGTCTCCAGGAACCTCAACCAGTAAGCTGACGCACTCGCAAATCTGGTGACTACACTCCCATTTCCAGAAGAACGTCAGCTCGTCGTCCCCATCTGCAAAAGATTCGTGATCACCGAAGAAGAAAGTCCGATCGAAATTCCAGTTCAAACCAACACGGTACACGTCCTCGAAATTGGAGAGCGAGACTGGAGGCAGCCTTTTATGGATTATCTCGTCCATGGTAAACTCCCTGAAGATCCGAAGCGCAAAGTCGACGTCTGCCGATGATCTCTGAAATTCTATCACTTCAACAACGAGTTGTACCGCCGAAGCTACGATTGCACACTCCTGAGATGCCTCGTAAAGGAAGAGGCAGAAGCAGCACTGGAAGAAGTACACGCTGGAATCTGCGGCTCACACCAGTCTGGCCCGAAGCTCCACTTTCGAGTCAGGAGGATGGGATATTCCTGGCCCACCATGATCAAGGATAGCTTGGAGTACGTGAAAAGATGTCACATTTGCCAGCTGCACGGGGACTATATCCGTCAACCTCCGAAATCTCTGCACCCGACAATCGTATCATGGCCCTTCGACTGATGGGGACTCGATATTATCGGCCCCCTGTCCAAGTCATCCAAGCAACATCTTTACATTCCGACGACAACGGACTACTTCTCCAAGTGGGCTAGAGCGACACCTCTATGGGAAGTTACAAAAACTCCGTCATCAGCTTCATCCAGAATGACATCATCTTCCGATATGGAGTCCCTCGCTACATCGTAACAGACAACGGAAAGCAATTCAAGAATGCTGTCGTCAGCGAGTTCTGCACATTGTACAACATTAAACAGAACTGCTCGATGATGTCAACGCTCCGGCCAACGGTCTGGCGGAGGCTTTCAACAAGACTCTTTGCAAGTTGCTGGAGAAAACCGTCTCAAAGATAAAGAAAGATTGGCACGAACGCATGGGCGAAGCGCTATGGGCTTACCGGACGTCCTTCCGCACGCCGACGCAAGCAACACCGTATTCCCTCGTCTATGGTGTAGAAGCTGTTCTTCCGCTCGAGCTCCAGATCCCATCGCTCAGGATAGCAATCCAAGAAGACCTCACCAGCGATGACAACGCCCAGCTCTGCCTAGCAGAATTGGAAGCATTGAACGAAAGATGCCACGAAGCTCAACAATGTCTGGAGTGTTATCAGGCCAGACTGTCTCGTGCCTTCAACAAGAAGATCCATCCTCGATCATTCTAGATAGGGGAACTGATGCTGACAGTCAAACGCCCCATCATCCTCTCGCATCGAGGAGGGAAGAAATTTGATACCAAGTGGGATGGCCCGCACTCCGTCAAGGAAGTCTACTCCGACGGAGCCCATCTCCTCACCACGCCAGAAGGGCTGACACTCGGCCCTATCAATGGCAAGTACCACAAAAGGTACTACGCCTAAAGCAAGGCCACACCCCTTGCAAAAAAAAAATTAATAATAAACTATGTGCGACTTGATCCCCCTTAGGGGGGTACGTAGGCAGCCTGAGAAGTTACTTCAGGTTCAGTCCGACCAAAAGAAAAAAAAGACAACAAGGGTCCATGCATAAATACGGCAGAATAAGGCAATATTATTAGATAGTGAAGAAAAGGCGGTACATGGCATAAGTTCCAAAAAGAAGGCTACAATGCAAAACAACCAGATAAGGAGCAACTAAAAGAAGGTATCCAGAGCTCGAAGACGGCGCAGTAACTCCTCTCTAGTAGCCTCCACTCGCTGAAGTTCCACGGGACGAGTGGCCAGAAGCTCACGACGGGTCGCCAAGTCTGATTGATACTTCAAGTAACTCGCCTTCAAAGCGCTCTCCGCAGCCTCAGCTCGCTCCAGACGAGACTCTGCCTTCCGAAGCGAGGCGCGCACCGATTCTATCTTCCTTTGAGCCTTCGACAGGCTAGAAGCGGCCTCCGCAAGTTGGTGCTCTGACTGACACAAACTCGGCTCAGCGGCCTCCAACTCAGAAGGGGAGTTTCCCTCTAGTAAAGCTCGCCGAGAGCGATAAGCCTCGCTATCGGTCACGAGCAGGTTTATCTGAGCGACAAAAGAAGAACTGTCGACTTTGAACTCCTCCAGGCTCGCTCAAAACTCTGCATCGTCCGTCGACCACCAGTCCTGGAGGGCGCCAAAGCCAGCATCTTAAAAAGGCTCCAACGTTGACTTGATATACTGCCGGCAGCTCGCAAGAAGGAACTCTGAAACTCTACTCCTCGGCCTTAAGCTCGGGCGAGGTGCCTCAGAGTAGGTGGGCAAAACCTTCCCTCCCACAGCAGTCGCGACAGGAACCGCCTTCGCCAACGAGGGTGGTAGAACTGGAGAAACCGCCGCTACCGCTGCAACAATCGTCTCCTCCAACGGGCACGAGGGCATAGCAACCGGGGAACGCCGCTTGTCGACACTTGAAACTTCGGCTTCCTCGTGAAAAGACAAAGTATCGATGTCAATATCGTCCAAGTCAATATCGCCGCTAGGGAAGTTCTCCCCACAAACCCCGAGGAGGTCCAAATCGTCCGGAGGAACATCTAACCCACATGCCCCAGGCACTTCCCGCGCGGCCCAGTAGACGAATGCCCAAGAGATGCCTTTGGAGAATCTGCCCCGCGCTCCACCACTATAACGGAATCTGTCCAAAAGAGATACACTGCTCAGCATGATGGAACTTCTCGAGCATAGAAAGGAAGCAAGATAAAGAGAACTCCATACCTACGAGGTCGGACAAAGCAGCCCTAAAAGGAGGGATCACCTCATCTTTTAGAAGTCCGGGCTCCTCGGTATCCTCCACCGGACAAGGGACCCATGAAGTCATCCCGCGAGGAATACAAACCTTTCTTCTTTTGGGCGGGGCACCCTCAACAGCGGCCCTCGAGAAAAGGGATGGCCTAAGGGCACTAACGAGGTCGACTCCTAACACCGGAGCTGAAGAAGGGACATGGCGAGCACTGGAAAGACGACTGCAACTCTTCTGGGCCCTCTGAAGCCCCAATCGAAGGCGACGATCCTCCACTCCCGCAGCAGGATCAAAACGAAAGTTTTTGAATTCACTGCTCGCCAGGACGTCAACCGGGAGACTTGCAAGCAAAGAGGAAACTCGCCCTTCAATCCAATTGCAGTACTCCGGAGTGGCGGCGTCTCGAAACCCGGACTTGGTCCCAGGGAAGAAGCTGCCGCCAGTCAATCGGGCATAGAGAGAAGCCCAGAGATGGTAACCCTCCTGCGGACTAATACGCCCTTGCAACTGCTGAGGCATACCGGGAACTTCCTGTCGAAATCCTTGCTGGCGAGCAAAGCGGTGAGGGGAGTACTGCTCCACCTCCACCACATCCCCCTTGCGCCAAACCAAGTAGCCAGGGCAGCAACTGACCATGTTCCAGTACAAGCTGTCCGGGAGCTCCTCGTTGTCGTAGACAGTCGACCTCTCCAAAGGTAGCACTGAATGCTCTGACAGAAATTCAAAGTCGGCGCTTCCCATCCTCCGCAAAAGAGTACGAGCATACTCCCTCGGGCGCTCCCAACTGATAAAAGCATTTAAGATCCCTCCTATCCCAGGCAGGAACGGCAGGTCGGCTGGATGCCCACGTCTGACAAAGATCCCCTTTGGGAAGTGTAGAGCTATCCAGCCATACAAGTAGTGCAGAGGTCCGAACGCAGCAGACCGGCCAAGCTCCTCCTTGGCATTATCCGAGCTGGACAAGTCCCAGTAAGTCCCGCTGAGACCCCGGTATAAGGCACATAAGATGGCCGGGGGCTAGATTGAAAAGCTCCCCCCTTGCCATCCTGGAAGCTGCAAGAAAGGTTTCCTGACGGATGACCTCGCCTGGACAGGGAAGCACGAACCGGCAAAGAAAGATAACCAGCCCGGCGGCTCGATAAACCACCCGCCACTCCTTGCTGTCACGCCTCAGGCCGAGGATTTCCCAGAGACACTATTTTCCCTCCATTGAGTGCCTCTCCTGAGCCAAGGATTTAATGGGCCTCACAAAAGAACGAAGCGGAGGCCTTTTCATTTGAGCGACCTCCCACATCGGGTGAGTCGAAGGTGCCGGGGACCTGTACTCACCCCTGAACCAAAAGTCAACCCAAGAAGAAGGACGCACTCGATCTGACTGATCCCGCGCCACGATGATGGCATATGCCTTGAACAGAAGAAGGCAGGAACTAGGAGCGAAGCTGCTGTCCAACAGATCCTTCAAAGCTGGCACCTCCTCCTGGTAGTAATTTCGCACTTCAGGGCACCCGAAAACGATGTGGACGTCGCAAAGTGAGATTCCTATCTCCCCCGCTCCAGTAAGGAAAGTGTTGGTGGCCGGACACCAGAGTTCACAAAGTGCGTGATACATCCCCTCAGGACGGCTGTATTCTCGACGAACCGGTGCCAGAAACTTGGCCAATAAATTCATCTCGGGTTCCGCGCCAAAGATCTCGTAGAGCTCACCCATCCATTCATGAAAACCGCAAAGGTATTGGACGTCTCCCCGAGGCCAAGAGTCGGTACCCCATCGGGTCAATCGGGAGCATATCTTCGAGGCAACAACCGGAGTGGGCACGAAATCTTCATCACAATGGGGAAAAGGAGTACTTAAACTTGGATGGAGGAGCTTCATGGGGATCCCTTCATCGGTATAGATCTTCTCGCTCAGCTTCAGCATCCCACAAGTCGCGTCGGCGACTCCATCTTTCGTGATGCGCTCGTGGATAAAAACACGGAGCAACAACATAAGGTCTTCTTGCCTCGAGTTGCGATAACGGTATACCCGAGTAAGGGGGAAGCGAAGGCACCTCCTCCCGTCGGAGAGGTCCTCAGCTATCCACCCTAGCGAAGTCAAGTTCTCGAAGACGTGAATCTTG
The DNA here is from genome assembly GCA_947650365.1 of Chamaelirium japonicum. Taxonomy (NCBI): domain Eukaryota; kingdom Viridiplantae; phylum Streptophyta; class Magnoliopsida; order Liliales; family Melanthiaceae; genus Chamaelirium; species Chamaelirium japonicum. Next base: position 12,907,253 of record OX393552.1, read on the forward strand.
GAGAACCATGAAAGGAAGCAAGTTAAGACAAGCATAAAAAAAAAAAGGGCCAAGGGGCGCACAGCCCCCCTGTCAGGATCACCCGACTCAAAGTCAATGCCGCGCCTGGGCCTTCGCCCCACACGCCCGGGGGTCCGTACACCACCCGCGCCGGCCCGACTGCGCCGACACCACCCGTGCCGGCCGACTACGCCAGCGCCACCCAGCCGGAGCCGCAGCCACTTGCCAACCCGGCCCCGACCGCACGGCACCGTGTCACTTGCAAATAAACCCGCACCCGGCCCGCACGACGCTCGGCTTCCGTTGCCGCCCGCGCCGGCCCCGCACCGCGACGCCCGCGCACCCGAAACCACCGAGGCCACCGCCCCGCGCGCCGCGCCGCAGCCTCAAAAATAAAAAAAGGGAAGTCAAACAGCGGCAGAGGGGGGGGGCCCGTGCGCCCCCCTTCCTCCGATCTGGTCGGGGCCGACCCGACCCCGTCGCCAACGCAGCTTGGGGGTGGGGGGGTGCACAACTCGGGGACGCCGCCGCCCCCCCCCCCCTCCCCGATCCGGTCGCGGTCGAGCCTGACCCGGCCGCCGTGACCCCCGCGCCCGCACCCGGCCGCCGCGACCCCCGCGCCCGCACCCGGCACCCTCAGCCCTGGCCCCGCGCGCGCGCATTGCTGCCCCACGCCGGTCGCCGCCGCCCGTGCGCCACCGCGCCGCAGCCCCGCCGCCCCCCACGCGTCGGCCCCCGCTGCTACTCCCACGGCCCGGAGCCGAAGCAGAGAAGGAAAGAAAGAAAAAAAAAACAGGGGGAAGAAGAAAAAGAAAAAGAAAAATAAAAAGAAAAATAAAAAGAAAAGCAAAAAGAAAGAAAAAGAAAAAGAAAAAGGAAAAGAAAAGGAGGAGGAGGAAGAAGAAGAAGAAGAAGAAGAAGAAGAAAGAGGAAGGAAGAGGCGGCGAAGGCTGATCGCACCTCAGCCGCACTCCTCCAACTTCCTTGCCGCAGTCGCCATCGCTGCGTCGCTTCGAGCTAGGTTTCGCAACGACCTTCAAATCGCGCACCATCGTCACCTCCGCCGACGAAAGAGGCGACACCGGAAAGACGGAGCAAGTTGCGTGCAACCCCAGGCAACTCTCTTCCGACGGCGGTCTCCAGAAGCCGGCGGAACCTTCGCAAAGAGCAGAACGTCGGATGAAGGGGGTAGGGGTCCTTAAATAGACCCCCGACCCCGCCCACGAAAGGAATCAAGGACAAGTGCTCTACGATTCTTACGTGTCCAAACCCTACACATTCTCATCGACACACTCGTCCTTGAGGGGGCATTTGTAGACACACGAATTTTGTCTAACCCGGACCCGACTTACGTGCGCCAACGCAGATGCAAACCCGACGCGCGCTCCAACTTGGACCCGACTTGCACGCATCAGTATGGACCCGGACCCGATTCGCGCCCAATAAGGGAGGAGCAGACCCCACACTCAAGGGGGGTCGGCCCCTACTAGGGATCCGAACCCCATGGGGCCGGCCCTTACTAGGACCCGAACCCCATGGGGCCGGCCGGCCTTGCAAAAAAAAAAAAAAGAAAAGAAATGAAAGAAAAGAAAAGGAAAGAAAAGAAAGGAAAGAAAAGAAAAGGAAAGAAAAGAAAAGGAAAGAGAAGCAAGAAAAGGAAAGAACTACCGCCATGCGCGGGGGGAGGTTGCGTATGACGTCTGCTCACGCGCGGATCTGCACCGATCCCTCGATCCGACGGACAAGAAGTCGAGCCGGGTCGCCATCGATTTCGTGTGCAAAATCCAGCCATAATTACCCCGCCAGGAAAGGAAAGCAAATAAATGTTATTCCCCTCATCAATGGATGAATAAATCCCGAGTAATTATGAGGGAGATATTAAAGGGATTTAAAATTAAAACTTCCCATATCTCTCCCCCCTCCCCTTTTGCCTATAAATAGAGGGGGTGGGGGAAGGCTCAAGAGGTCGAAGATTGAAGACAAAGCGGAAAAACTCTGCAGAAAATGAGACGCTTCTTCATCGACCCAAGGCTTCACGAGGCACGGGCAAGCCTGTCCCTTCAGGATCGGTTTAGTCCATTGAAAGCCCTCATCAACGTGAAGACCCTTGCACAAGAAGATCAAGACTTCGACTCCGTGCACGAAGAAGAAAGCTCGGAGAAGAAGACCCATCGACTCCGAAGACGCCATAAGCTAAGGCCGGAGAAGAAGCTCGGAGTGGCACTACCCCGTCAGCTCCAACGAACCCTCCACTCCGATCAAGCTCCAAAGCCCAGAGAAGAGGAACGAAGTGTCATCACTAATGAGCCTGAGTTAGGGTCGATCCGAAACCCGGGTGAATAGTTATTGCTATTTTGAGTTTTGGAGTCTTTCCTTCTTTTCAGAAGATCCAGAAGTCAGAAAATTATGTACCACATGCTTACGCGTTCGTGTTGACGAGACCTTTCCAACGAATCCTCTCGAGCTCTATTCTGACTTCCGGTTTGATAGTTACGGATGATTATTCTTTTTAACTCGGTTAATGGACGAATCGCACCCGGATTCCAACCGAGCCCAGTTCAGGACTCGGGACCGAGCCCGATCAGCCCTAGAGCCTGCCTCCCAGTATCCTAGCATAGTTTAAGGTCTCTTGACCTCCCTCCCCAGTTATTTAAAAATCCAAAATTCGGATGAGAATGATCGGGCAGGATTTGGGATGATATATCCTAATCTTTCATTCCTTTATCCCTTCCCCTTAACCGACCCTATCCCCCCACCCCATCTCTTTACCGACCTAAAAGATATATATATATATATATATATATATATATATATATATATATATATATATATATATATAGAGAGAGAGAGAGAGAGAGAGAGAGAGATAGAGAGAGAGAACGGGAGAGAACGAGATAGAGAGAGAACGAGAGGAGAGAGAGAGAACGAGAGAGAGAACAAGAGAAAGAGAGATAATAAGACAGAGAGAAAGAGAAGGAAAAGAGATCGAGGGAGAAGATCGGAGCATCCCGACCCGCCCCTCGCCGGAGCACCGGCGAGCACGTCGAGACCCCCAGGTCAGCCACCCTCCTCCTCTCATCTCCTCCGCGACCCCCTTCCTCCTCCCTTGCCGCGGCCCACACGGGCGGACACCGTTGCCACACCTGAGCCCCTCCCGACGATCGTCGTCGCACCTGAACCCTTTCCCGGTGATCGTCGGTGCACCACCATCGGCCGTAGACCCCATGCAAACCCCCACCGGCCGAGCTCTCGGGCTCCGACGACCGCTCCGGCCGCCTCCCCCCGTGCCTCCTCTGTGGGGGTGGTGCGGGAGAGGCCGGCCGAGCGCTCGCTGGTGCTCCAGGCCGCCCCTCCTATCGGCCGTCGTCGCGCAGGAACCCCTCCCCGGCTGGATATCGTGGAGAAGATGAATATAGGGGGGGTAAATATGTAATTTGCAGGTTATTATTTAACCCTGAACCTGGCCCGACATTGCACTGCAGCCCCGACCCGACCCAGCAGACTTGACGCGACCCACACAGTGAACCGGCCTGGTTCACCTGAACCAGACCCGTGAACCAGTCAATTTTGGTTCGACTGTCATTTCTCCGTCCGAACTCGAAATTAGACAAAACTAGCGCCATTTCGACCGGCTCGGAAAGTCCTACCTATTGGTCATAGTTTAGTATAGTAATTATACTGTTTAATATCCTGTTTTATCCTTGGACCCGATCTTATCGTGGTACCGTGGTTTGACCGCCGTTTTATCGTCCGAACTCGGATTCAGACAAAACCAGCGGCATCGTGCTCAGAACATTGAGTCCCACGTATTAAACCTAAAAGATAACCCTATAACCCCTTCTACCCTAGTGATCCATCCATGCAACTGGTTTTACCAGTTCTGTGTGGTTCAACCCGAAACCTCCGACCGAAGTCGGATTCCAACAAAACTGGAACCATCGGAAAGGGTTCTTCGAGCCCAATTCGATGAGTAGGTTTAGCTTCTGATTACTTGATTGACTTAGTATTGTTTAGGTTCGAGTTCTTTAGTCGCACGGATTTGTATGCTGTCGACTCAATATTGGTCTCCTATCGAGAGTGCCCGACTATCCTTGGCATAGAACCCTCGTCGTTGATTCTTCTGTTTTAATCGATAGCATTGTGATATAGAGCTGTGTATGTTATCAGAATATGATCATGGTGATCCAACGGAGGCGGATCAGAGGCAACTAGTAGGAGTCGTGTGCGCCAACCAGGTGACATCTACTACCCTTGCGTGGTCTTTAATAGTGGGAAATGAGAATAAGTAATGGTAGGTGTCCATGACACTGCATGCGGGTCCCGCCGGGCATCGTCGCATGTGGTCAAGTGGACCTCGCCTTGCATGTGGAGTCGCGAGTCCAGCGACGCATGCTTAAAATATTAATAAAATAATGATAATGATTGTTTTTTATTGTATGGACACCGTAATTAGGATTCCCTTAAATTAAATAATAAATTGAATAACTAATAATTATCAGAGCCCACCCTCTTGAGAGGAGTATGGCAACCCTAGCACACGGGTCACCGGGATGAGTGTCTTACTATATTTATTTATTATATCGCATGGGTTGCGAGAGGAGTACGAGACCAGGGGTAAATTATTGAAAATTGTTAAGTATTAAATAGACTTTTTGTAGCTTCATTGTATATGTTGAAAGATGTTATATGTGAATCTACCTGGTTAGAGGGTAGGGACCCCGTGCGCGCAAGGGCCGTGAACCACCCTGCGCGTACAGTCGAAGTTAAGTAGGTTAGGGGTCACGGGCAAGGGTTGTGGTAAAGCCAATAGGAGGTGCCCTCGAGTAGGGATTGGCCTAGCAACCCTGTCCCGGGGAGTTGAAGTCCCCATAGTAAAGCAAGTTGGGCGGTAGAGCTCCACCGTGAAAGACGGAAAACTCCTTATGATCATCTGGGTGACTAGTGCATGGTGTTGGTGGATGCATGGCGAGGGAGTTGGCCCTCTACATCGAAATAAAAGGCCCTATAGTAATGCCCGACCGGGGGCAGGATGAGCAAAATATCCGGGGTTCACATTTTGATAGAGTGTGTTTTATCTGTATATGAATTTAGAATTGTATGACTGTTTACATAATGACCTCGTGACTTTAGATGAATGTCTTGTTTAATTTATTCTTTAATGCTGTAGAACATTGAATGAACTTTATGTTAGATAACCTAGTAACAGTAGGAATTGCATGTGAATATAGACTACTGATAGGTTTAGGTATCATTCTGCAAACATTGATCCTACTAGAACTACTAGATCTTATCTTAATTTATTAAGATTGGTTATCTCATATTATTAAAGACTATTAGGATGTCACTAGCCATTAATTTGGCTAATCTCCTAATTTCCTATTGGGGGCTACTCTTTTCCACGAGTAGGCTCAGTTGCAGGTCCGGAGGCTCAGGAGTAGCAGTAGGAGTCCAGAGGCGGAGTTAGAGTTACAGTGTTACCTTTCTGCTTAGTACGTTAATCTTGTAGTCTTTTCTCTTCAGATATTATAATTATATTGGAATAAGAGTTTTTATTAGTTAGTTAGTATTATATGGTTGTAGTTGCAATGGTTCCAGCTGAATTCTTTTGGGTAGGCCTCTCCTCAAGGCCCCAAGCCTAGGATAGATCATGATGAAAATATAAGTACATATAAAGGACTAAATTGATTAACCCTGTAGATAGTAACTCTAGACTGGTGCACCTTAGTGTTAAGGAGTGGATGAGACTACTTGGCTAGCCGTAGGAGGGTTGAGCCTCGTGCTCCCTCAAATAGACTCCTGTCAGCATGTAGTGGCAACAACAGGTCACTCATACTGAGAGAATATGACTTTTAAAGGTTGAGCTTGACTAGATAATATCTTCTCTCTGTTGATAATTTCTCTTTCTTTGCTTTTTAATAAAAACGTTTTCGAAAAATCAAATTTAAAAGATTCCCCTTTTGTTTCTCCCTTCTTGTTTTTTTTTATATTAGAGAGCGTAGAAGAAGCCTTGTGAGAACCCAAATTGGTGTAAATAATTGACCAGACCCAAAATCCCATCCTTTCCCACCTCACATCCCAGGGATCGGTATTCAGATTTCTGGGGCGTAACAGTTGCGAATAAACAGGATCCTTTCCTATATTTGATAACATAGCTCTGGTTTGGTGGCGTAATTCCCCATGGATAGTAAATGATATTGGTCCACGTCCATTTAGTATACGATCATCCATTTTGGCACCAAGACTTATAAATGCATTAGATGCATTGTATTCTCGAATGTACTTTCGAAATGACCTTGCATGCGGATCAGATCCTTCGTACAATGATTGAAGGGCATGGGGTAATGATGAAAGCAGAGGTAACCTAATTTTTCCTTGTAAACAACACATCCCAAATAAAGGTTGTGTGATGGATGATTTTGATAATTTTTCATCACTCCAATGAAGTGCTGAACAAAATGTACAGCTTACATCCATTCGTCCAAGATAATGACGACCCTCTAGAACGTTTAGAGCATGGCCTCCTTGAAGCCTCGCATTTGGAACTTCCAATTCTTCTTCAAATTTATCTTCAACGAATATAGGACTTGCAGTGATCATGTGAATCTGATCAGTAGCCAATTAATTTAGATATTCACATGCAAATAATATAAAAAATATGTTAATTTTTTTTATTTTTTATTAAAATATTAATATAAATCTTACTTATTATTTAGTCTAGTTGAAGATGTCTCCACAACTGCAACAAACTCCGCTTCAAGGTTTCGTACATAGAGATTAGTTCGAGTCTCGGAGATTGCCATAATTGTGTACGATGATTGTGCTTCTTTTTCTCTAACTCTTCGTGCACGTTGTGCTAATGAACGGAGCGATGGGGTAGTTTGTTGATTCATTTCCTTTGCTTCTCTTTTTTTCTCTCTCCGTGCAAGTTGTACTACTGAACGGTGAGATGGTGAGCGGATGCTCAAGCTCTCATGGATGGATTCATTTCTGGAACGCTTTCTAGACTCCCTGTCATAATAACTGCTTGCGTGTGAAAACAGTTTCACACTCCTACGAATATTCAAAATCTCGTAAATAACTTACATGCTATTTAGTCTTTCTGAAGATATGACTAAACCCGCATTGGCGTTGGCACATATGCGTGGTGATCGCCTTACCGAGTTCTGATAGACGAATTGAGTTTTGGAATGCTCAGAGGTGGACCCATTTCCCTACTCTGATGAACATAGAGTTTAAAACATGCAAAATATCCTTAAAACCCAAATCATACTGATTTAAAAAACTATATGAGAATTATTTTTTGTTTATTTCTTATTCTATTTGTTCTTATTATTTTCCTGATGTTTTAGAAGAGGTAAGAGGACCCTTCCCTGTTTCTATTACTATTTAATTTCTCTCCATTGTCAATGAATGTATATGTAAAGTATGATTAGAGATAAGTAATGAAAGAGTAAGTAGACCCTATCATGCAACAGATTCTAAAAGGAAACACAATAGGTTTTGAACATTAAGTACATAACAATAAAACTGATATTAGGTATAATACATATCCCCAGATCAATCGGGCGACTGCAAACAAATGATCTTATTTGGGCTTTAAAAAAGGATCTCATTTGGTGTTAAAATAATCTCATTTTATACCCTCAAATACATCAGGTAGCAAATACCCTCAAATATTCATTTGGATTAGGCTTATCCGATTTCAAATTTGAGGTTAAAATCGGATTCCAAATCCCCATATTCAGATTTCACAAAATGAATTCATTCAAATGCATTCAGATTTTTTAAAATGAATACATTCATAACGGGCATTGGCATTGGGATTAGGCTTATCGGAATTTGATATCGGATTTTGAAATATTGGCCCATCAGATTTTCAAATAAGTAAAATATTAAAGGAAAATCTGATTAGGCTTATGAGGAATTGGCATTGGCATTTTGAGCCAGAGCTCGAAAATCTGAACCTAAAATTCTTTTTCAAAAAACATGATTCCTCTTTCTCCATGTCGATATTCATCGCTTCATGCTAAACAAAGAAAAGAAAAGAAAAGATGATGACCTAAAATATTAAACTAAAAAACTGCAAAAAAGAATAACAAAAGAAAAATAACCTCGGTGGTGACGGCAGCTTGCGAGGGTAATGAAGAGAGATTCGACGACAGGGCTGACATCTGCATTAGCAGCGAAGATGAGAGAGATAGCGAGATCAGAAAAATCCTAAAAAAATGATAGTATAAATCATCATATTTTTAAAATTTTTCCAACAACAGCGCACACCTCGGTGGTGTCGGCGACGGGCGAGAGGGATGACCTCGGCGACGGAAGGGGCAAACCTTGACGGCAGGTAAAGCCGCGATGGGCTAGAGAGAGAGAGCGAGAGGAAGAGAGAGGAGGGTGCTGGGTTCAAATCGGGGAGGAGGGGAGCGGGAGGCAGGTGATTAAACAGGGACGAAATCATCATGAATTTGGGGACAAATTCGGGGAGAAATCGAGGGAGATTTAGGGCCGGGTGAGGGAGAGATTTAGGAAAAATGGGGAGAGAATCTCACTGATTCAAACCCCATCCCCATTTGGCTGATATCTTTCCGAATTGGGCAAGCGTCATCGAGAGAGAGAGAGAGAGAGAGAGAGAGAGAGAGAGAGAGAGAGAGATAGAGAGAGAGAGAGAGAGAGAGAGGATCGCGTTCGAGAGAGGAAAGGATCGGCAGGCGCTGATCGCGGGGGTTCGAGAGAGAGGGAGATCGAGATCGAGATCGAGAGAGAGAGAGAGAGAGAGAGAGAGAGAGAGAGGAGCTGATCGCGGGTAGGTGCCGGACCGCTGTGAGAGCAAATCCCTAGTTGCTCGAGAGAGGAAAGAGAGAGAGAGAGAGAGAGAGAGAGAGAGAGAGAGAGAGAGAGAGAGAGAGAGAGAGAGAGGTGCTGATTGCAGGAACGGACGGTTGTGAGAGCAAATCCCCATTTGCTCGAGAGAGAGAGACGACTGTAAGAGCAACCGAACCCTTGGGAACGGACGGCTGTAAGAGCAACCGAACCCTTGGGAACGGACGGCTGTAAGATAGCACAGCAAATTCGAGCAAATCCTTGGGAACGGACGACTGTAAGAGCAACCGAACCCTTGGGAACGGACGACTGTAAGACAGCACAGCAAATCCGACTGTAAGAGCAACTAAACCCTTAGGAACGGACGGCTGTAAGACAGCACAGCAAATCCGATCGCGGGCCTATCACGACGGAAGGGGCAAACCTTGATAGGCGCAGATTGCCCAATCGCGGGAACGGACGGCTCTAAGAAACCCTGATCAGGTGATAGCTGGACTGAAAAGGAAAATTAGGTCTCATTTATGGGGGAGAGGGGATCACGTGTGAATAATCAGATTAATACCCAATATGTCACTATTTTTTTTTACACGAAAACCCTCCAAACGACTGTTAAATTTTTTGTTTACAATCAGGTCCTTCACTAATTTATTACTTTCTCCACCTAATTCCATCCCCACATTTAAACTCGATTCAATATTAGTCGTTCCCCTCTTCCTAGATGAATCGCTCTCACCGTTACATAGCTTATCTTGCCCCTTCATTTTATCCCCCTCTTAAAGACAGATCCTGACCGTTCTTTGTACCCCCCACAAAACTGTAGCTTATTATATAGATGTGGACGTCGTTTAAAGAGCTAGAATTCTTCTTCCGTGTGTGAACGCAGCTCTCTTTTAAATCTATTTAAAAACCTACCATAAATATGATAAATTTTTATTCAATGACATTTAATGGTCATTTGATGTTAATCTCTCTCTCTCTAACAAGTGAATCAGACTTACTTCAGATTTCACACTTCTTCGAATAGTTGCAATGTCGTCTTTGCTAAATGACGTGCATCAAACACATCCAAACATTGCTCGGGTTTCTTACTAGTCAAGATCTAATTTTGGTCTGCATGCCTGCATCAATTGAGTGCCCTTATATTATTTTTTTAGTGCATGCAAATAGCAAAACCCAAATAAAAACCGGCCTTTATCTTTATTCTCTCTCTAACTCTCCAAAATGTGAAAACGTTTTATGGGGGTGCCGAAACAAGATCTAATTTTGGTATGGATGCCTGCATTAGAGTGCCCTTATCATTTTTATGAGTGCATGCAAATAGTTTGCCTTCATCTTTCTTCTCCTCCCTCTCCCCCCCCCCCCCCTCTCTCTCTCTCTCTCTCTCTCTCTCTCTGTCAAGTGTCAATTGCCCCTTACAGGAATCATCCTTCCGCCCCAAACCCTAAAAAACAGAGAGTTGTTTCTTCCTCCTCTGAGAGATGGAGGATCAGGAGGGAGCCCTCAATTTCGACTTCGAGGGCGGTCTCGAGGCTGCCGCCCCAATCAATCACTCATCGGCTTCCGCTCCTCTGATGCCTTCCGACCTCTCCGCCGGACCCAACGGAAACCCGACCGCCCCCGGATCTCTGGCCGCCGATCCGGCGCCCGGCGGCGGGAACCTCCCGGGGCGGCGGAGCTTCCGCCAGACGGTGTGCCGGCACTGGCTCCGGAGCTTGTGCATGAAGGGGGACAACTGCGGGTTCCTCCACCAGTACGACAAGGCCCGGATGCCCATCTGCCGCTTCTTCCGCGTCTACGGGGAGTGCCGTGAGCAGGACTGCGTGTATAAGCACACCAACGAGGACATCAAGGAGTGCAACATGTAGGGATCCCGATCCCCTCCTTTCATCCGATGTTTTACTCTTTTTATTTATTTTCCAATATTACATTGTCACCTCAATAGGGAACTTGCAAGTTCCATACTTTCCTTTTAATTCAATCCACACTGAACTTCGTCAATTGATAAGTTTTTTTAGAACACAGCAACAAGTTGAGCTATTACTAAAGGGATGTGCATGGTTCAAATTATGTTGACCCTATAGAGATTGAGAAGTGTAGGTTAAGGATATAAACATTTTCTTGGGAAATTAAGTTTAATATGCTTTTAGTTGCAATTATAATAGTAATAACAAGACAATTTATATTATATGAATCATTTATCACGAATTTGTCCAAAATACAGAATAGATACTCCGCAAAGGGAAGGTGTTTTCTAAATGCAATTGATTAATCATAATAAATTTATATGGAGCCTAGGTCGCCATTGATACTTGTAAGCTCTAGATAATTAGAGGTTCTAGCCAAAGGCACTTCATATTTTGGCTGAATTTCGAAGTAGTATATTTGTGGATGCTAGAATGTCACATGCTCGTTGTCCACATGGCAGAACGGATGCTCACCATATGGTAGCATGATGATAATGACGAGAACTATGGAAACGCAAAAAAAATCCTAAGACAAAATCAACCAAGCTAGGGGAAGGATCGAAACCAGGGGGCTCGATTAGGGGCGTGCATGAATAGCACAAATCATGACAACTACGTAGGGCCGCGCAACCTGGTACTGATGTCATGGGTGACATCATCGTGACGTCAATAGGGATATCGCCTAAGTAAGAGCTAGGAGCTTGGCGAACAAATTGCATTAGGAGCACGACCCACGGCGACTACACATGGTCATCCCTTGGGCTACATGGTGGCAACATGATGGGTAACGTCATCGTGACATCAGCAGGGGAGCTCACTCAATGACGTGCACGAGTAGCATGGCCCGTGACAACCACGAAAAGCCAGGCTTTGACGACTTGGTAGAGACATATGGTTGACATCAGCAGGGATCTCGTCCAATAACGTGCACGTGGGGAACGAACCATGAAGACCACACATGACCATCCCTTGGGCGACCTAGTAACGATATCATGGGTGATACCGTGATGTCATCGTGATTGTCGGCAGAGATATTACTTAGTTGCGTACACAAGGAACGTGCCCCCTGACGACCACGTAGGAACCGCCCTTGGGCGACCTGGAGTTTATATCATAATGACGTTAGCAGGGGCTCAACCAAAATGGAGCGAAATCTGGCGAAATAAAGCAAAATCTATTGAAATCTGCTGAAATGGAGTGAAATATACTTATCCCACAATCGAATGAAGACTATGTATAGGCTCACACCCACCGAAACCAGCCCACATGTTTTCCAAAATTTGTGGACTGGTTTCGGTCGAATTGTTACTGAAACGTTAAAATTTCGTCGAAATTGCCCCCCCCAAACCAACCCACATATTTCAAAACCAGCTGGTTTTTTCCTCCCCCCAGATTCCGGCCTAAATTTCACCGAAATTTACTTGAAATCTCGAAACCCAATCGAAATGGCCAAGCCCCATGGTTTCGACTTGCATTTCATTTCGATCCCGGTCGAAACCAAAATATTTCGCTGAAATTTAGTAGTTTTGACCGAGTTTTAAACAATGATTTTTGGTTTCTTATTTTTGGACCTAATTTTCTATATATTTTTAAAAATGAGCGTGGGTGTTTTATTCCAATAGTGAAAATATTAAAAAAAATCCTAGTTGAGTAGTATGGTGGGATAGGGAGTACTGACACTATTCGACATGGGAGTAACAATTAAAATCTATGGGATTTCTAGAACTATAAGTGGCATTTTTGGCCACCATATTTCTTCAATGGGAAATACAGAGTTCCTATCATGTTTGTTGCCTTCTCTAGCTGTGATTGCATATGTGAGGTGCCTTGGTTTCTTGTTGCCATGTCTTGAAATCATTAAGGTGCGATCTCTTAGTGCTCTCTCGATGTGATTCTTCTAGTACTTATTATCAATGTTCCAAAATTTTTTTTTGACAATATAGCGACCCTGTCAAAAAACGATATATTTTTCAAAATGTAGTGGAATATCAAGATATTTTGTAATATATATAGCATTTCAATAGAGGGAAACAGTGATATATTTCACAATTGTTTGCGAAATATATTGGTATTTTGGACCTTGCTTATTATCGTCTTCTTTGCTATTATTTTTAAATTTCTTCGGATTGGATTCGTGTATATAGTTTTGTGTTTCAGTCATATGCATTGAACCTATTTAATTGGTAAAATATTGTTTAAGGTTGAGATAGCATGCATATGAGGATACTTTAATGGATATCTAGATCTATGCATGAATGCAAATGCTAATAAGTGCGCTGTAGTTTTATGTGCCCTACTCGCGCACGCGTGCCGGGGGGGGGGGGGGGGGGATTCTTTGCCCCAGGCCTATCCATTTATGTTAATAACATGCCAGGTGTGTAATCTCTACTAGAAAGCTATTTAATATAACCTATATGCCATAAGAATGGAGAACCCTAACGTATCGTATTGTGCCAGCTGCGTATCTTTTTATGTTGGTGCATGTAATGTGTTAGCACGTTACAACTAGGTCCACTATTGTCTTGGACTGTTTCCTTAAGTTTTCATTAATCTGAAAAAAAAAATTTCATGGTAATATGTTAATCTCTACTAGAAATCAATTATATAACCTAGATGTCAGAAGAACAGAAAAACGTAATGTATCTAGTTTGTAGTCCGCAGTAGAAATTCTTTAGATTGTTGCATGTTGTGTCAGCACAGTACAATATGGTACAATAATGTATCAGTCCGATAAAAATATGTAGCATTTTAATGCTTGTAACTGTTTTGTTGAAAATTTATAGTGTGGACTAGATTGCATATTTTGTGCCACTATTGCGAGACTTGCAAAATAAGATGATCAAGAAGCCATTGAAAAATACATATTTTATGTACTAAAGGAGACAATGTTCCACAAAAGATTTAGTCTAGAAGCACCCACGAATGGCAGTTGCCCTGATTAATGATCTGGACTTATGATTTCAATCATTAGATTATTCATTTCCTTGTATTGGTTTTTTGTGTTTAACCCTGTCAATCATATCTAGTTTTTAGCCATATTATTTTAGTCAGATTCTTAGGTCAGCCAAATACTTAGAATATTGAAACTGCATTAGATGTAGGATGAGTGCAATCTGAATAATTGTCCCTCCTGAAAGCAGCATTCATATTAGCTAGTTGGGCGCTAATAACTATATCTTGTTTGTGCCAAATCGCTATCTTGTTTATGCCAACTTGGATTAAGAATGCACCATTTATAGATCCGGTAGTTTGAAATTCCAATGCCATGGTAGCTGGCAACAACCTTTAATGTTAGCATGTTGTATTCTAGTTGGATTTTCTGAAGAAAAGGCTTGCAGTTCAGTCCTGTAGTTGTTATCAATTGTGTAATTAATTGCAAGAAAAAGTAAAACATCTTTGGAAGTAGTTCTTCAATCTAGTGTATTTAAGACGGCTAGACGACGCCTAGGCGTTTTGCCCTGCCTATGCGAAGCGGCGCCTAGGCGACGAGTAATTATTAAATATTTTTATATATAGTATAAATATGTATATACATGATTTTAATAATCTAGTAGCATGTTGATTATAATTTTTACCACCTAAAAGTCAAATTATCTAGGAAGTATAGGAATATACCCATAAACTGAATTAGAAAATAAAAAAAGAAAAAACTGAAGAAAAAATTCAAAAAAATTCTAAAAGATCAAGAAAAAATATATTAGGGTTTAAGGTTTAAGTTTAGATTTAATTCAACTCAATTTTGAGTTAATTCAACTCAAATTTGAAAAATCCATCATATGAATTTGAGTTAATTCAACACAGTTTGAGTTAATTCTAAACTTTTGTGTTAATTCAACTCAATTTTGCAAAAAGCTCCAAATTCCTATAACCCATCATAAGAATTTGAGTTAATTCAACTCAATTTTGAAAACCTCCCAAATTCTTATGAACCAATTATAAGAATGTGAGTTAATTAAATTTAATTTTGAGTTTATTCGACTCAATTCGAGTTAATGCAACTCAATTCTAGTTAATGCAACTTAATTTTGAGTTCATTTAACTCAATTTTGAAAACCCCCAATTTCTTATGAACTCATCATAAGAATTTGAGTTAATTCAACTCAATTTTGAAAAAAATCCCAACTACGTATGAACCCATCATAAAAATTTGAGCTATTTCAACTCAATTTTGGATTTATTTAACTCAATTTGAGTTAATGCAACTCAATTTTGAGTTAATTCAACTCAATTTTGGGTTTATTCAACTCAATTTGAGTTAATGCAACTCAATTTTGAGTTAATTCAACTTAATTTTGAGTTAATTTAACTCAATTTTGAGTTAATTCAACTCAAATTTGGTAAAACCTCAAACTCTTATGAACCCATCATAAGAATTTGAGTACCCCCCCCCCCCCCCCCCCCCCAAATTCTTAAGAACCCATCATAAGAATTTGAGTTAATTTAACTCAATTGTGAGCTTATTCAACTCAATTTGAGTTAATTCAACTCAATTTTGGAAAAATCCCCCTGAGCTCCCAAGGTTCCAAAACGTCTAGGCGACACTTTGACTATAGAGGTTCAATCTTTTCAAACATATATATAATTATCTGCTTATTTCTTGAATATGGCTTCTTTTTTGCAGCCATTGTGGCTTGACGATATGCTTCTTTTATTGAAGAAGTATTTGATGAATTGCAGTGGTGAAAGTTTTGTGATAACTGAAGCTCCACGTAAGAAAACATTCCAGTTCCATAACTGAATGGTCTTCCTACAGAATATGTAGAAAATATGTTGTGTAATTTGTAAACTACAATGCAGGAGTATGAGTCGTGACTTGTTAATTAAAAGAGATGTGTATAAAACCACGGGAGATATCAGTTTCTGTTAAACATGGGCATGCCATTTGGATTGAACATGCTTTGAAAGTATGAACTGGATTTTCTTAATATGAAAAGTCATCTCATATCCAAGAGACATCTGTTGATGTTCTGATGTTGTTTCTACTGCAGGTACAAGTTGGGTTTCTGCCCAAATGGCCCTGACTGTCGGTATAGACATGCAAAGCTTCCTGGACCTCCTCCCTCTGTTGAAGAAGTTTTTCAGAAGATTCAGCATCTGAGTTCTTTCAACTATGGTTCTTCCAACAGATATTTTCAATACCGGAACAATGGCTATACTCATCAAGCAGACAAGCCTCAATTTCTGCAAGGTTCTGGTATAGTTAATCAATCCTCGGCAGTAAAACCACCCCCTATTCCTGACCAGCCTAGTGCACAACAGCCACAACCACAAACTCAACAGTCTCAACAACAGCAAAATAGCGAGAATCAGTTGCAGAACATTTCAAATGGCTTCTCGAACCAAGCTACTAGAACTGCATCGCCGCTCCCTCAAGGGCAGTCTAGGTTTGTTTGGAGTTTCTTGTAACACTGCTTGTGACATTTATGGTAAAAGAATTATACAAGGCTCAACCTAAAATGTACTCGCTTCTTTGAAGCGTACAGTATTGACTCTAATTGCCTCATATTTTTGGTTATCATTTTGATATTAAGCATTAAGTAATGCAGTGTGGTATCATTTTTGTTTAGACAGTTTTCTTTTTCCCTACTTCCCTAAGGGCTGCAAATGACTATGGTCTGTTTGAGCTTGGCTTGGTTGTTCAAGCATGGGATTGGCTTGATTAGTAGTAATCGAGCTGAGCTGAGCTATGGTATGTTTGAGATTGGCTCACTTACTAAATGAGCCTAAACTCCAGGCTTGTACTTGTCTCGTTTATTAATCGAACAAACTTGAATGGACTCTTACCGAGCTTGATCACGAACTCTATACAAGGTCAAATCTTGGACAATATATATTTTTCCTGTTCATGCCTTTTATTCATGGCCTTGCTCACGGTCCCTAAACGAGCATGTTCACGAGTTGGTGGGGACACCAGCGCCTCAGATGTTCAAGCTTATAGTAGAAGATGATGCATGATAGTCTGCTCAGTGTCCCTATTGATTGGATGAGACTACTGACATGTTAGATCGGTTGTTTGGGTTTAGTAGTTATTTATCTTATATTTTTCTAGTATATATTTGCTATTTTCAAGCTTAAAAAAGGCTAAAATTCTGCATTTATGTTTTTGGCTTATTATCTTACGTTTAGTCCCATATTGGAAGGAACTTATTTGTAACCCATGGGGTTCTATTTTAAAGATCCGATGGCTTCTTATTTGATGTAGTATTGAAATAACGAATAATAATTTTCTCCTAATAAAGGTTGGCCCTCCGAGGTGAGTCTCCTCAACTCAGTGGGACTCCTAGTTTTCTCCTCTCCCTTCTCTCTCTCTCTCTCTCTCTCTCTCTCTCTCTCTCTCTCTCTCTCTCCTTATGTGCGTGAGCCCATACCCGACTCCCATCCATGCCGCAGAAACCTGACTCCCATCCGCGTTGTGCTACCCGTCTCCCATCTGTGCCATACAGGTGCTAGCCCTGCCCCCTGTTCGTATTGCGCCAACACTGGCTCTCGTCCGCCGGAGTCCGACCTGGCTCCAGCCCGCGCCTTGCCCAGCTCCCGGCTACTCCGACCTCGAACTGGTCCCACCCGTGCTGATCCCAACTCGACTCCCCTTGCGAGCCTCCTCCACGCCCGATGCCCAACCCAGCTCCCTGTTCGTGCCAATGTCCGTCTCGGACTCTTGGCTTCCTATTCGCTCTCGGCTTTGTCTGCAGCTTCACATTGTCGACTTCTTGTCAGCCATTCGTTGCTCGTGACCCTCTGCTGACGACTCCACGGCTTCCCCCCGTCGATTTCAGATCGTGTTCGTGACTGATCTTCGTGAAATTGGATTGGGACTCCACTTTGTTTCACTGGAACCTATTCCTGAAAGCGAGGTGAAGTCGTTCGCATTTCCCAACTTGTTTCAGCTTGACCTATTACATTATCACCCTAGAATAATTCTTGAATCTTAATTCTGTAGGCTGTTGATAAAACCTGATATTACATGAACCTACACCTTTTGAAGTATAATCTTTTGAGCTTTATTAAATCTTTAAAATCCGTTAAAATAATTAAGATTTTTTATATATATGTTGGAAGTTTCCTTAATTCCTTTACTCTTATACAAAAGTTCTATCTTCTGATTGATCACCCCTACTGAATTTTTAATTGGTTTGCAAATTGAAAAATCTAGGAACTTCTTGGCTAGTATCTTTTAGTCCCCATGCTAATTTGAATATCATTGATTTACTCTAACTGTTAATTTAAATTATAATTATCAAGAAAATCTTAATCTCCTTGAATCGTTTAGGCCTAGAATTCCTTCACACTTTCGTCTTGTATCAGCTTTGGTATTAAAGATAGGTTTAGGGTTAAGGAAAATATTTCTTTTCACTACACATAGTCCATGTATCCTATGCTTAGTAAAGTCTTAGAAGCCTTGGCAATGCAAGTCTCTCTCATGGAGGTGACAATAGCAAAATTTGAGAAAAACAACTTTTCCAAAACCTCTTTCAATAAAGCCCCACAAGACTTCCTCTTCTACTAGTTCTACAAGAATTTTTTAGGCTATTGATACCTTTAAAAAGAAATTAAACAGCCTTGAGAATACCATTGACAACCTGGCTATACGTACTACTAAGCCTGTAGCTTAGTACTCAAAGGGTTTTGTAACAGGAGATCCATTTGTGATTTGTGATAGAAAAGCCCCAATAAAAGAATCTGATTACATATGTGATTCTATATTTTCAAATGATGGCTTAGTTTATGAGAAACTTTGTATTGAGAATATTCTTCTACATATTACCCTTAAGACTCGCACTTCCTTGCCTTTCAAGGGTGCACCTCATTAATATATTTCTGAAAATTTATCTCCATTCCTTGTTGAAAATTCCTTTGAAATATCTATAGCCAATATTGCTGCATTGTCTGCACTTGTGGATTTATCCATTGACTCTAAGGGGGTGTTTGGCATCATTCCGGATCGTGCTGTTTCCATTCAATTTTAAAAGTAACGGCTATCTTTTGTTTCGGTGGAAGAAGAATTGGGAACGGGGTTTTTCTGTTCCGTTAGTTTCTCTGCCAACAGCACACGATACCACTGAATTATCACTAAAATTGTTGTTTTACGGGAATTCCCTCATCCGGATGAGATTCATGCGGAACAACTGTTCTGCATGCCAAACACCCCCTAAGAGTCCACCTTCCTTTGAGATTGAAAATATTCCTATTGTTGGACAAGCCCCTTTCCCTCCAGTGAAGCTTGTACCACTGAGCTAGAACCACCAACATTATTTGAGGAGTCCCACTCACCTTTCGAGGTACTATTTCCGCTAGTGTCTTTAGTGGAGCTCCCTCTTTTATCTGAGTTTGCAGCTCTGTTACCAAAAACTCTGATTTTTTGAATAAGTCTCGATTAAACACGACTTATTCAGTAAACGTTCGTAGCGACTCTTTCTCGATTTTTACATTTTAATCTCGATTTATGCGTTTTAATCCTGATTAATTGCGTTTTAATCCAGTCATGTATTGCTCAAAAAACCTATTGTAACATCTATATATAAATATGTTCTAAAATTCTACCGTTTGTTTCCTGACCTTTTCGACTTTTTCTCGATTTTTCCGATTCTCCCCTAGCCTATTTTTTCCCAACATCCGACTTGGTAACTATGGTTTGCAGTGGGTTTTTTCTCTAGTGGCACCACTAGTAGAGCCTTCGTTCCCTAAGTTTTGCTCAAGGAGACTCTACCTCCCGACAAGCTTACCATAAATGCTAACTCTCTTGGGGTAGTCCATCACGTTGGGTGCCATATGGACTTCATCGGACTAGCTATGCTATCAAAGTCGGGACTAGTCCCCGACTAGTCCCCGACTAGTCGCTGGGCGGCATTTTGCCGACCGATTTATTTGGATTTTTTCATTGCTGGGCGGTAGCCCGACTAGTCCCCGACTAGACCCGACTAGCCCGACTAGTCCCCGACTAACGACTGCCAACTAGTCCCCAGGCAGCATTTTACAAGCAATTTTTTTTTTGAAAGAAGTCTTTGCAAGCAATTTTGTTTGGATTTTTTTACATTGGCTCAAAGTCTTGAGTAGCAAGACTCACAACTATGGCTCTTCCCTGTAATCATCTGTTGAGCACCTGAGAATCTCCGATAAAAACATAGACAAATAATTAGTTTATTTGTTGATATTCATATAACCCTATAATCAAAATTGGGGTTGTTCACTGATTAAACATCATCAAACAAACATTGTGATGAATTCTTAGTTCTGAGTCTTTTGGCATGGGCATGAAGCCAATACAACTGTGTTCTGTTAGACTGTTACTTATGTATTTATACCCATGTTGTGAAGTGTGAAGGTATGTATTGTTATTAACCGACTAATATCATATACTTATTGACATTTATACTAGTTCATATATCATATATGTTTAGGGAGGGGGGGAGGGGTTAGAATAAGTTTTGGCCGACTAGTCCCGAATTAGTCCCGACTAGTCCCGACTAGTCCTAGTCGGCCCTTGGCCGACTAGGGCCGACTACCGACTTTGACTGCATAGCGGACTAGACCCTTCTCCTAAAGCTCAGATGGTTATTCAGTGCCACGTGGGTGAGCCACCATTCAAGCTCTTCCCTAGCCTACATCGGAGGTTCAGATGTTAGCCTGCACCAGTTCATCTACAGACTACACCAATATGCTTCCTTTGATTCGAGGTCCAAGGATGACACCAATAGACAATTTGTGTGGGACCCAGGAGATGGCCGCCGTGTGACACGCCAACCACTACTTAGTCTCCACCACTAGGTGCTGACTCCTGACTCTGAAACATCCCCTTAATATGAGCCTCCATCCTCCGCAACCTTCGCACGTCGCCACTATATTTTCACCCGATCCCTTTGGCCCTCGCATTGTGCCGATCCCGACTCTCGTCTGACGGAGGCCAACCCGGCTCTTGCTCGCATCGTGCCCAGTGTTCTAAAAAGCGGTCTAGGCGGCCGCCTAGGCGCTAGGCGGCCCCCCACCGCCTCGCCTAGGCCCTAGGCGCTCCAGAAAAGCGGCCAAGCTCCCAGGTGGAGCTAGGCGGCCGCCTAGGCAGTCTAGGCGGGGCAAGGCGGCCGCCTAGGCGGGCTGAGGCTGACCAGGCGGGCCAGGCGGGTTGAGGCTGGCCAGGCGGACCAGGCGGGCTGAGGCTGGCCAGGCGGACCATGTTTGCTTTTGTTCTTGTTAATCACTCAATCTTGAATTATGGTTACATACTTGTTCTTTAAAATAATGGTTTGGGATAATCTTGAACTTATATTAATTTTTAAACATATATATTATATAATATCAAAATAATAATTAAAATAATTAAAAAAAAGGCAAAATGCCTAGGCGCCGCCTAGGCCCCGCCTTGGCCGCCTAGGCGCTAGGCGGCCCCCCACCGCCCGACTAGCGCCTAGCGCTTTTTAGAACCTTGATCGTGCCCGTCTTCTGGCCGCAACCCCAGCTCGATCCCTCCCCCCGATTTGACTCCCCATACTGGCCTCCATCCACACCCAACCTTGCTCCCTGTCTGTGCCGATGTCTGTCCTAGCTCCCTGTTTGCTCTTTGGCTTTTCCCTCTACTCCGTTTGTAGCTCGTGGATACATCGCCGACTTCATGTCGACCCTTTGTTGCTTGTGACCCTTTGCTGATGACTCAGCGGCTTCCCTACGTCGACTTCAGATCTTGTTCTTGACTCTTCTTCATGGAATTGGCTTGCGACTCCACCCTGGTTCACTGATCCTATTCCTGAAAGGGAGGTGAAGCCGTTCCCGTTCCCCAACTTGTTTCAACTTGACCTATTACATTTTTAATTCTTGAATCTTAATTCTAGTGGCTTTTGATAGAACCTAATATTACTTTAACTTATGCCTTTTG
Organism: Chamaelirium japonicum; assembly: GCA_947650365.1. Classification (NCBI taxonomy): domain Eukaryota; kingdom Viridiplantae; phylum Streptophyta; class Magnoliopsida; order Liliales; family Melanthiaceae; genus Chamaelirium; species Chamaelirium japonicum. The sequence continues at coordinate 12,928,901 of OX393552.1, forward strand.
AAACTGAAATCTTTTGAGCTTTATTACATCTTTGAAATCCTTTGAGATAATTAAGCTTTTCTATATATCCGTTGGAATTTTCCTTTACTATATTCGGAAGTTCCATCTTCTGTTTGATCACCCCTAGAATTTTAAATTGGTTTGCATTGTGAGAAACTTCTTGGACTTTTAGTATCTATTAATCACCCATGCTAATTTAAATACAATGATTTACTTTATCTATTTTCTTAGATTATCATTAACAAGGGTTATTTAAAATCTTAATCTCCTTAAATCGTTTAGGCCTAGAAACTTTCATACCTTTGTCCTGCATCATGATCCGACCCGAGCCTGAGCTTTGGTATATTTGAGGTTGGCTTGTTTATTACATGAGCCTAAACTCTAGGCTTGGGCTTGGCTTAAATAGTAATCGAACAAGCTCGAACAAGCCTTTACCGAGCTTGTTCACAAGTTACTCATGAACTGCTTGGTTCATTCAAAGCCAGTGCCCTTCTATTATTAATATAACGATTATCTCTCTCGTTTAACAATTATTAATGTTCAAAATTTTTACTAGTAGAAGAAGTTTAAGTGGTCAGCAGGGAATATCCATTGGTACGATATTTATTTTAAGTATGTGAGAACCGTGTAATTATGTTGTTCCTTTTCCTTAATGCTGCCTTAATACAGCTAATGGTGACCCTGCATTAATGATGGTCCCATTACCCGCAACGATGTAATATTGATTAATTGCTCTTAGTGCGGCAATGTTAAACTGATATCTGTAATGCACATATTTGATTTTAGCATTTGAATATTCTTGTAAAGAGCCTGCATAAATAAAATGGCTAGGAGAACAATTTTAGGGCTTCCAGCTTAAGACTAAGGGATATGCATTCTCTTGTTTGCATAACTATCAAGGATAGTTTGAATCTGAAATTATTTTGTGACTAGTGTGTGTTATACTAGCTTAGTGCTTAAGTGGAAGGCCTATTGCACATGAATTGTGAGGGTCTTGTTACTACTGAATCAAAACAGTCTTCTATTTATGTTATGTACTTGACTGCTTTATTGGTCCGTCCACCTTGTACTAGTCGACACCGGTAACCCATCTGCATTCTACATACTACTGCATGCTCTGTAGTCTATACTCTTCCCCATTTTGCAATTTCTTTTGGGTGGATTTGATTGGATGCAGACAATGCTCTTCTAATTAACCTTTTCATTTTGAATGTGATAAATCTAGGTATTTTATTGTCAAAAGTTGCAATCGAGAAAATCTGGAAATATCTGTTCAGCAAGGTGTGTGGGCAACTCAAAGGAATAACGAGGCTAAACTTAATGAAGCTTTTGAATCGTCAGAGAATGTTATCTTGATATTCTCAATCAACAGAACCCGTCATTTCCAGGTAGGCAAGGATTGTTATACTGCACTATGCTAAACAAACACGCATCATATGAACATTCAACAACTAAAAGCAGATATAAATGAAATTTTAATTGGATTACTAGTACTCCTCACATCACCATCTGATTTCTACGTTAACTATATATAATGTTTGATTATGATTTATAAGGGATGTGCAAAGATGACTTCTAAAATTGGTGGATTTATTGGTGGAGGGAATTGGAAATATGCGCATGGCACTGCACATTATGGTCGGAACTTTTCAGTCAAATGGCTAAAGGTATGCTTGCTTCGACGTCTGCTACAAGATTCTGCTTGTTGGTGTACTGCTTTTCCATTTGAATTCTCATACATGCGTCAGGTTTTTTTTTCCTATGTTCTCTTTTTTTTGCAACTGCTAAATAACTGTTAAGCCAACCTTTTGCCTTGTTAAGTCCCATCACCCTCACCCCTGCCACACCAATAATGAATAGATGTATGCATACAAATAAGGTGGAACCGTAGAAGTTTGCCGGGCGTGTATTTTTTACACTTTTTAAAGCCCAAGGTGCCCTTGCTTTCATTATCACCCCTTCTGCATGGTGATAAATGCAATGGGTGATTCATAATACCCAATGAACTACTATCTTTAACTCACTTCTATTAAGGCCACCCCACCCGTAGTTGCAGGACCCTTGCACCTTATGTGTCGCACATCCTTTTAGAACTTGCTTCTCCCTTCCACCTGCTAATAGATACATCCAAGATTTTTGGTGTTTGTATCACCATCTTTTGCTACCATGATTCCCTGACTCAACTAAATCCGTGAAGAAACGCCCCAATCGACAAATAAAAAGTTATTGTGGTCTTATATTTGGTTTAGGAAAAAAAAGAGGAAGAAAATGGAGGAAAATCCCTCTCCGGGTGAAATTGGGCTACATATATGCGAACTTGGACGACTTTTTTCTATTTTCTAGAGTTTCATATCGGTTGTACCCAAGGATTAAAATATAGGCCGGTACGAATCGTACCGGCCGGTTCAAATCGGGAACCGGACTAAACCGCACTGGTATCCACCTGATACCGGTCGCGAGGAATAAACCGCATAAAAACCGGCCGGTTCGACCAAATACCGGTTCGAACCGGTCGGTTTTAACCGACAACGGGTATTTAACATGGTTTTGGGGGCTTTCTTCATTCCGTTTTTAATTTTTTGTGCATCTTTCTTCATTCCCACATGAGATGAAGCTCCAAACATGATGGATTTGCAAGATTTGAAGCCAAAAACTCGGTTTTGAAGATCAAAATCACATTTGAAGGAATGTTTTCATCATTTTTTTATTTTTCTTTTGTTTTGTTGCATTTTTTTTTGAAAAAAGTCAAATATAATGATCATGAATTGTGTTTTGTAATCCCTAAGCATAATACTAGGCTAATCCAAAATATACAATTTAATACCTATATCAAATTCCACAATTTAGAATCATACAATGAATATAGTGACTTTATAACTTAAAATACCGGTTCATACCTATAACTAGTTTACTAATGAAAAAACAATCACAAACCAGTATTTTAGATTATTCTGAATTTTTGTTTATTTTTTTAAAATTTTTTGAAACAAAAAATCAATTCACACCGGTATGGACCGGTTCAGACCAATACCGGTTCGTACCACCCTGTTCGAACTGTTTTTCTACCGGCCGATAATTTGTCCGCGAGCGGTATTTTTATCCATGGTTGTACAACTTGTACCCCAATTTATCACTGACAATGGGGATAAATTAAACTATTGTTATGATAAACCATTTCAGACCTCAAGCCAACTATCATAAAATCGTCTTTTTTGAACTCAACGAATATTCAATGTGCATCGACTCTCGCATTGTAGCTTTCATTGCCAAGTGCAGTCCGTCGTTACACTGTTTCATAGTTTTTGGCGTATTCTTAGCAAAGGATGCAACTGCATCACTGAATCTCCTTGTTGTTAATGGTAAAGAAACCAAATCAATTGATTGGTGCAGCTTGATTCCAAGAATCACTTCAAATGCAGACCTCCTTGTAAAATGATTCACCTCATGGAATTGAATGTTGACAAATTTCCTATGTAATAACCAAACTATGTCTTCTTTTAAGGTTCTGGCATAGAATTCATCTGAAATTTCCATAATGCCAAATTTTGGTTCATCATAAAATGTCAGCATGACCAACATTTGACTGAAATCCTACATTCCGTCTTTAGTTGGGACAAATATATCGAAAAATTTCATCTTTCTAAATTCTAAGCAGCAAGGGCTACTTTTTCAGTGAAAAATCACATTATTTTCTCCCTTTTTTGTTTTTTTCATAACATATTGATATTTGATCGGCTTTTGATCGAAATTGATCAAAATCCAATAAATTCCATCGAAACCTTTCCTTCAAAAATAAAAAATTTCTGCCGACATTTGACCGAAATCTGATCCTTTTTTTCTAACCGAAATCAATATCAAAATCAACATTTAAAACTATTCACCTTGCTGTTATAACTTATAAGAAAACTAAGGAGGGAGTAGAATTTGATTCCACGAAGAAACATGTTCTTTATGTAGGTATCATTCTATTTGTCCATTTGTTTGAAGGTGCACACACCTGAAAACTTAAGTTTGATTTCGTTGAGTCTCCAAGGAGTGTTCTGAAATAACTCATAAATTTAACTTCTCTGTGAGGAAAGGTCTTTTTCTTGTAAACATAAATAGGCAATCTTTGAAACATCTGCAATCCTTCAAAATATTACGAAATGCACCATCTTCAAAAAACGGTCAACACTACAAAAGATTTATGCCTGCGATTTTTAGCCATACCCAATACAGACTCCATGGTCAGCTCTGATCTCGTAAGTAACAGATAACCAAGTATGCAATATGGCATTCTGTTTTGCCCATTTGTCAACCAACAACTATGACTCCGCCCGATGGTCTTTGCCACATCTTTTTCTTAAGCTAGGCCAATGAAACCAGTCCTCGACCGTTCTAGTGGTCTTGTCTCATCCAAAATATCCTTTCATACTTCATAGTGTAACTCCCGAATGACATGTTCATGAAGGGATACTTTAGAAAGACAACATTGTGTCAAGAAAGAGATTGCCATCAAGAGGTATACCTATGTTTTTTCGCCAATTGTCCTGCTTTGATTTCTTTATAGGTTCTGATCCTTGTCTCCCACAGTCCCACATATTCCCTTTTGAGACTCCCAAAGCCCACTGCTTCAACTGGAATGGTAAGCCTGTAAGTTGTAACCAACAAATTGAAACTTTTTTGTTAGCGAATCAGGCACTATGTTTTCTACTTAGCACCTTGTTTTTTAGAACACAGGGATAGCCCTACATGAAACCACTCCATGGGGGATGCCTTCTTTCTAACTTCTAGTTCAGAAAATGGATGCCTTTCTATCTGAGAAGATGATGGGCTCATTGTTGAGTAGATGTTGTTTCTAATATTGCAAAGCTTGAACCGCCAGCCACTGCATCAAGTTCCAAATCATAAGTGGATTACTTCTTGGAATACAAAGGAATTTGTAATGATGACAGTGGATAACAATTAACAAGGGTAACTATCAAAAACACTCCTACCTTACTCTGTTCCTACTCCAATGATAATTTTTCTATAATTTAATCTGTACCAGCAATAAATCATCTACAATGCCCAAAGTTGGAGGGAAGATGAAGTTTTTATTGAGGTGCGTTAATACACATAAATATCCATTCTGCTACAACTTCCCTAAATATATGGTATTTAGCTATAAACTTCTTGATGAATGGGAATGTTGCATCATTTTAGCCCTTTGGTTTATAATATGTACCACAAAGATGAATGCAGTTCCCTACCTCAAACCTGACCTCTACCATGATACCATCTTTCATCTAAACTCTTCCATAGTCCATGGGAACTTGGAGGTTTGCACCCTTATTGCATGAGCATAAACCGTGTATCCAACATGGTATGTCTCCCTATCTGTGACTGGGCCTTGTTGTTTTCTGAGTATATGCCCGTCTCTTGCTAAATTGCATTGGTCATGATTTTGAGATCAATCATAGAGGGCTGACACTGGATTGATAGCCAGCTACATCTTTATGGGATAAGACTAGGATGATGGAGATGATTAGGATTTAATTAGAACAGGCAGACAACATAGGGACTTAATGTCAATTTATGTTAATTAAAGAATGAAATGTTGGAATGTGTGCAAAGTCTGTTCTGAATAGAGGTATGGCTGTGGCTGAACAGTGATGTTAGGAAGTTATGGGATGTGATAGAATTCAAGTGATATTGTAGTTTATATTAGGGTTTTGCTATATGATTATGACTATGGTGGCATATAGTTTGAAATTCTGAGGCCTTTCAGAATCTGGATCATCTAGTAGTATTCCAGCAATTTACTTATATTGATTATCGTTGACTTTGAGTGGCGGACTGTTACTCTGTATCCAGATAACAACTATCCTACAATGTCATGCATTACCGCTTTTTAATCCTTTATTTAGCAATGGATTTTGTGTACCTATTCTTTATACCCCTTGTTAAACGTTCATAAATGATTTCTGATTGCAGCTATGTGAGTTGTCCTTCAATAAGACCCCTTGTTAAACGTTCATAAATGATTTCTGATTGCAGCTATGTGAGTTGTCCTTCAATAAGACCCACCATCTGAGGAATCCATACAATGACAATCTACCGGTAAAGGTATAATATGACATCTTGGGACCTGGTTTGGATTTTAGGCTGCTCTGTTACAGCGTTTCTTCCAATAACTTAATAGTTTTTACACAAAAATTGATGTTACATGAAAGGATGGAATGATTAGCCTGGTGTGTGATTTTCCATTTGAACAAGTTTATCTTATACCATTTGATTAAGGTTTATAACTCAAGCTTGTAAAATGCTATCTTACAATATTTTGTACCGACATTTTTATTTCCCTTTAGCTATGCTACCAACACTGGTCTTAACACTCACTCAGCATGCTGCCCGATTAATGCTCTATAATTATTTGAGAACATCCTTCAAAAGAAAAACAGCATAAGTTAATTCATAGAACTTTCTTCCAAGAAATAAGAAGTTGATATAACTCAAAGTAGTTCTCTTTACTTTTCCCTTTTAAGAAGGGATGCATGAAAAGCTTAAGTTATAGTTTTCCATAGTATAATATCGACAATACTTTACAAATCCTTATGCTCAAGCTGCTTTATCTTTAGACTATTCAGGACCTGGGTCTTAGAAAGTAGGAGTGAGAATGCCTAATATTTAGAAGTAACGATGATTTTATGTTACAATCTTAAGGGGCTTTGGGATGGGAGCGAGCAGGAGAAGGAACACAATTAGGGAATGACTTAAGACTCGATAACCTAGTGATCCCTGCTTCTAGAGTTGCTTGCATTTGATGGTAAATATGCAAAAGCTACTTTGCCTCATGCTTGAGATGTTTTGTTCCAGATTGGTTGTAGCCTTTTTATCTCATGCTCAGAACTTGATTTACCTTCAAGTTTTGAGTTGGTTATGTAACCCTACCAAAACTAGATTCTTGTCAATTTCCTAGTAATTATCTATTTCTAGATAATTTAGACTGTTTTCTTTTGTCTAATAATTTAACGAGTTGCTATGTTGAATAGTTTACCCTTATTTAGTTAAGGATTGCTCTTGAAAATTCATTGCTAGTCATATGACTAAAAGCCCCCTTTACTCTTGATAAAAGAAAATTTTCTCAATGTGGTGAACTGGGTGAAAAGAGACTGGCAGTGGGAGTTGGTTGTTTCAGAAAGAGATCTTTTGTTGATTTTTCATGGTCCATTTCTTAGAAATGTAAAAGAAGTGGCCATTAATAAAGAAAATTGATTCTTTAGAGGTAGTAGATCTGATATATCATATGGTGGGTAAAAGGATTTCTTTCCTGTAATTTGTGTAGTTTGTACATTATAAATAAAATAAGCAAGATGTTTTGTGATCATCAAACCTTGTAGAAACAGTTGCTCATTTTCTTTTATCTCAAACACATGAAATATTGAGTTTCATCTAATATGGCTACGATTTAGTTCTATTGATAGCTAGACTCTTATGGTGAGTTTTGTTATGGGAAATGAACATGCACAATGAGAAACAATCCATAGTCAAGCATATTTACCTTCCTTTTTGCAACTCTTTTAATACCTGCTTGAGTAATAGGTGAGATAACCTATGGTTAGGTTTAAATTTTTTGGAGATGTGTCTTGTGTGTGCTTGTGTGTATTCCTCTACATGTACTCTCATATTTGATTTGTACATTATGTTCTCATGTATTAGGTTATACACCCTTTAGATGCACAGTGTAACTTTATTATGGTTTGACTTGTAATTTGAATGTATTTGGCTCCATGCTTTTATATGGTTTCAGCTTAAAAGTACAAAATCTCCTGGAATTACCGTAATATCATAGCCCCATCCTGTCGCCATCATTGTTTGTCATTCTTCGATTGCCGACAGACAGGCATTCAACCACTTTTTAAGAGTATTTGACTGTTGGATGTGCACCTCCCATCTTTATGAAAATGGTCTTTCCACCTCCAGTAGCCTCAGTTGTGATAACTTGGTGAGTTTTACAACGGAAGGCGTAAGACCTTGGTGGGATGTGCTCTCTTAAAGAAGCTTTTAGGATTCGTGGTCTGACCATGCAGTGGTTCCCATCTGCATTTGTCTTTTTCCTCAAGTTGAAATAAGGGCACTATCATCTCCAGATCTTGTTTTTATGTAGGGAGCGCAGTTTGTTACCATTTTGATCATAAAGCAATTATCCCCCCCCCCCCCCCCCCCCCCCCCCCCCCCCAAGACACCCATACACACGCAAAGAAAAAGACGGACATTTTTTTTGGTGCATGGAGAATCATCGTGCTTCACAAAAGCCTTTAATCCTCTTCATATTACCGTATCCAACTTACTCCATTTTTTTCTTCATATAAAGAGAATATTGCTGTACAGAAGAAACTATCCAGTGTCAATTTACAGAGAAGATTGGCTACAACAATCAATAAAAACTTGATTTCGAAGGTCTAAAAAGGTGCTGATTGGGTTGCAATGCCTCCCTCACTAAACACCCAGAAAATAACAACAGAAGACAAAGCTCTGGTGGATCTAAATCCTTCAGATCACTCCCTTTGAGCTGAAACAAAATCTGTGGTAAGCAATCGAATGACCATATATCAGATGTCCCTCCCTTTGGGGATCTGCTTAACCAAGAACAAGAAACGGAAGCGATCAGTGTCTAACATGTGTAGAAGAGATGTAGCTAGCTTGAATTTGTACAACCCTTTACAACGAGAATGACATCACGGACATCACATTAGCATACTTAACAAATCGAGTTTAAGGATAAAACGAAGATGCTTATGAGTCATTAAAGCAACAATCCACTGCTAGAACTGTGGCAATGGAAACTGCCTTCTTTGGTATTGGTCTTAAGGTGGCGCTTTATTTTCAAGAGGCTTCAATATCTCAAATGAGCATTGTCGAATTCCCCGCAATAGTTTGGAGCCGAAAATATTGTGACTAATCTCCGTTGCACAAAAAATTTGTACCCGCCCTCCACCTGAAACTTAGAATGTGACTATGTGAGACTGTTACCACGCACTCAAAAAAAAAGGAAAGAGGAGAAACGGACAACTAAGTTTACCAACCTGATGAGCATGGCATATGAGGTCAAGTTTATTCTTCAAAATCTCCACGAGCTTATCAGTACCAAAAGTACACGAAACACCTCTATCAGTCAAATATGGAGAGAATATTTGGGGAAGCTTTGGAGAGCTAAAATCAACCAAAATTTACATGTGAATTATCAATTGTCTGATGATGTAGGTAGCTAATAGAAGATGAAAGATCGTAGAAGAAGAAAGAAAAAGAACATGGAAATGAGAAGAGGGAGATAGGTTTGACGAGTACATTCCAAGGAGCATTGTGGGATCCACACATTAATTATATTTTCACCCAATTCTACAAATCTGTCATCTGCAGCCCTATAATGAGTATTTAATTTCAATTAGGTCAATGCGGACTTTGTAGGTACGTTGGTTATCCATATATTATATGTATATAGATATGTCACTGGAAAGAAGATGTATTCATATCTTTTGTTAGATTGTCTCCCATAGTATACATCAACTTGTAGCAAATGTGTTGTGTATTTTCCAGTGTGCACGTGTGGGCATGGACATGTTTGTTTCCATGTTCGTGCATTGGTGCATCCCTGTACAAGAGGCGCAGATGGAGACCTTTTCTTTTGTTCCTTGCTTCGCAGTAAAATAGTTTGTTGAACTGAAGATGATAAGTTATTTTGTTTTGCAATTGGAAAAATGGTAGGGCAGAAATTTATGAATTTATGGATGTGAATAAAAAGTTGTTAGTTTTGTTGGAAAATAATGTAAGGGCCCACCCTAGATTAAAGGACAAGTCAATGATCACTTGATTTAGGACATAATGATTAATGAGAAAAATGGTACGACACAGATTTTTGCTTTAGAATAAACTAATTATGTTTGTCAGAAAAGAAAGGCCACTTTCAATACGTAATTGGAAGAGTAGGGGAAAATTTATTCATTTTTTAGCTTGTCTCTGAGAGGGTAAATAAGTTGTCACTGCTGAATTTGAGTCTAATTTAATATTTCATACAATTGCAGATAAGTCGTGACTGCCAAGAGTTGGAGCCTTTTATTGGTGAGCAATTGGCTTCTCTGCTTTATCTTGAGCCAGATAGTGAACTCATGGTATGCTTATTTTGTTCATGTTTTTCATAACTTTTCAATGTATATTGTTTTTCGTAACTTTCCAATGTTACAGTTAGGATGGAGGACTCTACTAGTCCACTTTGCTTGGCCAAACACTTGGCTAATTTCTAAGTTCGAACTCTTGAAGTCTCCATATACATACATTCCCATGGCTATGCATCGTTAGTTTCGCCTCCTTCAACCAAATTTCCTGAAAGACCCAAGTTTCAATAGTAAACTAAGAGAAAATATTACCTGTAACTCCTTGTTGAAGACAATATATACTTTCAAGTTTCAACGTCCATCATGCTCACAAGGTGAATCAGATAGTGGCCAAAAGCACCTCCAAGATTGTTCTGGTTATTCTTATCACCAACTGGAAAATCAACAAATCTTCGATGGAAACAACTATCCTTACGATTGAACAGAAATCTAAGCAAATCTTCTGATCTCTTTTTAACTTTCAAATGATAAGAACACGTGGTTTATAGTCTCCACAAAACAGCTTTTGCACATTGCATATGTATTGTCTTCCACAACGCCCTCCTTTTTAGTTCTCTTGTAGGTTCTGATGTAGACCGCTTGGCGTCTGCACAAATATCGAGGCAACTGAACCATATTTCCAATTTTGTATGTTGATCAAGTCATCCGATCGTCCCTTTTCTTTTGTCATTACATGCTTGTTAAACTAAATTTATTTCGGTTTTCAATTCATGTCAATCGAACTCGCAGATGAGTTACAATGTTTTTTGTTTTGGGTTAGCTTATGGTGCGGGGATGTCGCACCCGGTTTCATTGGTTGAGCTAGCCATCCATCAAATCGTTAATGATTTGTGTTTTTAATGATGACTGCATGATCCAACGTAGAGCCATCCAATGGATGGGATTGAAGGAGCCACAAGAGGAAACCCTGTAGAAGAGAGAAAAGGAGTGCCAGGTATAGACCCCACATGGAGATGCCACAGGGTGGAGATATTGGTCTCGAGAACCATGCCCAATAGTGGGACAATATGAATATATGGTGTCTAGTGTTTCCTCTTGTGGCTCCTTCGATACCATCCATCAGATGGCTGCGTAGATCATGCAGTCATCATTACAAATACTTGAGTCATTTAAGGACTTAATGGGTGGCTAGCTCGACCCATTAAACCGGGTGCGACATCTCCGCACCATAAGCTAACCCAAAAGTAAGAAAAGCATCATATCTCTTCATCCGAGAGTTTGATTGACGTGAAACGAAAACCAAAATATATCTAGTTCAACAAGCAATGTAATTACATAAGAAATATGGTGATCATGTGCCATGATCAATACGAGAGCCAATAGCCAAGAGCCAAGCTGGATGAGGTGAGGTAAGGTGAGATGAGGTGTCGCAAGTTCATAAATTAGTTCCACATCACCCGAGGAGAAAAAAATTTATGGACTATATATACATAGGGGCATGCTATAATGCGGCATGAGGTACGTGCGGCACCGCACCACAGCGGTGCGGTGCTGCACTTACCGCATGCCGCATTATAGCATATCTCTCTCTCTCTCTCTCTCTCTCTCTCTCTCTCTATATATATATATATATATATATATATATATATATATATATATATATATCCCATCCCTAGCACTTAATATGTGTTTTAAAGCCATGAGCCTTCGGGCAAAGCAAATAATATCTTGCGTGCGGGATAGGGATGTTACAATCAACGTGCATAATTGAAGATATGGTTCAAGTCTCAAAATGTATGCAGATGCCAAGTCGTCTACATCAGGTTCCCATCCTTGAGGATCTTCAAAGCAGAAAACCTAGTGTGATTCATTGCTTTGTCATACTTAAAATAGCCACCTTCTCAACTTCCTTGAGCACTGCACAGTCACTACTAATGCACCTGCTTAACATTGACCTACTTGTATCAGATTTCTTCAATGCTGAGGATGGCACAAGGGGATGCTCATATTCATCTTGGACTTGTTGTTAGGGGATACTCTCTCTTTACCTCTGCATTCCATCTTTGATTATGTTAGCTTATAGAATGATGACCATACTCATTGGTCACATGATCTGATAAGTTATTAGTTTGTCCTATCACTATATTGTATCTACAAGTTCTCTAAGGCCATTCTTTTGGCAAGTAAATTTGGTTGAACATTCATTTACCTGGGTAATCTCACTTTGTGCCATGTTTTTTTGTCTAATGTCTTGGGTAAATGAATTTTCAAGATTTCTTTTCTTTCATAGTTTGGTGGCACATTAAAGTCCCACCAAAATTGGTCGGACATTAGTTGCCCACATGGTCAAGACATTATTTGCCCATCGCAAAAAAATTAGATAGATTTACCAAGCAAAAAAGAGCATGGGACACTTAATTTCCTGCAACATCATTGTCCTTGCCCTGAATGTCCCAGGCAAAGTAATTACCCATCGCATTTATGTCTCGCCAAAAGAACGGACCCTGATTAGTTCTGAAGTCCTTGATTTTCTAATAAATTTGTGGATTCTGAAGGGCAGTCAGGTATATCAATACACAGAGCTCCATTTCCGTGGTTTTGTCTGTAATCAGCTGGGTATTGAAATGTCAAAACAACTTTTTTATTTCTGCACCATTCTGTAAACCAGCCTGTTTGTTTAATGTGGCGCTTCTCTATTTTATATGATATATTCTTTGAAGATTGTACTTGAGCAGAATTAACGGACTGTTTGATTTGTTCTTCAGGCGATGTTGATTGCGGCAGAGTCTAAACGGGAGGAGGAAAAGGCAAAAGGAGTCAGTACAGATGACACAGCTGACAACCCGGACATTGTTCTCTTTGAGGACAACGAAGAAGAGGAGGAAGAAGAAAGCGAGGAGGAGGATGACATTGGAGGCCAGGCGGCCCAAGGTAAAGGGAGGGGAAGAGGAATGATGTGGCAACCGCACATGCCGATGCTACGTGGAGGGAGGCCGGTCCTCGGGGTCCGGGGCTTCCCTCCTGTAATGATGGGCCCTGATGGATTTGGTTATGGAGCCGTTGGCCCTGATAATTTTGCCGCACCAGATCTGTTCGGTGTAGCCCCCCGAGTTTTCGGGCCTTATGGGCCCCCAAGATTTCCCGGCGACTTCTCAGCGACGGGCCCCATGTCCGGTTTGGCCTTTCCTGGTAGGCCTGGCCCACCTGGAGCTGTTTTTCCGATGGGTGGCCTCGGGATGATGATGGGCCCCGGCAGGGTCCCGTTTATCAATGGCATGGGGATGGCAGGTGTTGCTCGAGCTAATCGTCCTATTGGGGGAGCGCCACCTTTCCTCCATCCGCCACCCAACAACCGGGACATGAAGAGGGATCAGAGGAGGCAGGTGAGTGACCGGACCGACCGATATGAGCTAGGGTCAAAACAAGGGAACAAGGGTCAGGAGGCAGCAGGCCCCAGTGGCAGGCAGGATGATGAGACGACAACCGGGTATCAACCTGGCCCGAAGGCTCAATGCGATAAGCTCGGCACGGGGAACGGTTCCCAGAACGATGAGAGCGAGAGTGACGACGAGGCAGCTCCAAGGAGGTCGAGGCATGGGGAAGGCAGGAAGAAGCTGCGTGGATCCGAGGTGGATGCTGCCTCGGACCAGTGGGAGACACCACCGACTGATCAGCAGAATCACTGATGATGCCATACCATACGTACCTTGTGTTTTTTGTTATAATCTAAACATTTTTGGACATTTTCGACTGTAAACTTTATATTCTTTATTTCTTCTGCTTGCTATTGGGAAAGTTGTGAGAGCATAAAATTATAAACGGTATTGTGGTTTGTGGTGATGAAAATGTAAATATTATCTATCAGAAGAGTCAGGTATAGAACAGATGATTACATTAGTATTTTTTTTTCCAAGGACTATTGTACTGCAGCAGGACTAGATATTCTTTTATGTATACAATTGAAGTTCACTTGGAAATCTTATTAGGTCTGCTGTCGGATATGCGATATGTCGACATGATCGGTCATTGGGCAATCTCAGCCGGCGTGTAACATCCATCCCATACATAAGATATTGTTCATTTTGTTTGTGCTCGCACGAGAACTTTCCAGGGGGATCACTCATCTTAGTACTACACGCCTGAGCATGCTTAATTACGGAATTCTTAAGAAATCTGTATCGGCGTATAGTTTTAAAACATATTTTTTATGTTTAGGAGGGAAAATTATATAAGTAGTTCAGGATCTCTTCTCCAGGTGATGTGGGGTTAACTCGTGGCCTTGTACATCTCATCTCATCTCACCTCATCTTATTCATCCTGGCATCCCAGCCTCAGGAGTCTTGGCTATTGGATTTTGGTCGTCACAATCCACCCTCATAGGATTACACGTTCTCGTGTAGGGTTATACCCCCATATTGCGAGGAGAACAGACTGATACAATTTTGTAACATCCGCCTCAAACACACAAGATATTGTCCTCTTTGCTTGTGCCCGCACGACGACTTCCCAAGGATGTCACCTATCCTAGTACTACTCTCGCCCGAGCACGCTTAACTACAGAGTTCTTACGAAATCCGTAGCGGCGCACGGTTTTAAAACGTATCTTCTATGTAGGGCTACCTCGTGGCCTTGTATACCTCATCTTATCCATTTTGGTATCACAGCCTCAGAAGTTTTGGCTCTTGGCTATTGACTCTTGGTCGTCACAATATGTGACGACCAAGATAGATGATGTGAGGTGAGGTGTACAAGGCCATGAGTTAGCCCCACATCGCTTGGAAAGAAGGAGATCATGAGCTATTTATATAATTTTCCCTCCCAAACATAGAAGACATGTTTTAAAACCGTGTGCCGCTTCGGATTTCATAAGAACTACGTAATTAAGCGTGCTCGGGCGAGAGTAGTACTAGGATGTGTGACCTTCCTAGGAAATCCTCGTGCGGGCATGGGCAAAGCGGATAATATCTTGTGTATTTGGGACGGATGTTACACGATGGATGTGCAATATGTCGCCGTGATCAACCATCGGGCTGTCTCAGCCATCGGGTACGTGTTACGTCGCCCCGATCGGTCATCAATCCATCTCATCCATCGAATGAACGTAAGGAAGGTTTTGAGCACTTCCACGAAGTTGTCAGACGATCATTTTTAAAAGAACTTTCTGACCAATATCATTATGAATATTTTATAATAATACTATAATAATAATAAATGATTTTTTTAATAATAATAATAATTTATCAATAGCATATCCCCTTGAGCGCATAGATTAAGAATGTGTAGAAAGTTATGTAATTATTTATATAATCAGAAAACTACTTTTCCTGTCATGATATTATATAAGAAGTTGAAATATTGTAGAAAATTAATTAATGAGTGGTAAATCTCAAAATTTGTTTAATTATTTTATGACTACTAGATTCTATAACTATTTATTTTTTTGAAGATGAGGTCAGAAAAAAAGTTACTTATTTCAAAAGGGAAGGGCTGCAACAGAACCAAGCTATTCGTAAGTATATTGCAAACAAGATCTATAAAATCTTGAAGACTTGGATCGATTTATAATTGACACAAGCCCAAACCTACATGTTAGGTCAAGCTCAAACATATCAAAGCTCAGCTCGGTTGGTGTCATGAATAGGCTTGTTTAATGTTAGAAAATATAATTATGACAATATATTTGGCATAATTGTTAAGAAAGATATTGTGTGCTTGGAGATAATATCATTAGAGAGATTTGAGGGATATGATCAAGTATGAGAGATACGTGAGATATTTAGAATTTATTATAAGATCTTTGGATATCTCATTCATCTCGTATAATGCACTGTTAGCCTCAATAAAAGAAAGATAAGTAATATAAGTTTTGAATGGCTATATTTGTACAAATGAGTTAGAATGGCTTGTACGAATGGATTGAAACGGCTACCTTCGTACGAATAAATTAGAATGGTTACATTCGTTTGTCTGAATAAATTAGAATGGTTATATTCATACAAATGAATTAGAATGGCTCATACGAATGGATTAGAATAGCTACCTTTGTATGAATGAATTAGAATGGCTACATACGTACGAATGAATTAGAATGACTATATTCGTTTGTATGAATGAATTAGAATGATTACATTCGTACGAATGAATTAGAATGACTTGTATGAATGAATTAGAATGGCTACCTTCGTATGAAGGAATTAGAATGACTATATTCGTATGAATAAATTTGAATGGTTATATTCATTCGTATAAATGAATTAGAATTGCTACATTCGTACAAATGAATTAGAATTGCTCATGTGAATGAATTAGAATTGCTCGTGTGAATGAATTAGGAAGGCTACCTTCGTACGAATGAATTAGAATGTCTACATTCATATGAATGAATTAGAACGGCCACATTCGTTCGTACGAATGAATTAGAATAGTTACATTCACACGAATGAATTAGAATGGCTACTTTCGTACGAATAAATTAGAATTGTTATATTTGTACAAATGAATTAGAATAGCTATATTCGTTCATACGAATGAATTATAATGTCTATATTTATTTGAATGAATTAGAATGACTTGTTTGAATGAATTAGAATAACTACCTTTGTACGAATGAATTAGAATGGCTACATTCATACGAATGAATTAAATGGCTCGTACAAATGAATTAGAATGACTACCTTCGTATGAATAAATTAGAATGACTACATTCAAACGAATGAGTTAGAATGACTATATTCGTTTATATGAATGAATTAGAATGAGTACATTCATATGAATGAATTATAATAGCTTGTAGAAAAGAATTAGAATGGCTACATTCGTATGAATGAATTACAATGGCTATATTTATTCATACGAATGTATTAGAATGGCTACATTCGTCCGAATGAATTAGAATGGCTCGTACGAATGAATTAAAATGGCTACCTTCATATGATAGAATTAGAATAGCTACATTCGTACAGATGAATTAGAATGGCTATATTCGTTCGTTCGAATGAATTAAAATGGCTAGGTTCATACGAATAAATTAGAATGGCTCGTACGAATTAATTAGAATAGCTATCTTCACAAATAAATTAGAATGACTTGCACAAATGAATTAGAATGGCGACATTCATACGAATGAATTAGACTGGATATATTCATATGAATGAATTAGAATGCCTACCTCGTACGAATGAATTAGAATGGCTATATTCGTACGAATGAATTAGAATCGTAATATTCGTTCATACGGATCAATTAGAGTTATTACATTTGCACAAATGAGTTAGAATGGCTCGTACGAATGAATTAGAATGACTACCTTCATACAAATGAATTAAAATGGCTATATATGTACGCATGAATTAGAAAGGCTACATTCGTACGAATGAATTAGAATGACTACCTTTGTACGAATGAATTAGAATGGTTATATTCGTTTGTACGAATGAATTAGAATGGTTAGATTCGTACAAATAAATTATAATGGCTCGTACGAATAAATTAGAATAGCTACCTTCGTACGAATGAATTATAATGGCTACATTCGTACGAATGAATTAGAATGACTACATTCGTTCGTACGAATGAATTAGAATGACTGCATTCGTATGAATCAATTAGAATAGCTCGTACAAATTAATTAGAATGGCTACCTCCATACTAATAAATTAGAATGGCTATATTCGTATGAATGAATTAAAATGGCCATATTCGTTCATACAAAAGAATTAAAATGGCTATATTCGTACGAATAAATTAGAATGGCTCTTACGAATGAATTAGAATGGCTACCTTCATACGAATGAATTAGAATGGCTACATTCATACGAATAAATTAGAATAGCTCGTACGAATGAATTAGAATGACTACCTTCATACGAGTGAATTAGAATGGCTACATTCATATGAATGAATTAGAATGGATACATTCGTTCGTACGAATGAATTATAATACTTACATTCGTACAAATGAATTAGAATGGATCATACGAATTATTTAGAATGTCTACCTCCGTACGAATGAATTAGAATTGTTATATTCGTACGAATGAATTAGAATGACAATATTTTACGAACGAATTAGAATAGTTCGTAGGAATAAATTAGAATGACTACCTTCGTACGAATGGATTAGAGTGGCTATGAATGAATTAGAATGACAACATTACTTCCTATAAATAAATTACAATAGCTATATTTGTACGAATAAACTAGAATGGCTCGTACGAATAAATTAGAATGGCTACCTTCGTACGAATGAATTAGAAATGCTACATTCGTACGAATGAATTAGAATGGCTACCCTTGTAAGAATGAATTAAAATGGCAACATTCGTATGAATGAATGAGAATGGCAACATTCGTACGAATGAATTAGAAAGGCTCATACGAACGAATTAGAATAGCTACCTTCGTACACATGAATTAGAATAGCTACATTCGTACGAATGAATTAGAATGGTTACATTCATTTATACGAATGAATTAGAATTGCTATATTCGTACGAATGAATTAGAATGGCTTGAACGAATGAATTAGAATGGCTACATTCATACAAATAAATTAAAATGGTTATGTTCATTCGTACGAATGAAATAGAATGCTACATTCGTTCATCCGAATGAATTAGAAAAGCTACATTCGTACGAATGAATTAGAATGACTCAAACAAATGAATTAGAATGGAAACATTCATACGAATGAATTAGAATAGCTACATTCCTACAAATGAATTAGAATGGCTACATTCGTTTGTACGAATGAATTAGAATGGTTATATTCGTACGAATGAATTAGAATAGGTCGTATTAATGAACTAAAATGGCAACCTTCCTACGAATAAATTAGAATGCCTACATTAGTACGAATGAATTAGAATGGCTACATTCGTAAGAATAAATTTTAATGGCTCGTTTGAATGAATTAGAATAGCTACCTTCGTACGAATAAATTAGAATGGCTACATTCATATGAATGAATTAGAATGGCTATATTTGTTTATACTAATGAATTAGAATGGCTACATTTGTACAAATGAATTAGAATAGCTTGTATGATTGAATTAGAATGGCTACTTTCGTACGAATGAGTTAGAAAGGCTACATTCGTACGAATGAATTAGAATTGCTACATTCGTTCGTACGAATGAATTAAAATAGCTACATTCATACGAATAAATTTGAATAGATCGTACGAATGAATTAGAATGGTTACTTTCATACGAATGAATTTGAATTGCTATATTCGTACAAATAAATTAGAATGGCCACATTCGTTCATATGAATAAATTAATATGGTTACGTTCGTATGAATAAATTAGAATGGCTCATACGAATGTATTAGAATGGCTACCTTCGTACGAATGAATTAGAATGGCTATATTCATACGAATGAATTAGAATGGCTGCATTCATTTGTATGAATGAATTAGAATGGTTACATTCCTACGAATGAACAAGAATGGGTCGTATGAATGAATTAGAATGGCTACATTCGTATGAATGAATTAGAATGGCTACATTCGTTCGTATAAGTGAATTAGAATGGCTATATTCGTACGAATGAATTAGAATGCTCGTATGAATGAATTAGGATGGCTACCTTCGTACGAATGAATTAGAATAGGTATATTCGTACGAATGAATGAGAATGGCTATATTCGTTCGTACGAATGAATTTGAATAGCTACATTCGTACGAATGAATTAGAATAGCTATATTCGTTCGTACGAATGAATTAGAATGACTACCTTCGTATGAAAGAATTAAATTGGGTACATTCGTATAAATGAATTAGAAAGACAACATTCGTTCGTACGAATGAATTAGAATGGCTATATTCGTACGAATGAATTAGAATGGCTTGTACAAATAAATTAGAATGGCTAATTTCGTAAGAATGAATTAGAATGGCTACATTCGTACGAATGAATTAGAATGGCTACATTCGTTTTTACGAATGAATTAGAATGGCTACATTCGTACGAATAAAATAAAATGGCTACACGTGTGCATACAAATGTATTTAAATGGCTATATTTGTACGAATGAATTAGAATGGCTCGTACAAATAAATTAGAATGGCTACCTTCATATGAATGAATTAGAATAGCTATATTCGTACAAATAAATTAGAATGACTATATTTATTCGTACGAATAAATTAGAATGACTACATTCGTACGAATAAATTAGAATGGCTACCTCGTACGAATGAATTATAATGGCTATATTCGTACGAATAAATTAAAATGGCAATCTTCGTTCGTATGAATGAATCAGAATGACTACATTTATACGAATGAATTAGAATGGTTCGTATGAATTAATTAGAATGGCTACCTTTGTACGAATGAATTAGAATGGCTATATTCATTCAATTTAATTAGAATGACTACATTCGCTCATATAAATAAATTAGAATGACTACATTCGTATGAATGAATTAGACTGGCTACCTTCGTACGAATGAAATAAACTGACTGTATTCGTACGAATTAATTAGAATGGCTATATTCGTTCGTACAAATGAATTAGAATGGTTATATTTATACGAATAAATTAGAATGACTAGTATAAATGAGTTAGAATGGCTACCTTCGTACGAATGAATTAGAATGGCTACATTTGTAAGAATGAATTAGAATGGCTTTATTCGTTCGTACGAATGAATTAGAATGGCTACCTTTGTACGAATGAATTAAAATGGCTACGTTGGTACGAATGGATTAGAATGGCTACGTTCGTACGAATAAATTAGAATGGCTACGTTGGTACGAAGGAATTAGAATGGTGACATTCATTTGTACGAATGAATTAAAATAGCTGCATTCGTACGAATGATTAGGAATGGCTTGTACGAATGAATTAAAATAGCTGCATTCGTACGAATGAATTAAAATGGCTATATTTGTATGAATGAATTAGAATGTATAAATTTGTACGAATGAATTAGAATGACTATACTCATTTGTATGAATGAATTAGAATGGCTATCTTCGTATGAATGAATTAGGAAGGCTACATTCATACGAATGAATTAGAATGGCTAACTTCGTAAAAATGAATTAGAATATGGCTACATTCGTACGAATGAATTAAAATAGCTACATTCGTATGAATGAATTAGAATGACTACATTCGTATAAATGAATTAGAATAGCTACATTCGTACGAATGAATTAGAATGGCTACATTCGTACGAATAAATTATAATGGCTACATTCATTCGTTCGAATGAATTAGAATGACTCGTATGAATGAATTAAAATAGCTACAATGACTCGTATGAATGAATTAAAATAGCTACATTCGTACGAATGAATTAGAATGGCTATAGTTGTTTTTACGAATGAATTAGAATGGTTATATTTGTACGAATGAATTAGAATGGTTATATTCGTACGAATGAATTAGAATGGCTTGTATGAATGAACTCAAATGGACACCTTTGTATGAATGAATTAGAATGTCTATATTCGTACGAATGAATTAGAATGGCTTCATTCGTACGAATAAATTAGAATAGTTACATTTGTTCGTATAAATGAATTAGCATGACTATATTCGTATGAATAAATTAGAATGGCTCGTATGAATGAATTAGAGTGGCTACCTTCGTACGAATGAATTAGAATGGCTATATTCATTCATATGAATGAATTAGAATGGCTATATTCGTACGAATGTAATAGAATGCCTCGTACGAATGAATTAGAATGACTATATTTGTACGAAAGAATTAGAATGACTACATTCGTTCGTACGAATGAATTAGAATGGCTATAATCGTATGAATGAATTAGAATAGATTGTACGAATGAATTAGGATGGCTAGCTTTGTACGAATGAACTAGAATTGCTATATTCGTACGAATGAATTAGAATGGCTATATTCGTTCATATGAATAAATTAAAATGTCTATATTCATATAAATAAATTAGAATGACTTATACGAATGAATTAGAATGGCTACCTTTGTACGAATGAATTAGAATGGCTATATTTGTATGAATGAATTAGAACAGCTGCATTGATTTGTACGAATGAATTAGAATGGCTATATTCGTACGAATGAATTAGAATGGACCGTGTGAATGAATTAGATTAGTTATCCTTGTACGATTGAATTAGAATGGCTATATTCGTATAAATAAATTGGAATAGCTATATTTGTTCGTACAAATGAATTAGAATGACAATATTTGTACGAATGAATTAGAATGGCTCGTACGAATGAACTAGGATGGCCACCTTGCTACGAATGAATTAGAATGGGTACATTCGTATGAATGATTTAGAATGGCTACACTCGTTCGTACGAATGAATTTGAATAGCTACATTCGTACGAATGAATTTGAATAGCTACATTTGTACAAATGAATTAGAATGACTAGCTTCGTAAGAATGAATTAGATTGACTACATTCGTATGAATGAATTAGATAGGCTATATTTGTTCGAATGAATGAATTAGACTTGCTACATTTGTATGAATGAATTATAATGGGTCGGACGAATAAATTAGAATGGCTACCTTCTTACGAATGAAATAGAATAGATACATTCGTACGAATGAATTTAAATTGCTATATTCGTTTGTACGAATGAATTAGAATGGCTACATTCATACGAATGAATATGAATGGCTATATTCGTTCGTATGAATGTATTAAAATGACTATATTCGTATGAATGAATTAGAATGGCTCATACGAATGAATTAGAATGGCTACCTTCATATGAATGAATTAGAAAGGCTTCATTCGTACAAATAAATTATAATGGCTATATTCATTTGTACGAATAAATTAGAATGGCTATATTTGTAAGAATGTATTAGAATGGCTCGTACGAATGAATTAGAATGGTTACATTCGTACAAATGTATTAGAATGGCTACATTCGTACTAATGTATAAGAATGACTACATTCGTTCATACTAATGAATTAGAATGGCTATATTTGTACAAATAAATTAGAATGGCTCGTACGAATTAATTAGAATGGCTACCTTTGTAGGAATGAATTAGAATGGCTATATTCGTATAATTGAATTAAAATGGCTACATTTGTATAATTGAATTACAATGGCTATATTCGTTTATATAAATAATTAGAATGGTTACCTTCATACGAATGAATTAGACTGGCTGTATTCTTACGAATGAATTAGAATGGCTATATTCGTTTATACGAATGAATTAGAATGGTTACATTCGTATGAATGAATTAGAATGGCTCATATGAATGATTTAGAATGGCTACCTTCATACGAATGAATTAGAATGGCTATATTCGTATGAATGAATTAGAATGGCTGCATTTGTTCGTATGAATGAACTAGAATGGTTACATTCGTACAAATGAATTAGAATGGGTACATTCATTCGTACGAATGAATTAGATTGGCTATATTCGTACGAATTAATTAGAATGACTCGTACGAATGAATTAGAATGGCTGCATTCGTACGAATGTATTAGAATGACTACATTGGTAGGAATGAATTAGAATGGCTACATTCGTTCGTACGAATGTATTAGAATAGCTGCATTCATACGAATGAATAAGAATGGCTCGTATGAACAAATTAGAATGGCTCCCTTCGTACGAAAGAATTAGAATGGCTATTTTTGTACGAATAAATTAGAATGGCTACATTCGTTCGTATGAATGAATTAGAATGACTACATTTGTACGAATGAATTAGAATGGCTATATTCATACAAATAAATTAGAATGGCTTCCTTCGTACGAATGAATTAGAATGGCTATATTTGTACAAATGAATTAGAATGATTACATTCGTTTATACGAATGAATTAGAATGGCTATATTCGTATGAATGAATTAGAAAGGCTATATTCGGTCATACGAATATATTTGAATGGCTACATTCGTACGAATGAATTATAATGGCTCGTATGAATGAATTAGAATGACTTTTTTCATATGAATGAATTAGAATTGCTACATTCGTACAAATGAATTAGAATGACTATATTTGTTCGTACGAATAAATTAGAATGGCTATATTCGTACAAATGAATTAGAATGGCTCGTGCGAATGAATCAGAATGGCTACCTTCGTACGAATGAATCATAATGGCTACCTTCGTACGAATGAATTAGAATGGCTATATTCGTACGAATGAATTAGAATAGCTATATTCGTACGAATGAATTGGAATAGCTACATTAGTTCGTATGAATGAATTAGAATGACTACATTTGTACAAATGAATTAGAATGGATCGTACGAATTAATTAGAACGGCTACCTATGTACGAATGAATTAGAATTGGTACACTCATAAAATTGAATTAGAATGGCTATATTCGTTTGTATGAATAAATTAGAATGGCTACATTCGTACGAACAAATTCGAGTGACTACCTTCGTAAGAATGAATTAGACTGGCTGCATTCGTACGTATGAATTAGAATGGCTATATTCGTTCATATGAATGAATTAGAATAGTTACATTCATACGAATGAATTAGAATGGCTACACTCATTCGTATGAATGAATTTGAATAGCAATATTCGTACGAATGTATATGAATAGCTACATTCGTACGAATAAATTAGAATGACTGCTTCGTAAGAATGAATTAGATTAGCTATATTTATACGAATGAAATAAAATGACTATATTCGTTCGTAGGAATGAATTAGACTGGCTACATTCGAAATTAGAATGGTTGATACGAATGAATTTGAATGGCTACCTTCGTATGAATGAATTAGAATGACTACATTGGTATGAATGAGTTAGAATGGCTGTATTCGTTTGTACGAATGAATTAAAATGGTTATATTCTTACAAATGAATTAGAATGGGTCGTATGAATGAATTAGAATGGATACATTCGTATGAATGAATTAGAATAGATTGTACGAATGAATTAGAATGGCTCGTACGATTGAATTAGAATGGCTATATTCGTACGAATAAATTAGAATGGCTATATTCGTTCGTATGAATGAATTAGAATGGCTATATTCGTACGAATGAATTAGAATGGCCACATTCGTTCATATGAATGAATTAGAATAGCTCATACGAATTAATTAGAACGGCTACATTCGTACGAATGAATTAGAATAGCTCGTACGAATTAATTAGAACGGCTACCTTTGTACGAATGAATTAGAATGGCTACATTCATACAATTGAATTAGAATGGCTATATTCGTTCGTATGAATAAATTATAATGGCTATATTCGTACGAATGAATTAGAATGGCTACCTTCATACAAATGAATTAGACTGGCTATATTCGTACGAATGAATTAGAATGACTATATTTGTTTGTACGAATGAATTAGAATGATTATATTCGTACGAATGAATTAGAATGGCTCGTATGAATGAATTAGAATGACAACTTTTGTACGAATGAATTAGAATGGCTACATTCGTAAGAATGAATTAGAATGGCTACATTCGTTCGTACGAATGAATTAAAATGGATACATTCGTACGAATGATTTAGAATGGCTCGTACAAATGAAGTAGAATGGCTACCTTTGTTTGAATGAATTAAAATAGCCACGTTGGTACGAATGAATTAGAATGGCTACGTTCATACGAATGAATTAGAATGGCTATGTTGGTACGAATGAATTATAATATCTATATTCGTTCGTACGAATGAATTAAAATAGCTGCATTGGTATGAATGAATAGGAATGGCTCGTACGAATGAATTAGAATCGTTACCTTCGTACGAATAAATTAGAATGGCTATATTTGTACGAATGAATTAAAATAGTTACATTCATTTGTATGAATGAATTAGAATGGCTACATTTATATGAATGAATTAGAATGGTTACATTCGTTTGTACGAATGAATTAGAATAGCTACCTTCGTACGAATGAGTTAGAAAGACTACATTCGTACGAATTAGTTATAATGGCTACCTTCATAAAAATGAATTAGAATTGGTACATTCGTACGAATGAATTAGAATGGCTTAATTCGTACGAATGAATTAGAATGGCTCGTACGAATGAATTAGAATGGCTATCTTCGTACGGATGAATTAGAATGGCTACATTCGTACAAATGAATTAGAATGGCTATATTCATACGAATGAATTAGATGGCTATATTCATTCGTCCGAATGAATTACAATAGCTATATTCATGCGAATGAATTAGAATGACTTGTATGAATGAATTAGAATGGCTATATTCGTATGAATGAATTAGAATAGCTATATTCGTACGAATGAGTTAGAATGGCTACACTCATTTATACAAATGAATTAGAATGGTTATATTTGTACGAATGAATTAGAATGGCTATTATGAATGGACAAGAATGGAAACCTTTGTACGAATGAATTATAATGGCTACATTCGTACGAATGAATTAGAATGACTATATTTGTTCGTACAAATGAATTAGAATGGCTATATTTGTATGAATAAATTAGAATGGGTCGTATGAATGAATTAGAATGGCGACCTTCGTACAAATGAATTAGAATGGCTACGTTCGTTCATACAAATTAATTAGAATGGTTACATTCCTATGAATGAAATAAAATGCCTCGTATGAATGAATTAGAATGGCTACAATCGTACGAATGAATTAGAACGGCTACTTTTGTTTGAACGAATGAATTAGAATAACTATAATCGTATGAATGAATTAGAATAGGTTGTACGAATGAATTAGAATGGCTAGCTTCGTACGAATGAATTAGAATTGCTATATTCATACAAATGAATTA
This sequence comes from Chamaelirium japonicum, assembly GCA_947650365.1. Lineage (NCBI taxonomy): Eukaryota > Viridiplantae > Streptophyta > Magnoliopsida > Liliales > Melanthiaceae > Chamaelirium > Chamaelirium japonicum. Next base: position 12,955,715 of record OX393552.1, read on the forward strand.
GAATGGCTATATTCGTTCATATGAATAAATTAAAATGGCTACATTCGTATAAATAAATTAGAATAGCTCATACAAATTAATTAGAATGGCTACCTTCGTACGGATGAATTAGGATGTCTATATTTGTTTGAATGAATTAGAACGACTGCATTGATTTGTATGAATGAATTAGAATGGTTACATTCATACGAATGAATTAGAATGGACCGTGTGAATGAATTAGAATGGCTACCTTTGTATGATTGAATTAGAATGGCTATATTCGTACGAATGAATTGGAACAACTACTTTCGTTCGTACTAATGAATTAGAATGGCTACATTCGTACGAATGAATTAGAATGGCTCGTACGAATGAACTAGGATGAACACCTCCGTACGAATGAATTAGAATGGGTACATTCGCACGAATGAATTAGAATGGCTACACTCGTTCGTACGAATAAATTTGAATAGCTACATTCGTACGAATGAATTTGAATAGATACATTCGTACGAATGAATTAGTATGACTAGCTTCGTATGAATGGATTAGATTGGTTATATTTGTACAAATGAATTAGAATGGCTACATTCGTTTGTACGAATGAATTAGACTGGCTACATTCGTACGAATGAATTAGAATGGCTTATATGAATGAATTGGAATGGCTACCTTCATAAGAATGAACTAGAATGGCTATATTCATATGAATGAATTTGAATGACTACATTCATTTGTACGAATGAATTAGAATGACTTTATTCGTACGAATGAATAAAAATGTCTACATTCATTCATATGAATGTATTAGAATGGCTACATTCATACGAATGAATTAGAATGGCTCGTACGAATGAATTAGAATGTCTACCTTTATATGAATGAATTAGAATAGCTTCATTCGTACAAATGAATTAGAATGGCTATATTCGTTCGTACGAATAAATTAGAATGGCTACATTAGTACGAATGAATTAGAATGGCTACATTCGTACGAATAAATTAGAATGGCTATATTCGTTTGTACTAATGAATTAGAATAGCTACATTCATATGAATGAATTAGAATGGCTCGTATGAATTAATTAGAATGGCTAACTTTGTACAAATGAATTAAAATGACAACATTCGTACATTTGAATTAGAATGGCTACATTCGTTGATATAAATAACTAATGGCTACCTTCGTACGAATGAGTTAGACTTGCTGTATTCGTACGAATGAATTAGAATGGCTATATTCCTTCGTATGAATGAATTAGGATAGCTACGTTCGTACGAATGAATTAGAATTGTATGAATAAAATAGAATAGCTACCATTGTACGAATGAATTAGATTAGCTATATTCATATGAATGAATTAGAATGGCTCATACGAATGAATTAGAATGGCTACTTTCGTACGAATGAATTAGAATGACTATATTTGTACGAATGAGTTAGAATGGCTACATTCGTTCGTACGAATGAATTAGAATGGCGACATTCGTACGAGTGTATTAGATTGGCTTATACAAATGAACTAGAATGGCTACCTTCGTACGAATGTATTAGACTGGCTGCATTTGTTCGCACAAATGAGTTACAATAGCTATATTCGTACAAATAAATTAGAATGGCTCCTATGAAAGACTTAGAATGGCTACATTCGTACGAATAAACTATAAAGGCTATATTCATAGGATTGAATTAGAATGGCTACATTCAATCGTACGAATGAATTAGAATGGCTACATTCGTATTAATGAATTAGAAGGGCTCGTACGAATGAATTAGTATGGCTAGGTTCGTACGAATGAATTTGAATATCTACATTCGTGCAAATGAATTAGAATGTCTTGTATGAATGAATTAGAATGCCTACCTTCGTACGAACGAATTAGAATGGCTACATTCGCACAAATGAATTAGAATGGCTACATTCGTTCGTACGAATGAATTAGAATAGCTACATTCATTTGCACGAATGAATTAGAATGGCTCGTACAAAAGAATTAGAAAGGCTACCTTCGTACAAATGAATTAGAATAGCTACGTTTGTACAAATGAATTAGAATGGCTACATTCGTTCGTACGAATGAATTAAAATAGTTATATTCATACAAATAAAATAGAATGGCTCATAAGTATGAATTAGAATGGCTACCTTCGTGCGAATGAATTAGAATGGCTACATTCGTTCGTATGAATAAATTAGAAATGCCACATTCGAACGAATGAATAAGAGAAGCTTGTATGAATGAATTAGAATTGCTACCTTCGTATGAATAAATTAATTGACTACATTCGTACAAATGAATTAGAATAGTTATATTCATTCGTACGAATGAATTACAATGGCTACATACGTACGAATGAATTAGAATGGCTCTTACAAACAAAATAGAGTAGCTACCTTCGTACGAATAAATTAGAATGACTATATTTGTACGAATGAATTAGAATGGTTATATTCATTCATTTGAATGAATTAGAATGGCTACATTCATATGAATCAATTCGAATAGCTCGTACGAATGAATTAGAATGGCTACCTTCATACGAATAGATTAGAATGGTTGCATTCGTTCAAATCAATTAGAATATCTCGTATGAATAAATAAGAATGGCTATCTTCGTTCGAATGAATTAGAATAGCTATATTCATACGAATGAATTAGAATGGCTATATCCGTTTGTACGAATGAATTAAAATATCTCGTACGAATGAATTAGAATGTCTCGTACTAATGAATTGGAATCGCTACATTTGTATAAATGAATTAGAATGACTATATTCATACAAATGAATTAGAATGACTATATTCGTACGAATGAATTAGAATAGCTCGTACAAATGAATTAGAAAGGCTACCTTCATACGAATGAATTGGAATGGCTATATTCGTATCAATGAATTAGAATGGGTACATTCGTTCGATGAATGAGTTAGAATGGCTACATTCATACGAATAAATTAGAATGGCTATATTCGTTCGTACGAATGAATTAGAATGGTTATATTCGTATGAATGAATTTGAATGGCTCGTATGAATGAATTAGAATTAATGATTACCTTTGTAAGAATGAATTAGAATGGCTATATTCATTCGTACGAATAACGTATAATGGCTATATTCCTACGAATGAATTATAATAGCTCGTACGATTAAATTCGATTGGTTGCCTTCGTACGAATGAATTAGAATGGCAACATTCGTACGAATGAATTAGAATGGCTACATTCGTTCGTACGAATGAATTAGAATAGCTATATTCGTATGAATGAATTAAAATGGCTCTTACGAATGAATTAGAATAGATACCTTCGTAATAATGAATTCTATATCCGTACGAATAAATTAGAATGGCTATATTCGTTCGTACGAATAAATTAGAATGGCTACATTCGTACTAATAAATTAGAATGGCTCGTACGAATGTAATAGAATGGCTACCATTGTACAAATGAATTAGAATGGATACATTCATATGAATGAATTAGAATGACATGTACGAATGAATTAGTATACCTACCTTTGTACGAATGAATTAGAATGGCTATATTTGTATGAATGAATTAGAATGGCTACATTTGTTTGTACGAATAAATTAGAATGGCTACATTCGTACGAATGTACTAGATTGGCTTTTACGAATGAATTAGAATGGCTACCTTCGTACGAATGAATTAGACTGCTACATTCGTATCAATGAATTAGAATGGCTACATTCGTTCGCACAAATAAATTACAATGGCTACATTCGTATAAATGAATTAGAATGGCTCCCACGATAGACTTAGAATGGCTACCTTTGTATTAATAAACTAGAATGGCTACATTCATAGGAATGAATTAGAATGGCTACATTCATTCATACAAATGAATTAGAATGGCTATTCGTACAAATTAATTAGAAGGGCTCGTACGAATAAATTAGTATGACTACCTTTGTACGAATGAATTTAAAAGACTACATTCATACAAATGAATTAGAATATCTTGTACGAATGAATTAAATTGGCTACCTTCGTTTGAATGAATTAAAATGCCTACATTCACATGAATGAATTAGAACGACTATATTCGTTCGTACGAATGAATTGGAATGGCTACATTCATACGAATGAATTAGAACGGTTTCATTCGTATGAATTATTTGGAATAGCTATATTCATTTGTATGAATGAATTAGAATGGCTACATTCGTACAAATTAATTAGAATGGCTCGTACGAAAGAATTAGAATGGCTATTTTTGTACAAATGACTTAGAATGGTTACGTTCATACAAATGAATTAGAATTACAACATTCGTTCATACGAATGAATTAAAATAGTTACATTCATACAAATGAATTAAAATAGCTCATACAAATGAATTAGAATGGTTACCTTCGTGCGAATGAATTAGAATGGCTATATTCGTACTAATGAATTAGAATGGCTAAATTCGTTCGTATGAATGAATTAGAATGGCTACATTCAAACGAATGAATTAGAAAAGTTTGTGTGAATGAATTAGAATTGCTACCTTTGTATGAATGAATTAGAATGGCTACATTTATACAAATGAATAAGTATGGCTATATTCGTTCGTACAAATGAATTAGAATGGCTATATATGTACGAATGAATTAGAGTAGCTATCTTCGTACGAATGAATTAGAATGGCTATATTCGTACAAATGAATTAGAGTGCCTATATTCATTCGTACGAATGAATTAGAATGGCTATATTTGTATGAATCAATTAGAATAGCTCGTACGAATGAATAACAATGGCTACCATCGGACGAATAGATTAGAATGATTATATTCGATTGAATCAATTAGAATAGCTCGTATGACTGAATTAAATTAGCTTTCTTCGTACGAATGAATTAGAATGGCTACATTAATACGAATGAATTAGAATATCTCATATGAATGAATTAGAATGGCTCAAACGAATGAATTAGAATGTCTCGTACGAATGAATTAGAATGACTACCTTTGTATGAATGAATTAGAATAGCTATATTCGTACGAATGAATTAGAATGGCTATATTCGTACGAATGAATTAGAATGGCTTGTACGAATAAATTAGAAAGGCTACCTTCGCATGAATGAATTGGAATGGCTACATTCATGTCAATGAATTAGAATGGACACATTCGTTCGTATGAATGAATTAGAATGGCTATATTTATTCGTACGAATGGATTAGAATGGTTACATTCGCATGAATGAATTTGAATGGGTCGTACGAATGAATTAGAATGGCTACCTTTGTAAGAATAAATTAGAATAGCTATATTCGTTCGTACGAATGAAGTAAAATGGCTATATTCATACGAATGAATTAGAATAAATCGTATGAATGAATTAAATTGGCTACTTTCGTACGAATGAATTAGAATGGCAACATTTGTACGAATGAATTAGAATGACAATATTCATACGAATGAATTCGAATGCCTAACTTCGTTTGTACGAATGAATTAGAATGGCTATATTCGTACGAATGAATTAGAATAACTATATTCGTATGAATGAATTAGAATGACTCTTACGAATGAATTAGAATAAATACCTTCGTACGAATGAATTATAATCGCTACATTCATACGAATGAATTAGAATAGCTACATTCGTTCGTATGAATGAATTAGAATGGCTATATTCGTACTAATGAATTAGAATAGCTCGTACGAATGAAATAGAATGGCTACCATTGTACGAATGAATTCAAATGGCTACATTCATATGAATGAATTAGAATAGCACATACGAATGAATGAGAATGGATACCATCATACTAATGAATTAGAATTACTATATTCATACAAATGAATTAGAATGGCTATATTCATTCGTATGAATAAATTAGAATGGCTGCATTTGTATGAATGTATTCGATTGGCTCGTACGAATGAATTAGAATGGCTACCTTCGTACGAATGAATTAGACTGGCTATATTTGTATGAATAAATTAGAATGGCTACACTCGTTCGCACGAACGAGTTAAAATAGCTACATTCGTACGAATGAATTAGAATGGCTCCTATGAAAGGCTTAGAATGGCTACGTTCGTACGAATGAAGTAGAATGGCTATATTCATAGGAATGAATTAGAATGGCTACATTCATTCGTACGAATTAATTAGAATAGCTACATTCGTGCGAATGAATTATAAGGGCTCGTACGAATGAATTAGTAATGCTACCTTCGTACGAATGAATTTGAATGGATATATTTGTACAAATGAATTAGACTATCTTGTATGAATGAATTTGAATGGCTATCTTCATACGAATGAATTAGAATGGCTACATTCATAAGAATGAATTAGAATGGCTACATTCGTTTGTACGAATGAATTAGAATGGCTACAATCTTATGAATGAATTAGAATGACTACAATCATACGAATGAATTAGAACGGCTTCATTCGTACAAATGAGTTAGAATAGCTACATTCATTCGTACGAATGAATTAAAATGGCTAGATTCGTACAAATGAATTAGAATGGCCTGTACGAAAGAATTAGAATGGCTACATTTGTATAAATGAATTAGAATGGCTACGTTCATACAAATGAATTAGAATGGCTATATTCGTTCGTACGAATGAAATAAACTAGTTACATTCGTACAAATGAATTAGAATGGCTCGTACGAATAAATTAGAATGGCTACCTTGGTATGAATGAATTAGAATGGCTATATTCATACGAAGGAATTAGAATGGCTATATTCATTCGTATGAATGAATTAGAATGGCTACATTCGAATGAATAAATTAGAAAAGCTCGTACGAATGATTTAGAACTGCTACCTTTGTATGAATGAATTAGAATGGCTACATTCATACAAATAAGTAAGAATGGCTCTTGCGAATGAATTAGAGTAGCTACCTTCGTAAGAATGAATTAGAATGGCAATATTCTTTTGAATGAGTTAGAATGGCTATATTTATTCGTACGAATGAATTAGAATGGCTACATTCGTACGAATCAATTAGAATGGCTCGTACAAATGAATTAGAATAGCTACCTTCATACGAATAGATTAGAATGGTTACATTCGTTTGAATCAATTAGAATAGCTCGTATGAATGAATTAGAATGGCTATCGTCGTACGAATGAATTAGAATGGCTACATTCATACGAATGAAATAGAATGACTATATCCGTTCGTACGAATGAATTAGAATATCTCGTACAAATGAATTATAATGGCTCATACGAATGAATTTAAATGCCTCGTACGAATGAATTAGAATTGCTACATTTTTATGATTGAATTAGAATGGCTACATTCGTACGAATGAATTAGAACGGCTACATTCATACGAATGAATTAGAATGGCTCATATGAATGAATTAGAAAGGATACCTTCGTACGAATGAATTAGAAAGGCTACATTCGTATCAATGAATTAGAATGGGTACAGTTGTTCGTATAAATGAATTAGAATGGCTAAGTTCGCACGAGTGAATTAGAATGGATATATTCGTTTATACGATTGAATTAGAATGCTTACATTCGTATGAATGAATTTGAATGGGTCATACGAATGAATTAGAATAGCTACCTTTGTAAGAATGAATTGAAATGGCTATATTCGTTCGTACGAATAAAATAGAATGGCAATATTCATATGAATAAATTAGAATAGCTCGTAAAAATGAATTAGATTGGCTACCTTCGTACGAATGAATTAGAATGGCAATATTTGTATGAATGAATTAGAATGGCTATATTCGTTTGTACGAATGAATTCGAATGGCTAGATTCGTACGGATGAATTAGAATAGCTCTTATGAATGAATTAGAATAGATACCTTCATACGAATAAATTAGAATGGCTACATCCATACGAATGAATTAGAATGTCTACATTCATTCGTACGAATGAATTATAATGGCTACATTCGTACTAATGAATTAAAATGGCTCGTACGAATGAAATAGAATGGCTACCATTGTATGAATGAATTAGAATGGCTATCTCGTACGAATGAATTAGAATGACTACCATTGTATAAATGAATTAGAATGGCTACTTTCGTACGAATGAATTAGAATGACTATTATAGTTCGTACGAATGAATTAGAATGGCTATATTTGTACGAATGTATTAGATTGGCACGTACGAAGGAATTAGAATAGCTACCATCGTACGAATGATTTAGACTGGCTATATTCATACGAATGAATTAGAATGGCTATATTCGTTCACACGAATGAGTTACAATGGCTATATTCATATGAATGAATTAAAATGGCTCCTACAAAAGACTTAGAATAGCTACCTTCGTACGAATAAACTAGAATGGCTATATTCATTGGAATGAATTAGAATGTCTACATTCATTCGTACGAATGAATTAGAATGGCTATATTTGTGGGTGCAAATTTTGGCAGAAGTATACCAACTACCGCGGGACCCATCGGCCCTGCCTGGTGGGCCCACGAAAACTACCACGGGACCCACCGGCCCTGCCTGGTGGGCCCACGAAGACTACCACGGGACCCACCGACCCTGCCTGGTGGGCCCACGAAGACTACCACGGGACCCACCGGCCCTGCCTGGTGGGACCACGAAGACTACCACGGGACCCACCTGCCCTGCCTGGTGGGCCCACGAAGACTACCACGGGACCCACCGGCCCTGCCTGGTGGGCCCACGAGGGCCACCGCGGGACCCATCGGCCCTGTCCGATAGGCCCACGAGCCTGTAGAAACCCCCAGAAGACGGCAGCGGAGCCCACCAGCTTTACCTGGAGAATCCCCAGATACGACAGCAAAAACCGCCATTTGCCCCGGAATTCCTCCCCGGGAATCCTATAAATAGCAGAGCCTTCGAATGTAAAAGGATCGAATCTGAGATCGAACTCTCAGTTCTAAAACCAGAGCTCTGAGATTTCCAACTTCCCATCTACCATCTCTCTTTGATCTTCTTCTCTCCTTCGAAGAGATCAAAGTGTTTCTAGTGATACTCGGCCTGTCGAGATCACTTCGACATAAGTTTTAGTGAATTCGGGTTGCTCCCTATAGCACGGAGACGTAGGCTTCGGCTGAACTCCGAGATCACCTCTCGTGTCTACTCTCTGATTGCATATCTCTTTCTATTGACATATCGAAAGAGGTAACTTCAACTCCAATTGACAGATCGATCAACGATCTTCAACTCGAACCTTCAATTGACTGGTGCTGCGAGAGTCTTCGGGTCGGCACGAAGATTTTCCCCCACAGTTTGGCGCCGTCTGGGGGATCCGATCAAAAAGTCCAACTCTCCGCTACTACTTGATCGGTTGAACCTACAACCGATCTTGATAGTCAAACTTCCTCGCCCTCTCGGTTGATCAGACAACTGAACGGCACTCTCGTTGCACCTTTCGCTCTCTGAATGGCGAGGACGAAACATCAAGGTCAACCAGAAGGAAGTAACACTCAACAACAAGCTCGTCCTGAGACTCGTTCAATGAGTCAAAGGCTCAACTTCGGACAGCCCCTTGCTGTTCCTAAGATGGGGGTTCGTTCAGGGAGTGGCAAGTCTGTCGATCGACCTATCGCCCACCCCGTGCGACAGTCGATTGGGCAAACAACACTCGCTCCTGCTGAAGACCCTCCGTCGACCTACCAAATTTCTGCAGTCGACTTCCAATTGCTCCAATTGGCGAAGCAGAACGCCACCCTCACTGCTGAGAGGGATGCTCTGAAGAAAGCAGCTTCCGAGGCTGGGATCGCTCTACCTATTCCCTCTGCAAGCGAGAGGGTCGATCTTCCACGACATTCAATCCACTCCGAACAACGGAGGTCAATGGGTACTACTGCCCTCGAGAGGATTCGACGTGATCCAACCCCCTCTGCTGCCCCCTAGAAGCAGAGTGTTTGGGATCGCCTCGAAGATGAGTCATCCCAATCTTCTTCTGGCCGCAACTGCGACAAAAGAATACCTTCGAAGCTCAACATACCAAGGAGGCATCAGATGAAAGGCGCTCCTTCAAAGAGTCGAGTTTCCCCTTCCATCCCACTTCAGCGTGGGTTTGGATCGGACCTCCGACATCGACTTCAACCTGCAAATACTTCTATGCCTGAGCAAGACCTTGCGATCTTGCCTCTTGACCCACCTCTAGGTCGAGGACATGGTCGCAGGGATGGCTATTCTTCTGCCGGACCTCTACATCGAAGTCTCTTTGAGACAACATTTCCAAGAGGATGGAGAACTCCTGTCCTCCCCAAATTCAACTGCGTCCGAGGAGATCCTACTCTCCACATTCTCGCATTCAAGCAAGCTTTAACACCGAACGAAGAAGAAAACAATGTGCTCTGCCGCACCTTCGCAGGAAGTCTCGATGAGCCGTCGCTCGACTGGTATCACAATCTCCGAGCTGGGTCTATTACCCAGTTCGATGTTTTAGCTAAACTCTTCGTGCAGCATTATCAGCTCAATCTAAAGCCCGAGAAGAAGCTCGACTCTCTATATCGGCTAAGGATGGGTACTGACGAGACTCTCCGAAGTTTCACTAGGAGGTTTCGCAACGAGCATGCTGCCCTCTCTGGAAGACATCTGGATGATGAAGCCATTATGTTGGCTTTCCAGAACGCTCTCCGCTTCGATCTACACATCTACAATGACTTCATCCGTAATCCCCCTCCTTCTCTGGGTGCTATGTTCGATCGAATCCAGAGAGAGATCGAGGTCGAAGACGATCAAGTCGCTCGTAAAGTGCGAGAAACAAAACGAAGGCCTGCGGAAAGAGAAGCTCCTAAGTATGCCGCCAAGGCTCACAACGCTGAGGCAGCAGCCCCTCCAGCGAACAAACGATCAAAGAATGATGGGCGTCGATCTCCAACGAAGACCACTTTTACCGAGTGGAATATGCCGGTCGAACAGATACTCGACCGCATTCAACATGAAGAGTTCGTTCGGAGGCCCAACCCTCTTCAGCCGAACTCGAAATTTATAGCTGATAAAACAGTATATTGTGACTTCCACCGAAGTCACGGCCACTCCACCGATCGGTGTTTTCGGCTGAAGTTCCATCTTGAAGACCTATTGTGAGAAGGCCATCTTCAAGAATTCGTCAAAGGCGGACATGATCAACGCCGAGCCTCTGCAAAGGGGAAAGAAGTGTGTTGGGTACACCAAATCTCCTCCAACCGGCAACCAATCTCTGTGAAAGCCAATATCTTTGGCATTCACGGATCATTGCACAATCAATCAATAACCGGGAAAGAAGTGGATCGACAAGTTCGACGCATCTTCCATGTTCGTGCTGCAGCAAACAAGGAAGACACTTGGATCGAGAAGCCCATTGAAGGTTTGGCTTGGCCCTCTATCGTCTTCAATGACACAGATCTTCAAGGAGTTCACACTCCCCATCGAGACCCTCTTGTCTTGAAACTCCTCATCGACGGAAGCACTGTCAACCGGATCCTCATTGACACCGGAAGCTCCATCGACATTATGTTCTCAGACTGCTTCAAACATCTAGGACATAAGTATCAAAGCCTCGACGTCGTCCCGACCGTGATCACCGGCTTCAACGGCGAACAAAGCATCACGGTGGGCGAGTCCAGATTTACCATCGACCTCAGCCGAGAGACTCGAGTCTCGGTGAGGTTTGCAATCGTCGAAGGAATGTCTAGCTACAACGCCATTCTTGGGCGGCCATTCCTCCACCAGATCAATGCCATCTCCTCTTCTTATCACCAACTTCTCAAGTTTGCAACAGGAGAAGGCATCGTCTGCATTCGAGGTGATCAACAAGCTGGAAGGTCTTGTGAGGCTGCTGCGGCTAAAACAGATCGAAAAATCAACATTGCTCCTCCAAAGCGGCCACGAGATGAAGCTGGTCCCTCTTCCAAATAGTAATCAAAGGAGATTCCGCTGACCGAACCTCCACCAATCGAATGGGAAACATTACCTTCAATTGAAGAAATCATCCCTATCAACATTGGCAGTGGAGATCTCCCTCGACAAACATTTATTGGTACCGGTCTTAGCGATGCAGAAGCGCAAGACATGGTATCCTTCCTCCAGTCCAATATCGACGTCTTCGCCTGGTGTTTCGAAGACATGCCTGGTATCAATCCGGATGACGCTTGTCACCGACTTGCAATCAAAGAAGACGTGAAACCTGTCAAGCAAAAGCCACGCACCATCCGGCCAGAGCTGCAAGTTGCTGTTCAAGAAGAAATCACCATGCTACTCGCAGCAGGCTTCATCCGAGAAGTAGAGTATCCTACCTGGATCTCTAACATAGTTGTTGTTCCAAAGAAGAATGGGAAAGTCAGAGTCTGCATCGACTTCACCAACCTCAACAAGGCTTGCCCCAAAGACCCATTCCCCATGCCAAGAATCGATAGACTCGTCGATGCCACTGCTGGCCACGAGCTATTGTCTTTCATGGATGGGTATTCTGGATACAATCAAATTCCACTTCATACAAACGATCAAGAGAAGACTTGCTTCGTGACTAGCCGAGGTCTCTACTGCTACAACGTAATGCCATTCGGCCTCAAAAATGCTGGTTCCACCTATCAACGGCTAGTCACAAAAATGTTCGAAGATCAGATCGGCCGCAACGTCGAAGTCTATGTCGATGATCTCCTCACCAAGAGTTCCATTCGGAGCAAGCATCTTTCTGATCTGGCAGAAACCTTTCAAGTTCTTCGAAAATATCGTATGAAGCTCAATCCAGCCAAGTGCGCTTTCGGAGTTCAATCTGGCAAATTCCTGGGTCATCTTGTGACCAGGAGGGGTATTGAAGCCAATCCTGATCAAATTCGAGCTATCCTCGACATGCCATCACCTACCAATCGAAAGGAAGTACAGCGCCTCACTGAAAGACTTGCTGCCCTCAATCGGTTCATCTCAAAGTCTTCTGACAAATGTAAACCTCTCTTCGACAAACTACGAAAGGCGGATACTTCAGGGTGGAGTCCAATTTGTGAAGAAGCATTTCAAAGCATCAAGAAATATCTGGTGCAAGCTCCTATCTTGACGGCTCCACTTCCACAAGAAGACTTATGGCTCTATCTCGCCGTAACCAATCAAGCAATCAGTGCAGTCTTAGTCAGTAGAAGAGAAGGCTTCGAGCATCCAGTCTATTATATCAGTCACACTCTTCTCCCGACTGAAACTCGCTATTCAAAAACTGAGAAAGTCATCCTAGCCTTACTTACTACATCGCGTCGCCTTCAACCATACTTCGTCTCTTACCAGATCACTGTCATTTCAGAACATTCGCTCAAAGACATCATTGACAAAGCTGGTCGAGCTGGTCGAATAACCAAATGGGTGATCGAAATGAGTTCCCTGGGGATTCAGTTCGAATCTCGCACTTCTATCAAAGGTCAAGCTATTGCTGATTTTCTAGCTGATTTTCCAGTTGAAGACCCCATCACTTGGGAAGAAGATGTCGATATGCGCTTGGAAGATGAGGACAATACTCCGATCAACCTTGCAACAAAAATTGATCCAAATCTCGAAGCTACTGCTGCAACTCCTCCATGGAAGCTTTATACTGATGGAGCTTCAAGTTCGATCGGTTCGGGAACTGGGATAGTCTTGGTGTCCCCCGAACTTGATCATCTCCAGAAAGCCACTCTCCTCGGGTTCACTGCCACCAACAACGAAGCCGAATACGAAGCACTCATTTCTGGACTCGAGATGGCGAAATCCCTGGGGGTAGATCGAATTATTGTCTACAGTGACTCCCAATTGATCATAAGGCAAATCAATGGAGAGTACACAGCTCGCGAAGAAAGAATGCAACTCTACTTGGCCTTAGTACGACTTCTTCAGCAACGTTTTATTGATGCTGAATTCATTCAAATCCCCAGAGCAGAGAACCGAGAAGCAGATGCCTTAGCCAATGCTGCCTCCGTCCTTGGAGACTCGCTCGGAGGAAGACAAATACAGATAGATTATCAAGAAATACCCAAGACCACCCCAGATCAACAGGTCCTTACTACTACAAAAGAATCTGGGGGTGGAGATCAGCTTGAAGACTGGAGACGATCAATCTTTGATTTCTTCAAGCATGACAAAATGCCGGAAGATCCAAATCAAGCCCGAAGACTTCAAAGGAAGCTCCCATGCTACATTCTGCAAGGTAAAGATTTATATTTCAAATCTCACAACGGGATGTTGCTCAAGTGCCTTGGTCCCGAGCAAGCACTGGCAATCCTAATTGATATCCACTCTGGAACTTGTGGGAATCATTCAGAAGGAAGATCTCTTGAAGCCAAGACGAAACTACAAGGGTACTACTGGCCAACAATGGCAAGGGATGCTCAACAAGTTGTTCAAAGATGTGAGCCATGCCAAAGACACGCTCGAGCTATTCATCTCCCTGCAGATGAGCTTCATCAACTATCAAGTCCCTGGCCATTCCATCAATGGGGGTTAGATTTCTTGGGTCCTTTCCCTCCAACTCCAAGCAAGAAGAAGTATCTACTGCTGGCCACGGATTATTTCACCAAATGGGTTGAAGCTGTGCCCCTCTTCCGAGAGACTGACGACGAAGTGATCAAATTCATTCGGCGCAACATCTTCTCAAGGTTTGGTACACCTCAAATTCTTGTTGCTGACAATGGAGCTCAGTTTGACTCCGACAAGTTTCGAGAGTTCTGTCTCAACAACGGTATCAAGCTATTCTATTCAACTCCAAGATATCCTCAATGCAATGGCCAAGCTGAAGCCTCAAATAGAGCCATACTTGGTATACTCAAGAAGAAACTCAACGACAAGAAAGGATTGTGGGAGCAAGTCCTACCTGAAGTTCTTTGGGGGTATCGCACAACTCCGAGAAGATCAACAGGGTTCTCACCCTTTCGTCTAACATATGGATCGGAAGCAGTACTCCCAACAGAAAATATATCAAGTACTTTGAAGACCAAAGCAGTTGAAGAAGGAATCAATGAAGAACTTCGGATCAATGATCTAGACTTCTCCGAAGAATTACGAGATCAAGCATCACTTCGTGTGGCCAAGTACCAACAGAAGATCAAAAGAGCCTACGACAAGAAAATCTACAAGAGACAGTTCCCAGTGGGCAGCCTAGTTCTCAGAGCAGTTTTCTACAACACCAAAGAGCACAGCAGTGGGAAGCTTGCTCCCAACTGGGAAGGTCCATATATCGTTGAATCAGTAGGAGGCAAAGGTTCTTACAGACTGGTCACACCAGAAGGAGATAGATTGCCTCGAGCTTGGAATTCCAGACACCTCAAGATGTTCTACCCATGATGTAAATTCTGTGATGAATAAAATTCTCTTTCAGATGTTCAAATGTGCAAGTGTTCAGCTTTTCAATTCAAGTTCTAAAGCAGCTTCAAATTCAAGTTACCAGGTCTTTTAACAAGTTTGGGTGTTAGAGTTGTGACTCAACCCCTTACTAGCAAATGTTAAAAACTGACCATATTCAAGTTACCAAGTTTTTTAACAAGTTTGGGTGTTAGAGTTGCGACTCAACCCCTTACTAGCAAATGTTAAACTGACCTTCAAGTTTCAATGTTCAAATTCAATCAATTTCGATATCGTCTAACAAGTTTGGGTGCTTGAGTTGCGACTCAACCCCTCACATTCAAGTGTTACACGAATTCAAGTTTCAATTTTTAAGTTGCAATAAGTTTGGGTGCTTGAGTTGCGACTCAACCCCTTACATACAAGTGTTGCATAGATTCAAATTCAAATTTCAAGTTAAAAAAGTTTGGGTAATCAAGTTGCGACTCGATCCCTTACATTCAAAAGATTGTATCTATGCTAATGCTATCCAGAACATAAGATTCAAAGACATTCAACTCAAGAGACATCCAATTTTTAAACACCAAAGAGATTTCTATTATTATCAAAAATGTGACAAGTACAGGAGCGAGCTATTACATATCAAGAGTTTACAAGCACAACAACTGAAAGGAAGAAAAAGTCTCAAGGCTTGGCCACACTCTGCGCACGCGACTTTTCCCCCTCAGATCCAGCACGAGCTTTGCTCGCCGCTGATGCCTTGGAGGATCGGACACTGGCAACATGGGCCCTGAGTGCTTCTGCCGCCTTTTCAGCTGTTTCCCTGTAGCTCTGGCACTCACTCCGCATATGCTCCAGCTCCTTCTTATGAGTCTCTGCTGAAGCAGCAGCAAGTTGAGCCTCCAGCTCCTTTATTCGAGCAGCACGATCGAAGCCCAAGTTCTCGATCCTGAAGAATCGTTTCTTCAGATCTTCAAGCTCGTGACCCCGGGCCTCATATCCATTCTGCCAGCCCTTGCTCTCCAACTTTTCCTTGCGAAGGGCCTCGGTCTTGGCCTTCAATGCCTCCTTCTTTGAGGATAGAGCCTCCCTCAGCTTAGCCCTCTCCTCGCTTACGACCTCCAGTGCGGCAGCTAAGCGGGAGACTTCAGCTGAAGCTTCTTTTGCTCCCGCCTTCATGGAGAGCTTGGTCGCGACATTCAAAACTGCTGAATTCTGCAAAAAGAACAAAAGAGTTAGAATTATTCTGAAGATGCAATTCAGATAATCGGTCGAGCAGATACACTTACCACCAGTTCGAGCCTGTCGAAAGCTTCATCCAGAGTAGCCCCTGGAAGATTGCAGAGTTTCCGGATCACGGAGGTGGGGTGGTTGATGTCAACATCACCCAAACTCTTCATCTTCGGGGTCGAGCCAACAGGCGCACCTGCAATCAACACGAAAGGTCAAAGTGTTAGATTATTTCCAATCTTCAGAGGCAAGAAAATCAAGGCAAGTTAGTACAATTACCTGAGGCTTCAACCCTTGGCTCCTTACCCTTTCGGCGATCGGAACCACCCTAAGTGGTCGTTTTCTCCTGAGTAGGAGCCGGCGTTGGCTGAGGTTGAGTAGCTCCATCGCCCACGCGACTTTCCCTCTCCAAATGGATAGGGGAGGGAGCATCCCGGGGAGGTGAGACTCTTTCTTCCTGGGGCCCGCCTGGCTGGACGAGTCCCGCCACCATAGCAGCCACCTCCTCAGCCAGAGACCGAGAGGGGGGTGGGGGTTGTTCAACTTCGATACCCCCGCTCGTGGTTGCTCCTTCGAGGCGGGGTACTTCAGGTGGAATTTGATCAAGGGGTGTGGGGTTGCTTCCAACCCCACCACTCCTCGACAACTTAATTTTGAAGCGCAGCGGCTTCTTCAATTCATCAAACTTGTAGGTGGGAACCGCCTTTGGGCCATCACCTTCTATGTCGAGAATTTCCTCCATTTGACGGGCTTTAACCTCGTCAATGGGAATAGGAATCGAGTCTTCCCCTGTTGCACCACCAGTGGGGGTGGGAGGAATTTCTTCCTCACCACCCCCATTCTCACCATCTCCACCAGAGGGGGTGGAAGACAGATCATCCTCGCCGCTCCCTTCCTCGTCCTCGTCATTACCACTGTTGTCGTGGCTGACATTTTCAGTCTCTTCATCTTCCTCGACGCTCCCCTTTTTCTCCTTTTCTTCTTCATCTTCAATTTTCTTCCCTTGGCCTTCATCTTCCTTTTGCTTGATGAGGGACTTTCTTCTCTTCTTCACTGGGCCTCTTTGGATCACCAGTTTCTCCTCCACAGTGGGCAATCGGCGCCTTGCAGTATAGATTTTCTTCTCGGCCCGAATCTTCCGGATAATCTTGCCCGAATGAGGGTCTTCCTCATAGTCAGAGTATAGGACTTCATTGTCCTCATATCTATCCTTTGATCGGTGGAGGAGATTGGCCTTGCCATAACTCACGGGGCAGTTGGAGAACTGCTTCCACGACCTGGTTCCACAGGTCAACTCCAGAAATAAGTTATCAATTGCTCCAGCCCTCTCGGAGGTCCAGGCAAAGATGCCTCCCTCGCTGTACATCTTCACTGCGTCATGCACTTCACCTCGGGGGGTATCGGGCACTGAGATGGGTGTCCATGCGCCGGTAACAGAGATAGGCCAATCTGTATACAATTTGTCCTAAGGGACTGTATCAGTTAGCGGGCGCAGTGGAGACACACCGGTCAAATTGTAGAATGGGCTGTCCTTTCTGTAAGCCCATCGGTAGTGGAAGAAGAAGTATCCAAGCTCGATCCGAGCGTCTTCACCTTCCGGGATGCTGGAGTAGCACGCCTTCAAGTCCTCTTGAAAATCCGACTCCACGCGGCAGAATGCGTAGATAATTCGCCAGGCGTTTCCAGTGACCTGCCCCGGGCAAAGGCCAGAAGTGTTCAGTAATCTTGCCGCAAAGGGTGGCAACGGTAGACGCAGACCGCAGTTGAGTTGGCCGATGGTTACGATGGTTCCCATGACCTTCTCATTGCTAGCAAAGCTGGTGAAGACGGTCTTCTTGTCAATGCCGAATGCAGTCTGAATGCTGGAAAGCGAAGGTTGCACCCTTCCTTCGGTAAAGAAAGAGAGCAATGTCTGCCACTTCTTCCTCTTTGAATCTGTGAACTCGCCACCAGTATTGTATACATACTCAGTTTCCTCTGACAGAGACATGAGCGGGCCCGGAACGAACTGTACTTTAGGGATATGCTCTGGCCTCGATGGCGCTAAAGCAAACCCTACTCCTTGGTGTCTTTTTCCCAGCTGCCCCAGTTCGGCAAGCACAGCCTTGCCCTTGCCGCGGCCGCCCTTTGGAGAGGATGGAACCTCAACAATCTCTTTCCCTTTCCTCTTCGAAGGGACCCCGCCTGACTTCTTCGAGCTTCCAGAAGACGCCATCTGATCGATCGAGCAAAAGCAGAAATCGGGAGCAAAAAGTCTGGACTTCGAAAATTTTTTGAAGCGTGAGGCAAAAATGACAGCCAGTGAAACTCATATACCCAGGGTAAAACAGGTACGCAAATTGAGAAGACACGTGTCTTCACCATATCAAATCGCGTGTTTTTGTAGGAACACGTGGCATCCATCCGTAGCAGGCGCAAAATCAGGCGAACCGTCGGACCAGACGAAACGTCGGACCACCGGTCCACGTGAACCAAACGGTCCAAGCGAGTCACCGGTCTGAGTAAACCGGACCGCCGGTCAAAAGCCTCATTCAAACCAACCAAAGACTCAACACAGGAAAGATCAAACTCCATCAATGATCAAAACTCTGCCAGAAGATCGAAGAACGGAACAGTTACGAAACCCTCTCTAAGGGCAGGTTCAAAACTTTCAACTAATCTGTCAAATTTCTACTTGATCTGGCAAAAAAACCAAGGTTTTTTGTCGATCACTCGAACCTTGACCGGATATTTTTTAACCGATCGGTCAAACTTGACCGATCGGCTAAAATCATTCGATCGGTCAAATTTCTACAGGATCTGGCAAAAAACCAAGGCTTTTTGCCGATCACTCGAACCTTGACCGGATATTTTTTAACCGATCGGTCAAGCTTGACCGATCGGCTAAAATCATTCGATCGATCAAATTTCTACAGGATCTGGCAAAAAACCAAGGTTTTTTGCCGATCACTCGAACCTTGACCGGATATTTTTTAACCGATCGGTCAAACTTGACGGATCGGCTAAAATCATTCGATCGGTCAAATTTCTACTGGATCTGGCAAAAAACCAAGGTTTTTTGCCGATCACTCGAACCTTGACCGGATATTTTTTAACCGATCGGTCAAACTTGACCGATCGGCTAAAATCATTCGATCGGTCAAATTTCTACAGGATCTGGCAAAAAACCAAGGCTTTTTGCCGATCACTCGAACCTTGACCGGATATTTTTTAACCGATCGGTCAAACTTGACCGATCGGCTAAAATCATTCGATCGGGCAAATTTCTACTGGATCTGGCAAAAAACCAAGGTTTTTTGCCGATCACTCGAACCTTGACCGGATATTTTTTAACCGATCGGTCAAAATTGACCGATCGGCTAAAATCATTCGATCGGTCAAATTTCTACTGGATCTGGCAAAAAACCAAGGTTTTTTGCCGATCACTCGAACCTTGACCGGATATTTTTTAACCGATCGGTCAAAATTGACCGATCGGCTAAAATCATTCGATCGGTCAAATTTCTACTGGATCTGGCAAAAAACCAAGGTTTTTTGCCGATCACTCGAACCTTGACCGGATATTTTTTAACCGATCGGTCAAACTTGACCGATCGGCTAAAATCATTCGATCGGTCAAATTTCTACTGGATCTGGCAAAAAACCAAGGTTTTTTGCCGATCACTCGAACCTTGACCGGATATTTTTTAACCGATCGGTCAAACTTGACCGATCGGCTAAAATCATTCGATCGGTCAAATTTCTACTGGATCTGGCAAAAAACCAAGGTTTTTTGCCGATCACTCGAACCTTGACCGGATATTTTTTAACCGATCGGTCAAACTTGACCGATCGGCTAAAATCATTCGATCGGTCAAATTTCTACTGGATCTGGCAAAAAACCAAGGTTTTTTGCCGATCACTCGAACCTTGATCGGATAATTTTTACCGATCGGACAAACTTGTCCGATCGGCAAAAATCATTCGATCGGTCAAAATTTCCTACTGGATCGGTCAAAAAACCATGTTTTTTGACCGATCACCCTATTCTTGACCGGTTGAATTTTGACCGATCGGTCAAAATTTGACCGATCGGTCAAATATGACCGATCGGTCAAAAATTAACCGATCGGTCAAATTTCAACCGATCGGTCAAATTTCCTACTGGATCGGTCAAAAAACCCTGTTCTTTGACCGATCACCCGATTCTTGACCGGTTGAATTTTGACCGATCGGTCAAAATTGACCGATAGGTCAAAATTGACCGATCAATCAAAATTGACCGGTTAGTCCTTTTTTATGCTAACACTCGACAAGCTTCTTCATGCCTTTTGCGACAGGGGATTGCTATTTTTTGCACCAAATCCAAGCCAGCCAGAACGAACTCTAGCTAACTTGGAGGGGGTAACTGTGGGTGCAAATTTTGGCAGAAGTATACCAACTACCGCGGGACCCATCGGCCCTGCCTGGTGGGCCCACGAAGACTACAACGGGACCCACCGGCCCTGCCTGGTGGGCCCACGAAGACTACCACGGGACCCACCGGCCCTGCCTGGTGGGCCCACGAAGACTACCACGGGACCCACCGGCCCTGCCTGGTGGGACCACGAAGACTACCACGGGATCCACCTGCCCTGCCTGGTGGGCCCACGAAGACTACCACGGGACCCACCGGCCCTGCCTGGTGGGCCCACGAGGGCCACCGCGGGACCCATCGGCCCTGTCCGATAGGCCCATGAGCCTGTAGAAACCCCCAGAAGACGGCAGCGGAGCCCACCAGCTTTACCTGGAGAATCCCCAGATACGACAGCAAAAACCGCCATTTGCCCCGGAATTCCTCCCCGGGAATCCTATAAATAGCAGAGCCTTCGAATGTAAAAGGATCGAATCTGAGATCGAACTCTCAGTTCTAAAACCAGAGCTCTGAGATTTCCAACTTCCCATCTACCATCTCTCTTTGATCTTCTTCTCTCCTTCGAAGAGATCAAAGTGTTTCTAGTGATACTCGGCCTGTCGAGATCACTTTGACATAAGTTTTAGTGAATTCGGGTTGCTCCCTATAGCACGGAGACGTAGGCTTTGGCTGAACTCCGAGATCACCTCTCGTGTCTACTCTCTGATTGCATATCTCTTTCTATTGACATATCGAAAGAGGTAACTTCAACTCCAATTGACAGATCGATCAACGATCTTCAACTCGAACCTTCAATTGACTGGTGCTGCGAGAGTCTTCGGGTCGGCACGAAGATTTTCCCCCACAATATTCATACGAATGAATTGGAAGGGCTCGTATGAATGAATTGGTATGGCTACCATCGTATGAATGATTTTGAATAGCTATATTCATACAAAAAAATTGGAATGTCTTATACTAATGAATTAGATTGGCTACCTTCTTACGAATGAATTAGAATAGCCATATTCGTACGAATGAATTAGAATGGCTATATTCATTCATACGAATGAATTAGAATGGCTACTATCATACGAATGAATTAGAACGACTTAATTCGTACGAATGAATTAGAATAGCTATATTCATTCATACGAATGAATTAAAATGGCTATATTCGTACAAATGAATTAGAATGGCTCGTACAAAAGAATTAGAATGACTACTTTTGCACAAATGAATTAGAATGGCTATGTTCATACAAAGGAATTAGAATGGCTACATTCGTTCGTACGAATGAATTAAAATAGTTAAATTCATACAAATGAATTAGAATTGCTTGTACAAATGAATTAGAATGGCTACCTTTGTACGAATGAATTAGAATGGCTATATTCGTACGAATGAAATAGAATGGCTACTTTCGTTCGTATGAATGAATTAGAATGACTACATTTGAACGAATGAATTAGAAAAGTTCGTACGAATGAATTAGAATTGCTATCTTCATATGAATGAATTAGAATGGCTACATTAGTACAAATCAATAAGAATGGCTATATTCGTTTGTACGAATGAATTAGAATGGCTACATACGTACGAATGAATTAGAATAGCTCTTACAAATGAAGTAGAGTAGCTACCTTCATACGAATAAATTAGAACGCTATATTCGTACGAATGAATTAGAATGGCTAATTTAATTCGTGCGAATGAATTAGATTAGCTACATTCGTACGAATAAATTAGAATAGCTCATACGAATAAATTAGAATAGCTACCTTCATACGAATAAATTAGAATGGTTACATTCGTTCGAATCAATTAGAATAGCTCATATGAATGAATTAGAATGGCTATCTTCGTACGAATAAATTCAAATGACTACATTCATACGAATGAATTAGAATTTCTATATTCGTTCGTACGAATGAATTAGAATATCTCATATGAATGAATTAGAATGGCTCATACGAATGAATTAGAATGGCTCAAACGAATGAATTAGAAGGGCTTCATTCGTACGAATGAATTAGAATGGCTACATTCGTACGAATAAATTAGAGTTGCTTGTACGAATGAATTAGAAAGGGTACCTTCGTACGAATGAATTGGAATGGCTAGATTCGTATAAATGAATTAGAATGGGTATATTTGTTTGTATGAATGAATTAGAATGGCTACATTCTTATGAATGAATTAGAATGGTTATATTCGTTCGTACGAATGAATTAGAATTGTTACATTCATACGAATGAATTTGAATAGCTCGTACGAATGAATTAGAATGGCTACCTTTGTAAGAATGAATTAGAATGGCTATATTCGTTCGTACGAATGACGTAGAATGGCTATATTTATACGAATGAATTAGAATATCTTGTATGAATGAATTAGATTGGCTATCTTCATACAAATGAATTAAAATAGCAACATTCATACAAATGAATTAGAATGGCTACAGTCGTTCGTAAGAATGAATTAGAATAGCTATATTTGTATGAATGGATTAGAATGGCTCTTACGAATGAATTAAAATAGATACCTTCGTACGAATGAATTAGAATGGCTACATTCGTACGAATGAATTAGAATGACTATATTCGTTCGTATAAATGAACTAGAATGGCTACATTCGAATGAATGAATTAGAAAAGCTCGTACGAATAAATTATAATTGCTACCTTAGTATGAATGAATTAGACTGACTACATTCATATAAATGAATAAGAATGGCTATATTCGTTCATACGAATGAATTAGAATAGCTTCATATGTACGAATAAATTAGAATAGCTCTTACGAATGAATTAGAGTACCTACCTTCGTACGAATGAATTAGAATGGCTTTATTCATACGAATGAATTAGAATGGCTATATGCATTCATTTGAATGATTAGAATGGCTACATTCGAACGAATTAATTAGAATAACTCTTACAAATGAATTAGAATGGCTACCTTCATACGAATAGATTATAATGGTTACATTCGTTCGAATCAATTAGAATAGCTCATATGAATGAATTAGAATTGTTATCTTTGTATGAATGAATTAGAATGGCTATATTCATATGAATGAATTAGAATGGCTATATCCGTTCATAGGAATGAATTAGAATATCTCATACGAATGAATTAGAATAGCTCATACGAATGAATTAGAATGTCTCGTAATAATAAATTAGAATGGCTACCTTTGTATGAATGAATTAGAATGGCTACATTCATATAAATGAATTAGAATGGCTACATTTGTACGAATGAATTAGAATGGCTCATACAAATAAATTAGAAAGGCTGCCTTCGTACGAATGAATTGGAATGGCTACATTTGTATCAATGAATTAGAATAGGTACATTCGTTCGTATGAATGAATTAGAATGGCTAAATTCGTACGAATGAATTAGAATGGCTATATTCGTTCATACGAATAAATTAAAATGGTTACATTCGTATTTGAATGGCTCGTACGAATGAATTAGAATGGCTACCTTCGTAAGAATGAATTAGAATGGCTATATTCGTTCCTACGAATGAAGTAGAATGGCTATATTCATAGGAATAAATTAGAATAGCTCGTACGAATAAATTAGATTGGCTACCTTCGTATGAATGAATTAGAATGGCAACATTCATACGAATGAATTAGAATGGCTACATTCGTTCGTACGAATAAATTAGAATGGCTATATTCAAACGAATGAATTAGAATGGCTCTTACGAATGAATTAGAATAGATACATTCGTACGAATGAATTAGAATGGCTACATCCATACGAATAAATTAGAATGGCTATATTCGTTCATATGAATGAATTAGAATGGCTACATTCAAACTAATGAATTAGAATGGCTCGTACGAATGAAATAGAATGGATACCATTGTACCAATGAATTAGAATGGCTACATTAATATGAATGAATTAGAATGTCTCATACGAATGAATTAGAATGTCTACCTTCGTACGAATGAATTAGAATGTCTATATTAGTTCGTACGAATAAATTAGAATGCTACATTTATACGAATGTATTAGATTGGCTCGTACGAATGAATTAGAATGACTACCTTTGAACGAATAAATTTGACTAGCTACATTCGTACGAATGAATTAGAATGGCTACATTCATTCACATGAATGAGTTACAATGGCTACATTTGTACGAATGAATTAAAATGGCTCCTATGAAAGACTTAGAATGGCTACCTTCGTATGAATGTACCAGAATGGCTACATTCATAGGAATGAAATAGAATGGCTACATTCATTCATACGAACGATTAGAATGGCTACATTCGTACTAATAAATTAGAAGGGCTCGTACGAATGAATTAGTATGCTTAGCTTGGTACGAATGAATATGAATGGCTACATTCGTACAAATAAATTATAATGTCTTGTATGAATGAATAAGAATGGCTACCTTCGTACGAATGAATTAGAATGGCTACATTCGTACGAATAAATTAGAATGGTTACATTCGTTCGTACGAATGAATTAGAATGGCTACAATTATACGAATGAATTAGAACGGCTTTATTCGTATGAATGAATTGGAATAGCTATATTTATTTGTATAAATGAATTAGAATGGCTACATTTGTACAAATGAATTAGAATGGCTTGTATGAAAGAATTAGAAGGGCTACATTTGTACAAATGAATTAGAATGGCTACGTTCGTACAAATATATTACAATGGCTACATTCGTTCGTACGAATGAATTAAATGTTACATTAATACAAATAAATTAGAATGGCTCGTTTGAATGAATTAGAATGCCTACCTTCATACAAATGAATTAGAATGGCTATATTCGCACGAATGGATTAGAATGGCTACATCGGTTCGTATGAATGAATTAGAATGGCTACATTCTAACAAATGATTTAGAAAAGTTCGTACGTATGAATTAGAATTGCTACCTTCGTATGAATGAATTATAATGGCTATATTCATATAAATGAATAAAAATAGCTATATTGGTTCGTATGAATGAATTAGAATGGCGACATATGTACGAATGAATTAGAGTAGCTACCTTCGTACGAATGAATTAGAATGGCTATATTCATTCGTGCGAATGAATTAGAATGGCTACATTCGTATGAATCAATTAGAATAGATCGTACGAATGCATCAGAATGGCTAACTTCATACGAATGGATTAGAATGGTTAGATTCGTTCGAGTCAATTAGAAAATCTCGTATGAATGAATTAGATTGGATATCTTCATACGATTGAATTATAATGGCTCATACGAATGAATTAGAATGTCTCGTACGAATGAATTAAAATGGCTACCTTTGAATGAATGAATTAGAATGGCTACATTCGTATGAATGAATTAGAATGGCTACATTCATACGAATGAATTAGAATGGCACGTACTAATGAATTTGAAAGGCTACCTTCGTACGAATAAATTGGAATGGCTACATTCGTATCAATGAATTAGAATGGGTACATTCATTCGTATGAATGAATTAGAATGGCTACATTTGTAAGAATGAATTAGAATGGCTTTATTCGTTCGTACGAATCAATTAGAATGGTTACATTCGTTCGAATGAATTTGAATGCCTCGTACGAATGAATTACAATGACTACCTTTGTAAGAATAAATTAGAATGGCTATATTCGTTTGTATGAAAAAAGCAGAATGACTATATTCATACAAATGAATTAGAATAGCTCGTACGAATGAATTAGATTGGCTACCTTCGTACGAATGAGTTAGAATGGAAACATTCTTACGAATGAATTAGAATGGCTACATTCGTTCGTACGAATGAATTAGAATGGTTATATTTGTATGAATGAATTAGAATGGCTCTTACGAATGAATTAGAATGGCTCTTACGAATGAATTAGAATAGCTACATCTGTACGAATGAATTAGAATGGTTATATTCGTTCGTACGAATGAATTAGAATGGTTATATTCGTTCGTACGAATGAATTAGAATGGCTACATTCGTAGTAATGAATCAGAATGGCTCATACGAATGAAATAGAATGGCTACCATTGTACGAATGAATTAAAATGGCTCGTACAAATAAATTAGAATGTCTACCTTCGTACGAATGAATTAGAATGGCTACATTCGTTCGTACGAATGAATTAGAATGACTATATTCGTACTAATAAATTAGACTGGCTCGTACGAATGAAATAGAATGCCTACCATGGTATGAATGAATTAGAATGGCTATATTCATATGAATGAATTAGAATAGATCGTACGAATGAATTAGAATGGTTACCTTTGTACTAATGAATTAAAATGGTTACATTCGTACGAATAAATTAGAATGGCTACATTTGTACGAATGTATTAGATTAGCATGTGCGAATGAAATAGAATGGCTACCTTCGTACGACTGAATTAGATTGGCTACATTTGTACGAATGAATTAGAATGGCTATATTTGTTCGCACGAATGAGTTATAATGGCTACATTCATACGAATGAATAAGAATGGATCCTACGATAGACTTAGAATGGCTACCTTCATATAAATGAACTAGAATGGCTACATTCATAGGAATGAATTAGAATGGCTACATTCATTCGTACGAATTAATTAGAATAGCTACATTCGTACGAATGAATTAGAAGGGCTCGTACGAATGAATTAGTATGACTACCTTTGTACGAATGAATTCGAATGGCTACATTCGTATAAATGAATTATAATGTGTTGTACAAATGAATTACAATGGCTACCTTTGTACGAATGAATTAGAATGGCTAAATTTGTACTAACAAATTAGAATTGCTACATTCGTTTGTACGAATAAATTAGAATTGCTATAATCATACGAATGAATTAGAATGACTTCATTTGTACGAATGAATTTCGTACGAATGAATTTTATACGAATGAATTAGAATGGTTACATTCCTACAAATGAATTAGAATGGCTCCTATGAAAGAATTAGAATGGCTACCTTAGTACAAATGAATTACAATAGCTACATTCATACAAATGAATTTGAAAGGCTACATTCATTCATCTGAATGAATTAAAATAGTTACATTCATACAATTGAATTAGAATGACTCGTCCGAATGAATTAGAACGGCAACCTGCGTGCGAATAAATTAGAATAGCTATATTCATACGAATGAATTAGAATGGTTATATTCGTTCGTATGAATGAATTAGAATGGCTATATCTGTTTGTACAAATGAATTAGAATATCTCGTATGAATAAACAAGAATGGCTCATACGAATGAATTAGAATGTGTCATACGAATGAATTAAAATGACTACCTTTGTATGAATGAATTAGAATAGCTACATTCGTACAAATGAATTAGAATGACTATATTTGCACGAATGAATTAGAATGGCTCGTACGAATGAATTAGAAAGGCTACCTTCGTACGAATGAATTGGAATGGCTACATTCATATCAATGAATTAGAATGGTTATATTCGTTCAGATGAATGAATTAGAATAGCTACATTCGTATGAATAAATTAGAATGGCTATATTCGTTCGTACGAATGAATTAGAATGGTTACATTCATATGAGTGAATTTGAATAGCTCGTATGAATGAATTAGAATGGCTAACTTTGTAAGAATGAATTAGAATGGCTATATTCATTCGTACGATTGAAATAAAATAGCTATATTTATATAAATGAATTAGAATAACTCGTACGGATGAATTAGATTGGCTACCTTTGTGCGAATGAATTAGAATGACAACATTCATACGAATGAATTAGAATGACAACATTTGTTCGTACGAATAAATTAGAATAGCTATATGCATACGAATGAATTAGAATGGCTCTTACGAATGAATTAGAATAGATACCTTTGTACGAATGAATTAGAATGGCTACATCCGTACGAATAAATTAGAATGGCTATATTCGTTCGTACGAATAAATTAGAATGGCTCGTACGAATGAAATAGAATGGTTACCATTGTTCAAATGAATTAGAATGGCTATATTCATATGAAGAATTATAATGGCTCGTACGAATGAATTAGAATGGCTACCTTTGTACGAATGAATTAGAATGGCTATATTCATACGAATGAATTAGAATGGCTACATTCATTCATACGAATGGATTAGAATGGTTATATTCGTACGAATATATTAGATTGGCTCGTACGAATGAATTAGAATGGTTACCTTCGTACGAATGAATTAGACTGGCTACATTCGTATGAATGAATTAGAATGACTATATTCGTTCGCACGAATATGTTAAAATGGCTACATTCGTACGAATGAATTAGAATGGCTCCTACGAAAGACTTAGAATGGCTATCTATATACGAAAGAACTAGAATGGCTACATTCAAAGGAATGAATTAGAATGGCTACATTCATTCGTACGAATGAATTAGAATGGCAACATTCGTACGAATGAATTAGAAGGGCTCGTACGAATGAATTAGTATGGCTACCTTCGTACGAATGAATTTGAATGGCTACATTTATACGAATGAATTAGAAGGGCTCGTACGAATGAATTAGTATGGTTACCTTCGTATGAATGAATTTGGATGGCTATATTTGTATAAATGAATTAGAATGCCTTGTACGAATGAATTAGAATGGCTACCATCGTACAAATGAATTAGAAAGACTATATTCGTATGAATAAATTAGAATGGCTACATTCATTCGTACGAATGAATTAAAATGGCTACAATCATACAAATATATTAGAACGGCTTCATTCATACGAATGAATTAGAATAGCTACTTTTATTCATACGAATGAATTAGAATGGCTACATTCGTACAAATGAATTAGAATGGCTCGTACGAAAGAATTAGAATGACTACCTTTATACAAATGAATTAGATTGACTACGTTCATACTAATGAATTAGAATGCCTACATTCGTTTGTACGAATGAAATAAAATAGTTACATTCATACAAATGAATTAGAATGACTCATACGAATGAATTAGAATAGCTACATTCGTGCGAATGAATTAGAATAGCTACATTCGTGCGAATGAATTAGAATGGCTACATTCGTTCGAATAAATTAGAATGACAATATTCGTTCGTATGAATGAATTAGAATGGCTACATTCGAACGAATGAATTAGAAAAGCTCGTACGAATGAATTAGAATTGCTACCTTTGTATGAATAAATTAGAATAGCTACATTCGTATAAATGAATAAGAATGGTTATATTGGTTCGTACGAATGATTTAGAATGACTACATATGTACAAATGAATTAGAATGGCTCTTATGAATGAATTAGAGTTGCTACCTTTGTACGAATGAATTAGAATAACTATATTCATTCATACGAATGAATTAGAATGGCTATATTTGTACGAATCAATTAGAGTAGCTCGTACGAATGAATTTGAATGGCTACCATCATACGACTAGATTAGAACGGTTACATTCGTTTGAATAAATTTGAATAACTCGTACGAATGAATTAGAATGACTATATTTATACGAATGAATTAGATTGGCTATATCCGTTCCACTATGTCAAAATGCTCAAATAACGACGGCCGAAAACAGTCGTATTTTATAAAAACGACAGCTTTAAGCCGTCGCAAAGACCGTCGTTTTTTAGGGCGTCGTAATTAAAAACGACGGCTAGTAGACGTCGTGTAGGCCGTCGTTCTTTTGCCGAAAATAACGACTGTCTATAACCGTCGTCTATAGCGTCGGGCTAAGGCCGTCGTTTATGTTATCAACGACGGCTTCTAGCTGTCATATAAAGCTAACATTGGTGTCTTTAAACGACGGTTATTGGCCGTCGTTTTTGTGTATTCAGGTAAAAAAAAAATACCAATTGTAGGACTGCAGTTCTGTCAATTAAAACAAGCCTTATACCTCTGCAAGCCATTCTTCAGACATCACTTTCAACACATTCTCCACATCCTCTACACATCACATTCAACACATTCTCCTTACATGACATAACAAGCCTTACAACATCTGTGCAAGCCTCCAGACATCACATTTTCCACACATCATATTCAACATATTCTTTAGACATCACATAACAAACATCTATATAAGTTTTTTACTTTTGGTAAACTAATATCTACATAGTACATTACAGCTATCATATTTGCAAAAAGAAACTACTGAAGTTGTGCATTATATCCAAACTTCCATATTGTTCAACGATAAACTTGCTCAAAAAATAACACAAAATATTCAAGTCAACTAGGAAGATATGTAAGACAAAAAGTTAGATGGCCACACTATGATCTCTCCGGGTGTGCGATCTCCTAGTGTGGCACCTCCCCCATCAAACAAAGGAGTAGCAGGATCCAATATTTCCTCTAGGACGATCTGAACTTCTAGACTCTCAGTTGTCGAACCCGGAGCTGCGCCAATGACCTTTCCTACAGCAACGATCGACTTTAGAAAATTTTTCAACAAACACACACCGATCCGTATTGGTTGTGAACTCGGTTGTTGCGATTCCTACAAAAAACAACGAAACAAATTACCAAGTATAGATTACTTCAAGTACTATAAACCACAACAACTAATACGGTAGAAGGATGATGAAATTGCAACAAATATATATTTAGAAATTCTGAGATCGCGGTGAATGACGTCCTCCCCTCGTATTCCCCCATCTTGCAAGACCTGTGGTGTGTTTGGTCATGCTGAGATGAGCTGTCAACTTCGTGTGGAGACTTCTATTAGGCGACTTTATAATTGAAACCAGTGGGCGAACCCGAGGAGAATTAGTTCATCCTGCTGGGGCCTTTGTTGCTTTAGGTCCAGTGTTACGAGAGGATGTTGCTGCTTCCAATCAAGTGTTGCACGAGGATGTCGCAGCATCGAGCCCTCTAGAGACTGAAGCTGATGTCTCTGCTGCAGCAGTCCCAGTGTTACATGAGGCTTTAGCTGCAAACAATCAAGTGTTACACGAGACTGATTACAACCCAGTGTTACATGAGAATGTCGTAGCTTCTTTCCCAGTGTTACGCAAGGCTACTGCGGTGTCAGCTCCAACAGTTGTTGATGCTGAAGTCCCTCCAGCAAAGGTCTTTGCTGCATCAGGACAAGTGTTACACGAGGCCACAGCTGCACCCAGTGCAGTGTTACGAGGGGATGCTGCTACATCCAGTCCAGGTTACGTGAGGTTGTTGAGGAGATGCAGCCAGTGTTACGTGAGGCTGCAGAGGAGATGCTGCCAGTGTTACGTGAGGCTGTTGTTACGTTAGGATCAGTGTTACCTGATGCAGATTTGGCAGTAGTCATGTCTGAGGCTGGGTCTAGTGCTACTGCAGTCATGGCTGAGGAGAGGGCGATAGTGGCTGAAGTGGTGGCAACTACAACAGATCCAGTGTTTCATGAGGTGGCAACTATGCCTGATATTGGGTCTAGTGTTGCTCTAGCCAGTGCTGAGGAGAGGGTGTTAGTGGCTGATGTGGTTGCAACTTCAATGGATGTAGAGGATTCCAGTGAAGTTGACAAGTCGGATCAACTAAGAAAAAAAATAATGGTGGATCATCACCCGGAGCCCTGGAGACGCTCTAATAAACTTGCTAGCATCAACTAATTCAAATGGGCTATAAATAAGAAGGCTTCTTAACAGGTTGGAGTAAGAAAATGTACTGCAGATAATGACCAAAAAAGAAGATTTGAATTACCTGTGAACTGTATCCTGTATCGGTGTGTGCTCTCTGGTTGCTGGCCATCGATGACCCTTTTTGATTCACAAGCTGAGTAACCATCTTTTTAAGTTTCCTATAGTCAGTGTCTTTGGACTTCAGTCGCTCCTTGCATCCAGCCGAAGCCTTAATAGTGGTTTTAGAGACCCCCGTACCTATGCCTTTCACACGTCCTCGGCTATCACGGCCCACAACCTGCCATGTTTATAAAAGTAAGAGTTAGAAGTAATAGGTTCTTTCCTTGAAGTTGCATAAATATATCTTTAAATTCAGTACAAACCTGTGCAACTGGATCATGGTCTAAATCTCTTAGTTTACTGGAGGGATCCTCACTAACAATCCTTCTAATCTCAATCTTCAAAAAAAGTTATTAATTTAGTTCGATAATATATTGAATAATAAAGAAATGAGATTAATAATATGTTGAATTTATTAATACAGAGTGTTGGTTGGATGTAGGAGTGGGAGCTGTCCCATCCTTCCTGGTATGTGTCGCGAGGTATAACGTCGTTCTATCCATCGAACTATCAGGGTTGGCCTTCATCTACCAAAGATTAAAGATATATAATTAATGTAGATGATAAATTCTTTGGCATCTATTCACATATATTGAGTCTTACCAGCTCCTCCGCCGTACTTGCTGCTCCTCGTCTGCCAGTTGTGTGGGGGCTTTGCATCGCTTCTCTTGCAATTTTCCCCCTCTGTCGGTGCATGCGATGCTCATCCGAAGAGGACATGTCTACGAATCGCTCCCAGTCCTCTCGTCTCACAAAAGATGGAACATCTCTCTTCCTCTCTACATCAGTGGCCTTGGTATCGATGTAATTTTTCACAAGTTTATGCTTCCAATCCTTCCATAGTGCATTGGCCTTTTTCATGACCCAAGCATAGCATCGCTCGGGGACTATAAATTCTCTCTGCAACACATTTTCAACCAAATAGAAGGAAATAACCAGAACATAAGAAATCAAATTAGAAAAAAAACGAAAAGAGAAGAAACCATATTATTAGAAGAAACCATAAATGCTGCCATGTACAAAAACCTACCTTCACTGCCTCCCATAATTGTTGCTTGCTTTCTTCTGGCACACCACGCCAGGATCCATATGCAGGCGAGCAATGTGTCCGTGCGAGCTTGCCAATCTCTGAAGTAAAGGCAGCTTTGTGCTCTCCTACCGGCAGATCGTCTATGTTCCACTTTACACATTTCCGAGTATCTAATAAACAATTATTAGAAGATATTAGATGCTCATTAAACAATTGACATGAGAAATCTAAAACATTTGACAACCAACAAACATTTAAATAATTTTTTATCAGAGACTCACCATCTTCATCGTCACTACTCTCAGACGAACTCATATAAGTATCGGGGTCATGTGGAGTATTATCCCCATCTTGTTGTGGTGTTGAGGATGATGTAGCGTGCGACATATCTCCTGAAAAGGGTCACATAATGCAGTAGAAAAGACCTCTTGCTATTTTTTATTTACCAAACTGAAGCTCAAAAAACTATCTGATAAGCATAGTGGCAAGTAAAAGATTTATTTAGATAACAAATAATCATAATGAAGTAGAAAAGACATTACTTAAATAATCAACAACACTGCCATCTCTTATATCCACTACTTTCTATAGCTACAAGATTCAACAACCTATTTTCAAAGCACAAACACCTAACCAGATACTTATGCAATACAATATCTCGATGAGACCGAGCACATCTGGGTCGAACTGGAAATCTACAATGAATCAAACACGAAGATCAAACTCCTAGCAACTTAACCTATGTGTGGGTTTCGGTGGCCTCCGGCAAGGTTTAACAACAAGGTTGATGGGGTTTCGACAGCCTTTAACGATTTAATGAATAAAGCAAATTCCTAGCAACCTCTAGCGAAGCAAGGGAAAAGGTGACTAGCGTGCTGAAAAGACATCCATATAGATTTGCCGAGGAAGATGGCATCCTATGTTTTGTTTGAAAGCAACAAGCCCAAGATGGGGGCCATAAAAATAACCATTAAATTTCTTAAAGAGCAAGAGATTCCTATCATATTATTGATCAAGGAATAACCATTAAATTTCTTAAAGAGCAAGAGATTCCTATCATGTTATTGATCAAGGGTGACTGGTAGCAGGGATTATAAAGAAATGAAGGTTTTATCATCAGGTGAACATACACATTCTTATCCAAATCAAGTTAGAGCAATGACAGACCCAAATACACACTATTCATTCTAATAAATAGATACTGTATGTCTGTATCACTAAACTCATTCATCATTTCCTTTCGCCTCTCACACATAACCCAATCTTTGAATAATAAAATCATAATCACCATAATGCAGTGGGAAATTTTGGCATAGAGAAACAATGAAAGTTCCTATGTATGATGCCAGAGTAAGGAGCATAACTACCTCAGCACATATAAAACCTCTTTCGAAATCAGAGTGAATGGCACCTGCAGCTTGAGGAGCCTTTGTCTGTCGTCGGATCTGCCAGCATTTTACCTGTGATTGCCAATCATTTGTCGCATCAGCAGTCATTCATTTGACCAATTGTTTATAACATGCAGTGGAAGGCTTGTAGATATCATGCAAATCAAGGTATGAAGCACCCCAAAAACCAGTATAATTGAAGATGTATGAATTATAGCTATGCTTAAAAGAAACCATAATGGTAAGCACAATAACTTAACAGGATATTACTTTTTAACCATAATGGTAAGCATATAACTGCTGCATAGGGAGGACAATAATCAGCAGGTCGAATCGGAAATCAGATGGACTGACCCATTTGCAGTTCTATCATAAACGGGTAGGGCTATCTAGGTCTTCTAGTCATGAACCCAAGCCATCTGCACCCCTACTTGTATGTCTAAAAATATATTTCAAATTCAGTCCATGATGGACTGTAATTCATAAACGGGTAGGGGAATAAGTAGTCCAGTTGCAACAAGTGATCACTAAAGCGTAGCGAGGCACTGCTTGGAGGAGTTGAGTTGGCTGAAATTCTCATATGCTAATCAAAATAAAAAGTATTGAGATGAAGACCTTGTATAAATGCTGGGATTAATGCATACTGCTCACCTCCCTTTTGCAACTGTATGAATCAGAGCTTTGATCGCATTTGATAACTGGATCACTCACCATCCAAGGAACCTGAATTACAAGAGAACTTGTGATTATTAGAGGGCATTACAAGAGAACTTGTGATAATTGAATATTATTGTTATTCAAAAGTGTGGTGAAATAAGATATTCAGAGAAGTTAAATGCTATCATGGCAATGTGCTGAAATGAAATATTACCTGATGCTAAGATAAATCTTCATTATCTTCAGTTACATCATCTTCAATTATATCATCCACTAAGGCATTTGTTAAAGCATTTGCATTCATTCTTGCTTCAAAGACTAAAGGATCTTCATAAGCATCAACATCCCGATGTAATCTCTTTGGAGCATCCAAGACAATATGCCAGTTATCTCTGGTGAGATCTTTAACATAGAAAACTTGTCTTGCTTGAGTTGCAACGATAAACGGCTCATCATCTTCCTTTGAACTACTGATGAACCTCCCAAGATTTACAAATATCAAGTTCGTTTCCGGATCAACAACACAACCATTTACTCTATCTTCTATTCGAACCCAATCACAAAGGAAGACTACTTCTTTGAAGTCGTAGTAATTTAACTCAAGTATTTTTATAACAATGCCATAATAAGTGGCTTCATCTTCCACGAGGTTCTTATCCTTCCTACTTGCCCTAAAACTAGTTATGGCAGTTATGGCAATCCCACTATTTTGTGTAGTCGTGTCCATTTCGGATTCCTTTGTACAGAATAAATATCCGTTCACAGCATAAGCATTATACAAAATGGCATTGAAATCTGGACCGGCAGCAAGTCTTTTGAGTTGAGACATTTCACTATTTTCTAACTGTTTTCTTAGCCAAGGAATATATTCTAGCACCCTTTCTGTAGCAAGCCTTCGATTTTGACCCCTAGATGTGTGCCCTTCTTTGTATATATTATACTTCCTCTCCCAATCAGAATTTTCAGGAGACTGTTGCAACACCCATCTGCGAGCTTGCTGGTACTGTAGGTTATTAAGAATATAGTTCTTTCCTTTTTTATCAACTAGGTTGGCACAATCACCATCAGCATTAAATAACATCCTCTGACCTGCTTTATGGCTTCCTTTTCCACCATCCGATGACATGTACTCCATACAATACGACATCGACTCTTCCATAAGGTATCTCTCTGTAATACACCCCTCTGGGTATGTTTGATTACCTACATATGATTTATACGTCTTCATCATCCGCTCAAAAGGAAACATCCATCGAAACCTTACTGGTCCGCAAATCAATGCCTCATCCGCCAAATGTACCAAAAGGTGTGTCATAGAAACAAAAAATGAAGGTGGAAAGTACTTCTCAAGAACACATAATGTTTCCACCATTTGAGTTTTCATCTTTGAAAGTTCCACACGAGCAATAACCTTTGAGCATATAATATTGAAAAACTTTGATAATTGGTGAATAGCAGCACGTAGTGGCTTTTGTTCCTTAA
The DNA here is from genome assembly GCA_947650365.1 of Chamaelirium japonicum. NCBI lineage: Eukaryota > Viridiplantae > Streptophyta > Magnoliopsida > Liliales > Melanthiaceae > Chamaelirium > Chamaelirium japonicum. Next base: position 12,992,778 of record OX393552.1, read on the forward strand.
ATGCATGCATCAAAAGCACAGGTAATAGTTGCTGCATGAGGATGTGGTAATCATGTGACTTCAAACTCTTGAGCTGGAATTCTTCAAAGTTCACATTATGTTTCCAGTTAGCACTGTACCCGATAGGAACCTTCAATGTACATAGTGTTTGACAAATTAATTGTCGCTCTTGCCGAGATAGGCAAAATGAAGCTTTAGGCAAGGACAACTTGCCATTTTTCTCGATTGGCCATAATTTTTTTCGTATCTTCATAGCCTTAAGATCCAAGCGGGCTTCAAGACCATCCTTAGTCTTACCCTTTACATCCATAATTGTTGCCAAGAGATTCTCCGTCATATTTTTCTCCACGTGCATTACATCCAGATTGTGACGTATATGCAGATCTTTCCAATAAGGTAAGTCAAATAAAGCAGACCTCTTTGACCATGCAGATGTACTCTCAGTGTTAACACGCTTCTTCCTTTTGCTACCAGATAGCTTTCCGAACGTGGTCTGAATATTTTCCATTTTATGTAATACTTCAGTACCACTCAACCTGCGGGGATGCTTCCCATTTTCTTCCTTCCCATTAAATTGTGATTTCTGCAATCTAAACGGATGTTTGGGATCTGTTAGGAATCGCCTGTGTCTCATATATGCAAATTTCTTTCCATTGCTTAGCCATACCGAGTCTGTCTCTTCACTACAGACTGGACATCCATACTTTCCTGCAGTCCTACAACCAGACAGATGGCCATAGGCTGGAAAATCTTGAATAGCCCATAATAAAATTGCCTTCATAGTGAACTTATTCCTCTTATTTGAGTCATAAGTATCTACTCCGATAGACCACAATATATTCAGTTCTGCAATTAGTGGCTGCAAGTAGACATCAATGTCATGCCCTGGACCATTTTTTCCTGGAATCAAAAGTGATAGCATAGTGAACTCCTTTCGCATACATAAGGATGGAGGAAGATTGTACGGAACAATCATAACAGGCCAACAACTATAAGAGTTGTTCTTATTTCCAAAAGGATTGAATCCATCAGTTGCAAGTCCTAATCGAACATTACGTTTCTCTGTAGCAAAGTCGCTCCATTTACGATTCACTAATTTCCACTGTGGGGAATCCATTGGATGACGCATGTGAGTATCGTTTTCAACTGCACTTGCATGCCATGTCATTTGCTCAGCAATCCATGGTACACTATACAATCTCTGCAACCTTGGCGTTAATGGAAAGTATCTTAACTTTTTCCTCGGCAAACGTCTATCTCTTGAATTGATTTTATCAGTCGACTTCCATCTACTTTCACCACAGCAAGGACAACTATCGTTATTTTCATACTCTCTCCAATACAGAATGCAATCATTAGGGCATGAATGGATAATCTCACAGTCCATGCGCAAAGATTTTACCAACTTCTTCGCAGTGTATGTGCTATCTGGCAAAGTGTTTTGATCTGGCAAAATATTCTTTATCATTTGCAACAGCTCTGTGAAGCTCTTATTAGACCAACTGTGTCGGGACTTCATGCTTAATAATTCAACTGTCACTGATAATTTGGTATGCTCACTTTGACACAAAGGATATAACGGTTGAATGGCATCCTCCATTAACTTATTGTAACCCGCATCTTGTCTGTCATCAGCCTGATATGGGGCTTCACTTTCATCAAGATTTTCATTCATGCATTCATCTAGGTCCTCAGAATAAACATATCCAAATGAGTCATTCACTATATCAACCATTCTTGGGAACACATCTTCGTTACTTGGATATGTAGACGACGTACCAGTCATATCTTCTGCACGATATCGTTTGGAAAATGGTTCTCCATGTTGGAACCATATCTTGTATGACTTATCTATACCATCACATATTAGATGTTCCTTGATGACTTTTGATGTTTTCTTTCCCTTCAAGTTACGACATTTAACACAAGGGCAACAATACCAGTCATCACCCCCTAATGAATCCTTTGTGAACTGGAGGAATAAGTCGACGCCATGTATGTATTCTTCTGTCCATCTCTGTGCATTCATCCACTCTTTGTTTGGGGGAACTGAAGACATTTTCTACATATAAAAAAAAGATATCGATAACACGAGGAATACAATATATGCAAGCAAAATTAAAATGAATACCTACCAAAAAATAAAAAAAATCTACCAAGCCATGCAACGTAGCATGGAGATAAAAGAATAAAAAGAATCATATCCAATTAAGTCCACTATCAAAAAATAAAAAGGAATACATTTTTAGTATATACTCATTAACACTCCAATTAACAAGTGTGTATAGAGAATCATATTCCCATACTAAAAAAGTGCACTTGTTATTTACTAAAAACCGGCAAGTGAATCCATGAAAATATGATTCTATATTGAAATACATATTTCCATACTAAAAAAGTGCACTTGTTATTATTGTATTTCTTTTTTGACAGTCCAATTAACTCCCCTATCAAAAATAAAAAGGAATAAAAGAATCATAACCTAATGAAATATGCATTGTATTTCATTAATCTATGTAAGCATCATATACGGGTATCTACATTAGAAACAAGTCCTCTACATATGACATATTCCCCAAATCATAAGGATAAGCATGTTTAAAGAATAATTCCATCCTATTTTTTTAGGGAATTCCACGTAATAATAGTTGTATCCTAGTATGGTTTTCATAGCTTAATGTAGCTAATATTTTCTACAAAGAAAATAAAAAGAATCATCCAAAGGTTGAAGCGTCAACTCTTTTCATGGTGTCATATTGACAGAAATTACCCAAAAGATATTTTACCATGAAATGAATTCAAGAGTCAAAGAACTATTTGCCACATCATGTCAACAACAACACAAGCTTAAGGTGGCAGCACATATATGGCCTTTCAATAATGAATATCATGGCAAACCTATATAACTGTTTACCTTTTTTCCATATTATATATCATTCTCAAGGACCTATGCAATACCATTTTTAGAAAAAAAAATTGTGTGACACTTGAAAGATGCATCGAAACCTGATTGAAGAGATCTATGTCACAGTGTCAATGATACCTTGAAGAAAATCTAAGCAATGAGATGACTAAGAATTCAAATTTATCAAAGGTACGCATTTTGCCGGCCATAAAGACAAAGGGGATGAGTAATCTAAGTTCTGTTTCACAAACAATAGTCCACTCGGTCCCTTCAGATCATCTTGATCTCCTCTTATCCATTTTTGCTATTTTTTTTCTACTTTAAAAGCGTGATCTCTTTCCTATATTAGAAAATCATTGTTATGCTACTCATCGGTAAGGTTCTACAAATAAAAAAGTGTTTGCCCATTCAAGCAATCCTATAAATCTCAAACAGCACATCAGTCGACAAGATTTCACCCCACATACCAAGCAGAAATATATAAGAGACTCATAACAAAACAAATATTAAGGAGCAATAGATTACAAAATCTTGATCATATCCATAAAATCACTTGAAAGCATCAGAAAAGCTATGAAAAATTACAAGATGACATAAAAAAATCCACCAAATTCAATAGTTTTGACGGTAATTTTGTTCCAACCTCACTTCAAGAGGTTGGAGCATCACCCTCTCTTATTGGTCCATTTCAAAGGAATATATTTTATTTTGTGCTATTTATCATGGTGAAAATGACCAAAAGCTCTTGGAATGGACCAATGAGAGAGAGAGAGGGCGATGCTCCAACCTCTTTAAGGAGTTGGAACAAAATCGTTACCCATTACATAAAGCTGGCTTCACCCTTGACACAAATAGAGTTAAAAATTAAAAAAATATGGGGAGATAAGAGAACCAAGATGTAAATACATCAAATTCGAGAAGGAAAGCAAGGATTCCAGCCAAGAGAATGTGCAATTGAGGAGGAGAGAGAGAGAGAGAGAGAGAGAGAGAGAGAGAGAGAGAGAGAGAGAGAGATAACCGAGCAATGGTGGTGCGGGAAAGAGGGGACAGCGATGGACCGTCGAGGAGCGAGCAGCAATCGTCCAAGGAGGAGGAGCCAACGGCAGACCCTCGACACTTTAATGGGAACGAATCTGAAAACAGCTGCTCGTATAGCTGATCTTCATCGATTTGGTGCTGAAATCGGGGGTTGAAACAATGGGTTTTTAGGGATTCTGATTGAAAAACCCAAAATAAACTCGATCTTAAGGTGCTCTCAATTGAAACAATGGGTTTTTTAGGTTTTGGGAGATGGAGGGAAACAAAAATATGGGGCGGCAGTAGTTAGGGCTGGGAAAAGATTACAATCTGATGATTATACCCATATTAAAGACGGTTCACAAAGCAAACAAACAATCCGACGGCTTTAAGTCGACATGAAGATAACAATCCAACGATGGAGCATAAACTTAAAAAAACGACGGTTTATAGCTGTCTCTAAACCCGGATTTTTTAACGACGGCTACAGACCGTCGTTTATGGAGCCGCAAAACCGTAGCTTTTTTTCATTTTTCACGTAGTGTTCGTACGAATGAATTAGAATATCTCGTACGAATGAATTAGAATGGCTCATACGAATGAATTAGAAACTCTCGTACGAATGAATTAGAATAGCTACCTTTGTATGAATGAATTAGAATGGCTACATTCGTATGAATGAATTAGAATGGCTACATTCATACGAATAAATTAGAATGGCTTGTACGAATGAATTGGAAAGGCTATATTTGTATCAATGAATTAGAATGGGTACATTCGTTCGTATGAATGAATTAGAATGACTATATTTGTACGAATGAATTAGAATGACTATATTCGTTCGTACGAATGAATTAGAATGGTTACATTCATTCGAATGAATCTGAATGGCTCGTACGAATGAATTAGAATGGCTACCTTTGTAAGAATGAATTAGAATGACTATATTCGTTCGTACGAATCAAATAGAATGGTTATATTCATACGAATGAATTAGAATAGCTTGTACGAATGAATTAGATTGGCTACCTTTGTACAAATGAATTAGAATGGTAACATTTGTACGAATGAATTAGAATGGCTATATTCGTACGAATGAATTAGAATGGCTCTTACGAATGAATTAGAATATATACCTTCGTACGAATAAATTAGAATGGCCACATCTGTATGAATGAATTAGAATGGCTAAATTCAATCATACGAATGAATTAGAATGGCTACATTCATACTAATGAACCATAATGGCTCGTACGAATAAAATAGAATGGCTACCATTGTACGAATGAATTAGAATGGATAAATTCATATTAATGAATTAGAATAGCTCATACGAATAAATTAAAATGGCTACCTTCGTACGAATGAATTAGCATAGCTATATTCGTACGAATGTATTAGATTGGCTCGTATGAATGAATTAGAATGGCTACCTTCGTACGAATAAATTAGACTGGCTACACTCATACCAATGAATTTGAATGGCTACATTCGTTCGCACGAATGAGTTACAATGGCTACATTCGTACGAATGGATTAGAATGGCTACCTTCATATGAATAGATTAGAAAGGTTACATTTGTTCGAATTAATTAGAATAGTTCGTATAAATAAATTAGAATGACTATCTTCGTACGAATGAATTAGAATGGCTACATTTATAATAATAAATTAGAATGGCTATATCTATTCGTATGAATGAATTACAATATCTCGTACGAATTAGAATGGCTCATACGAATGAATTAGAATGTCTCGTACGAATAAATTAGAATGGCTACTTTTGTATGAATGAATTAGAATGCTTACATTCATACGAATGAATTAGAATGGCTACATTCATATGAATGAATTAGAATAGCTCTAACGAATGAATTAGAAAGGCTACCTTCGTACGAATGAATTGGAATGGCTACATTCGTATCAGTGAATTAGAATAGGTTTATTCGTTCATATGAATGAATTAGAATGGCTACATTCGTACGAATGAATTAGAATGGCTATATTTGTTCGTACGAATGAATTAGAATGGTTCCATTCTTACGAATGAATTTGAATGGCTCGTACGAATAAATTAGAATGGATACCTTTGTAAGAATGAATTAGAATGGCTATATCTGTTCGTACGAATAAAGTAGAATGGCTATATTCATACAAATGAATTAGAATAGCTCGTACAAAAGAATTAGATTGGCTACCTTCGTACGAATGAATTAGAATGGCAATATTCGTACGAATGAATTAGAATGGCTACATTCGTTCGTATGAATAAATTAGAATGGCTATATTCATATAAATGAATTGGAATGGATCTAATGAATGAATTAAAATAGATACCTTCGTACGAATGAATTAGAATAAGTAAATCCGTACGAATGAATTAGAATGGCTCGGGGAGGAGGGGCTCGCCGGTCGGGGGTCATCGGAGTTGCTCGGTGCAGTCAAGAAATGGCAGGTTGTGTACACCGACGATGAGGACGACATGATGTTGGTTGGTGACGATCCATGGCATGAGTTCGGCAGCATCGTGAGGAAGATATATATCTACACGTGTGAGGAGGCAAAGAGGCTATCACTGAAGGCGGGCGAGGCAGCGAGACCCAGAGCGAGGAACCCGTCCTCCGATGCTGACGCCGGCCGAGTCGAGCATGAGGACCAGGCATCAGTTGGTTGCTGATAAGGACTGCTGCTGATGCCCAGCGTGACCACCACCTTAGTCGAAATAGAGTGATGTATGGTAGTGCCGTGACGTGTTGGTCATGTGGGGACCCTTTATCTGACCAGTCTATTTGGCGCAACATGGGCCGTGATTCTCTTTTGCACGCAAGAAAAGCATGCTCTTGCGTCAGGTGCTGTACCCCCACACTGTTTTGGCGGCATCTTTCATTTTGTTTTGTCGTTTAGTTAGACCGAGCCGTTTCACCACGAGCCGAGACGAGACTAGCTTGGCCTATTTGTGTTTGTTTTGTTTATCAAGCGAGCCTAAACTCCAGCATTGGCCGTCACACCTGTCGACACGTCGTCTGACGTCGGTCATCGTGTGCGCACTGACCCCTTGCCAAGGGCCGGCCAGGGGAGCGTTTGTTGAGGCGTAGGCTGTCTCGGGCTTCATCTTTGAGTGCCGAAGTGGGGGTTTCAGGCTTCATCTTTGAATGCCAAAGCGGGGGTTTCGGGCTTCGTCAAATGCCAAGGCAAAGGTCGCCTCAGGCCGAGACGGAGCCGACATCTCGGGCTTTGTAAGGTGGCGAACCCTGCCTCGGACATTGTCTTTGAATACCAGGGCGAAGGTCGCCTCAGGCCGAGACGGTGCCGATGTCTCGGGCTTCATCAGGTGCTGAGGTGGCGAAGCCTGCCTCGGACTTTGTCTTTGAATGCTGAGGCAAAGGTCGCCTTGGGCCGAGACGGTACCGATGTCTCGGGCTTCGTCAGGTGCCGAGGTGGCTAAGCCTGTCTCGGACTTTATCTTCGAATGCCGAGGCAAAGGTCACCTTGGACTGAGACGGTACCGATGTATCGGACTTCGTCAGGTGCCGAGGTGGCTAAGCCTGCCTTGAACTTTGTCTTCGAATACCAAGGCGACGGTCGCCTTGGGCTGAGACAATGCCGACATCTTGGGCTCCATTAGGTGCCGAGGCGAGGATTTCGAGCTTCATCGAATCCCGAGGTGAAGGTCGCCTCGGGCCAAGACGGTGCCGACGTCTTGGGCTTTGTCAGGTGCCGAGGTGGCCAAGCTTGCCTCGGATATTGTCTTTGAATACCTGGGCGAAGGTCGCCTTGGGCCTGTGACGACCAAGATCCAATAGGCCAATAGCCAAGAGCCAAGACTCCTGAGGCGGGAATGCCAAGATGGATGAGGTGAGGTGAGGTGAGGTGAGGTGTACAAGGCCATGAGTTAGCCCCACATCGCCTGGAGAGAAGGAGATCCTGAGCTACTTATATAATTTCCCCTCCCAAACATAGAAGACGCGTTTTAAAACCGTGCGCCGCTACGGAATTCGTAAGAACTCCGTAGTTAAGCGTGCTCGGGCGAGAGTAGTACCAGGATGGGTGACCTCCCTGGGAAGTTCTCGTGCGGGCACGGGCAAAGCGGACAAAATCTTGTGTGTTTGGGGCGGATGTTACAAAATGGTATCAGAGCCGGTTCTCCTCGGGATGGGGGGGTCTAACCCTACACGAGGACGTGTAGCCCTGAGGGGGGTGGATTGTGACGACCAAGATCCAATAGGCTAATAGCCAAGAGCCAAGACTCCTGAGGCGGGAATGCCAAGATGGATGAGGTGAGGTGAGGTAAGGTGAGGTGTACAAGGCCATGAGTTAGCCCCACATCGCCTGGAGAGAAGGAGATCCTGAACTACTTATATAATTTCCCGTCCCAAACATAGAAGACGCGTTTTAAAATCGTGCGCCGCTACGGAATTCGTAAGAACTCCGTAGTTAAGCGTGCTCGGGCGAGAGTAGTACCAGGATGGGTGACCTCCCTGGGAAGTTCTCGTGCGGGCACGGGCAAAGCGGACAAAATCTTGTGTGTTTGGGGCGGATGTTACAGGGCCGAGACGGTGTCGTCGTCTCAAGCTTTGTCTTCAAATGCCGAAGCGGGGGCTTCGGGCTTTGTTGAATGCCGGGGCGAAGGCCGCATTGGGCTTCTTCTTTGAGTGTCGAGCGGGGGCTTCGAGATTCATCGAATGCTGAGGCGAAGGCCACCTCGGTCTTCGTCTTCGAATGCCAAGATGGAGGTCACCTCAGGCCGAGATGGTGTTGATGTCTCGAGCTTCTTCAAGTACCGAGGTGGAAAAGCCTGCCTTGGACTTTGTCTTTGAATGCCGAGACGGAGGTCACCTCGGGTCGAGACGATGCTGATGTCTCTGGCTTCATTAGGTGCCGAGGTGACGAAGCCTGCCTCGGGATTTATCTTCGAATGCCGAGGCGACGATCGCCTCGGACCTAGACGATGCCAACGTCTAGGGCTTTGTCAGGTGCCGAGGCGGCGAAGCTTACCTGGGACCTTTTTTTTGAATGCCGAGGTAGAGGTTGCCTCGGGCTTTGTTTTCGAATGTCAAGGCCATCTTGGGCTTTGTCTTCGAATGCCAAGGGCGGGACCTTGGACTTACTGGTCGATGGGGTAAGAATTCAGAGTACTTAGCATAGCGCCCTTGTATCGGTTGGACTTAGGCGAAGCACCATTTCAGATAAACCTACTTATCGGGACACGTAGCTTTTTATCATTGCAGGTTAGTCAGCCATGTCGCAATGCGAACCGAACTAACTGTGGCGAGGCACTAGTGCATGTGTCCTTACGTGACAATGGGAGTACGTGCGACGCCAATGATTTGGAGTACTCAATGTAGCGCCCTTGTATCAGTTGGACTTAGGCAAAGTACCATTTCAATCGAACCTACATATCGGGACACGTAGCTTTGTACCGTTGCACAGCTAGTCAACCGTGTCGCAATACGAACCGAACTAACTATGGCGAGGCACTAGTGCATGTGTCCTTATGTGACAACTGGAGCATGTGCGATGCCAATGATTCGGAGTACTCAGCATAGTGCCCTTGTATCGATTGGACTTAGGCGAAGTGTCGTTTCAGTCGAACCTACGTATCGAGACACGTAGCTTTGTACCATTGCAGGTTAGTCGGCCGTGGCACAACATGAATCGAACTAACTGTGGTGAGGCACTAGTGCATGTGTCCTTACGTGACAACGGGAGCATGTGCGACGCCAATGATTCATAGTACTCAGCGTAGCGCCCTTGTATCGATTGGACTTAGGTGAAATGTTGTTTCAGTCGAACCTATGTATCGGGACACGTAGCTTTGTACCATTGCAGGTTAGTCGGCCGTGTCGCAATGCGAACCGAACTAACTGTGGCAAGGCACTGGTGCATGTGTTCTTACGTGACAACGGGAGCATGTGCGACGCCAATGATTCGGAGTACTCAGCATAGCGCCCTTGTATCGGTTGCACTTAGGCGAAGTGCCATTTCAGTCAAACTTCTTGGGGGTCAGGATTGCCAAGCCAGGCCCACGACCTCCCCGACCTGGTTCCCACTGTGGGGCCTAAATTCCTTTGAACCCTCTCAAGGGCTCATCCATTGTCGAGGATGCAGCCCATGAACCGGGTTAGACCGGATCGGGCCTGATCCGATCGGTCTAGTTTTTTCGATCTCTAGACCGAGCTGAGTCGGGTGGTTCAATTGTATACGTGTCATCATCCGGTCGGCACACCGGAAAACCCCTTCTACAGTAGCTCCTTGTTGGACTTCTCCTATGGCTTTAGTCTCCTTACACTGAGGGAGGTCAATAAAGAGGTCTAGGTGACCAGCCTCAATTGATCTTCTATGTGGTGCTGGAGTGCCTAACACTGTAGAGTGGTATGACCTTGGCCTTGGTAGTATTCACAATAGCGTGACGGATTTAAGGACCCCCTTTTCTCTAGGCTAAAGTGGTAGCACCCACTTGAAGTATGGGTCATCTTTGATGGACTCTAGGATCTGGTTAATCGGGGTGTTCAGTACTGTGAGCTCTCTATTCCACTGTGGCCTTGTCGGTTCGTCTTGCCTTTACTGCTTTACGTCGCGTCGTGATGACTCGCCTGACTGCTTGATGACATTTTTAACTGCCGCTTGTCGGTTGAAGCCCGGCTACTGAAATCGTCTATCTGCAACCTTCCTCTTACGATCGACATCTTTAATCTTGATATACTTCTCGATCGGCTGCGATAGCTCATCGATTGTCTTGGGTGTGTGTGTGATAAGCGAGGCGTTGACTGGTTGACTGGGCTAGATGGTGCTCTTGAAGGCTGCAATTACCTTGCGATCTTGTCCGTCGTTGTCTGCCAAGTTCAAGTACTTGGCCCTGAACCTATGGTAGAATTGCCTTAATGTCTCCTTCTGAGTCATGCATATCCCAAAGAGCGACTCTAATGTCTTCAGCTCCTAGTGGTTACAACGATATTGATTAATGAATCACGTACTCAGTTCCCTGAAAGAGGAAATAAACGAGGGTCTAAGCAGTTGGAACCACTCAAGTGGTGTTCCCGACAAGCAGTTAGTGAAAGTTCAGCAAAGGATATGGTCTTCTTCATTAGGGACCAGGGCGTCTCAGAAAGCAAGCACATGCTCCATGGTTCCATCAAACTTTGGAAGACATGGAGGGTTGCATCCACGTGGGAATAGCTCCTTGAGGAGTTTTCCAATGAATGGTGACCAAGCGCGCCCTCGGATGGCGACTTCCTCCAACCGGTCAGGAGCTCATACCCCTACTTTGTCTCACTGATGCTCCCCCCAATCCCCAGGACGTTCCGAAGTGGGTCGTCGGATACGGTCCTGGACGATTCCTTTGTCGACAGTATGGGTTGGCTATTGGCTTGCCGGTGTCGCTCGAGAGAGATGACTCTCACTCAGTGGGCGATGATGTCCATCTCCTTGTGTCTGATGGCGAGGCTCAACAGAACATGTCCTCGCATGATGCTTGGATGGGGGTGGCCGTCGAGGGTGCGCCTCGAGCCTAGATCAGGCATCCGAGTGCACCAAAACCGCCTAGGCATGATTCTTTCGTTCAGTATTTCTGGGCTACTTGAGTCTTGCCCATTTGGATTCGCACTCTGGACTTCTACCAACCGATTAGCTCTGACCGCGTTCTGAAGGCCTGTTTGCTGTTGCACCAGCATTGGTCGAGTAACCTGTAGGGGGTGGTCCTGGCCGGTCGTAGCCCCAATGATCGGGTTTACCGGTATCCTGACCAGGGCGGCTCGAACGAGGTCCCGCAACTCTTCTTAGTTGCGTTGCATCATCTGGAGCTGCGTGGTGAGCGCTTACGATGACAGCATCAAGGTTGCTAAGAAGGCCTCAGATAGACCCCCTCCTTGAGTGGCCATGACTACTGCCGGAGCTTAGCTTGACTCCCCAACCCCCAGCACAAGGTTCGCTGGCAGGGTGGTGTGCTCTGAGTTGGGGGGCGGCTGAATCGGATGTCTGACATTGTTGGCGTCGCCGGGTGCAGCAGCGTTGGACTAGAGTTGTGAGTTTGAATGGGTATAGTATGGTCCATCAGCCATGATTTTCAACCGTATATTCGAGGTGGTGATTCCTAAACTGACTAGCTGTTCGACACCCACGGGTAGATTGGTTGGTAATTTGAATTTATGGGTCGGTAGGCTGAGACTGTGTTGAAGGGAAACAGGATGGTAGAACGAGACTGAATGAAGTGGAAGGACTGGCCGGTTTGCTCTAAAAAACTAACCGGTCAAGAATTTTAATAAGAAGTCTCGAAGACAATCCCATAGACGGCACCAAGATTATCGGGGGGTTTTTGGTTTTGAGCGGTTCAGTTGGAAAGCACAATCTAATAGACCAAGGAATAAGTAGATCGGGTTTACATGGAAAACCCCTTGGCAACGTCGAAGGGAAAAAACCACAGGGTGGGGCGAGAAATGCACTAACAAGCCAAACATGTTACAGACTCTCACCCAAAGCCTCTTACATCCTGAAATGACCGCCTCCAAATGCCAACCTCTTAACTCTCTCTAGCTCCAAAAACTCTGAAAAGCAGAGGGTAGCACGTCGCCTTCCAGGATTCGGCCTCCCTTTCTGGGGGGGTTAGGTCCCCTTTTGATAGTGTCTCGAGATGAAGCTGGTGTACTCCTAGCGAGACGGAATTAGTGATGTGCTCCTGTGATTTGCATAACCATCTCATGCGTAGGCAACGTGTCACCTTGCGAGCACTTGGTGTTTATGGTTGGGGATACTTCTTACCTTACAGGTTGACTGAAAATCTCGGGGTATGGGCTGTCCACCCGTAACTGTTGCCCTGCCAAGATTTTCGGGAATAACTACCAAAAAATCTTGGTATGTGATCTTCGGGCCAACTCTTCGCATTAATGTCAGAGCTGCATTGGGGGGGAAAAGCGGGATTCCCTTATATTCACATGCGTTTTGCCTAGTCGGCCGACCGGTTTTGAGCGACTGATCGATCGTACCGATGTGTCGACTGGTCGGTCGACACCCACGGGTCGATCGGTCTGTTGGTCCGTATGGCATGTTCGACTCATTGGCTCCAATCCTTCCTGAAATGCGGGCTTTATGTAGCTGGGTGACCGATCGGTCAGCACCCCTAGGCCGACCGGTCAGTCATCTGTTCCAGTCGATTGGTCGGTCAGCTCCCACTGGTCGATCGGTCAGTCGACTCCTACAGGTTGACCGGTCGGTCAACACCCCTTGGCCGACCGATCGGTCGTCTATTCCGATCGATTGGTCGGTCAACTCCCACTAGTTGATCGGTCAGTCAACTCCTGCAGGTCGACCGGTTGGTCAGCACCCCTAGGCCGACCACTCCTCAAAGTACCCTCTTGAGTACCCTCTTCATCTTGAGTACCCTGTTCATCTTGAAGGAATTGCTCGCTTCACCACTAAGAAGGCAGGACAACTTAGAAGACTCGGGGCACTCATGGATCCACTGGAGCTGCTCCTAGGAGAACCCTAAGGATATTGAGCAAAACGACTCAACGAATCTGATCGAAGGCTTTCTCGAAGTTCAGCTTGATCATAATCCCTTCCGTCTTGCACTGTGAAATTTGGGAAAGAGGAAGATCTAAACGAAATTGGCAGGGCTCAACTTAACCTCTGCGCAGAAGAAGTGATGGAGGAAGCGACACAAATCGGCTCCCACCACCAGCCAATAACGTTGGAAGAAGAGAATGGGGAAACCGTCCGGGCCCGGTGCTCTGTCTAGTCGCATCCAAAACATAGCCGATTTGAACTCCTGGTCCGAGAATGGCCCTTCAATGGCGGAAGGGGACGAAAAACTTGGTTAATGGCGGCAAGGATGTTGAGCTGGCCTACCACTCTATCCCCTCTACTAGTCAACCTCAGTATGAACTTGAACCTACGCCTAGAGCTCGCGACTCTATGGAAGTATGTGGTGTTAGCGTCCCCTTCCCGCACCCACCGGTCTCGCAAGTGCTGCTTCCACATAAATTCCTCCATGAGAAGCACAGACTGGACCTCCCAGATGAACCATTGCCAAAACAGATTGTCTGCCATTGAGAGGGGGCCCGATTCTGCTTCGACCTCTAGTTCATCGATACCGCGCAGGAGGCTAACCA
>OX393552.1:13011802-13121802 GCA_947650365.1 Chamaelirium japonicum
AGGGAGAAAGAGAGTATGACGAGACCACATGGAGGGGAGACGGGGTAGAGCTTAGCTTTGATACCATGTTATGATCCCCGTGTCCCCCTCAAAATCGGTGATGAGAGGGAGGGGGCAACAATTTATAAAGACGTGGAACTCTCACCCCTTTACCGATGTGGGACTATTCTCAACAAAGATCATTTAATTACCATAAATCAGATCCTTCGAGCCGCAATTGGTAGTTGCATTCTCATACAACATCGCATAACATCACCATAATTCAAATTGGGTTGCATTAGAATCCTCTCCTAGTCTTGTCCTGCATCATAATGTTAACTGAAAATTGGTTTACAATCTTAGGTACAACAATAATATGGCCACAAATTGCACCAAATTATCCTTTCCTCTTAGATCCTTTTAACACAATATTTTAATTGCATGTATTTAACTATGATCCAAGAAAATGTACAATTTTGTAGACACATTCAGATAGTAAGGAACCGCATTACAAGCATTAAGACTCGAGTACAAAATCATCTCCTTCACTAGCCAACTCAAGTCACACCGTCTCCATGTAGACAAACAATATATTTGAAAGTTTTAAGTCTACATAAAACCAAGTATGGGCTTCAAATTTGAAGAATAGAATAGCATATATTTACGCTTTATGTGTGAAGAAAAATATTAGACATGTACAATCACGAGCAATTGTACAAGTCACAGAAATAGCAATTATTGAAAAACAAGAAAAAATGTCCTATTTCTTAGAGATGAAATTCCATGGTAAAACAGGTAAGTTCTGTATAACTAGATATTTGTATCTTCTTCAATATGATCAGATTTGTTTGTGATTTTTCAGATGGAGATAACCATTTAGGATAAAGCACGAAGAATTTGTTTCATTATGTTCTTTATATGTGGCAATGAATTGTCTATAAGTAATAAAAAGCAAGACGACGACAGGATTTCCTAAGGCTTATCTTCACATTGGATACTCCAATGATCCTCCCCATAGAAATTGAGATGATTTATTCTGAAGATGCTAGCAAATATTTTAATAACATTTATTTTCTTTTTTTTCTTTCTTTGAGACTCTATGGACTGAGTTTTATGAAAGTAGAATATTCTATTGCATCATGAAACAAAGTTTTACTTAAAGGCAACATCCAATTTATTATCAAAAACGAAAAAATACGAACAAGGAAAAATGAAGAAAAGTATTTGACAAGAAAACCTCTCAAGTGAAACCAATTTGGCACACCTCTCGAGCTTCATGTGAAGCTTCGACCTACAGACGTCGAGCCCTCTTTCAGATCCTACCAGATATAGAAAGCCCTACCAGATACAGAAAGATAGTTGGTTAGTTGGTCTACCTCTGCATCACCAGGCCAGATATTGCTCATGCAGTCAGCATCGTCAGCCACTTTGTAGATGCACCTCGCTCGGCCCACTATGGTGTTCTCCTAAGTATTCTTCGGTACCTTCGATAAACCATCACTCGGTCGCTCTTTCTATCCTCGACCTTTTCTCTAGTTCTTTGGGGCCTATTCTGATGCTAACAGGGCTGGTGACCCAACTACTTGCCGCTGGACTACTGGCTATTGTTTATTTCTTGGTGACTCTCTTATCTTTTGGAAGAGCAAGAAGCAGAAGGTTGTCTCTCTCTCTCTCCAGTACTGAGACAGAGTTCAGGGCTATGGCCACTACCATTAAGGAGATCATTCACCTATGGTGACTTCTTGGGGATCTTGGAGTGGATGTCTCTAGTCCTACAGCCCTTCACTGTGATAACTGGAGTGCTATACAAATTGTTAGTAACCCATTTTTTCACGAGAGGACGAAGCACATTGAGATCGAATGCTACTTCACTCAACAACATTATCAGTAGTAGACTCTTTCAGTCTTTCACTTCCTTATATTTTCTCCACAGAGCAAAATGTTGACTTTTTCACGAAGTCACACCACCCTTCTCATTTTCGGTTTCTTCTAAGCAAACTCTTAGTATTTGAATCCCATCGTGAGTTTGAGAGGGGGGGGTTAGTCATATGTGTATATAGTAGGTTATCCACATCTTTTATGTGTACGGGACTTACACCCTACAAATATGCAGTGTGTATACATGTTGCCATATGCCCTAATGAGAGTATGGTTCATTCTCTCCCAAAACCCTAGCCGTCTCGCTCTCTCTCTCTCTCTCTCTCTCTCTCTCTCTCTCTCTCTCTCTCTCTCTCTTATAGGGTTATTGGTCACAATCAATAAAAACAAAATAATAAAATAGTCAAAACATTACATGAATTAGTAGCTCAGTCGGAATTTGATGATACATCATACCATTGTATGGGGCTGTAAATTCCATCTTTGTAGACATATTCAGATAGTAAGGTACCACATTACAAGCATTAAGACTTAAATACAAAGTCATCTCCTTCACTAGCCGACTCAAGTCACACCGTCTCCATATAGACAAACAATATATTTGAAAATTTTAAACTCTACATAAACCCAAGTAAAAGGGGCTTCACATTTGAAGCATACCATACCATAGCATCTATTCGTCGTTTTATGTGTGAAGAAAAATATTAGACAATGATAGGAGCAATTGTACAAATCACGGCAATAGCAATTATTGAAAAACAAGAAGAAAGTCTGATTTCTTAGAGATGCCACTTCTATGGTAAAAAGAGTAAGTTTTGTATGACTAGATATTTGTATCTTCTTCAATATGATCAGATTTGTTTGTGAATTTTCTGATGGAGATAACCATTTAGGATAAAGCACGAAGAATTTGCTTCATTACGTTCTTTATATGTGGCAAAGAATTGTCAATAAGTAACAAAAGCCAAGTCAATGACAGGATTTATTAAGGGTTATCATCACATTGGATACTCCAAAGATCCTAACCATTGAATTGAGATGATTTATTCTGAAGATGCAAGCAGATATTTTAATATCATTTCTTTTCTTCTTTTTCTTTCTTTGAGATTCTATGACTGAGTTTTATGAAACTAAAATATTCTATTGCATCACGAAACAAAGTTTTACCTAAAGGCAACATCCGATTGGTTGAGGACAAATGGGTTTCATAATAAAGTCATGTAAAAGCTCAACTTATTATCGAAAACGAAAAAAAATACAAACACAGAAAAAATAAAGAAATGTGTTTGACAAGGAAACCCATCAAGCGAAACCAATTTGCGATTTTAAAAACAAAGTAATGAAGGCACTAAAATTGTAGATGTGCCACCGGGAGAAATCCATTCGTCCCTTACAAAATCAAAGCCAACTAAGTATCATCCTTAACAAAAAAAAAAACTGGGAAAGAAATCCATTTTTCTTGCTATGAGATATAATGCACACTCTTAACTATAGGAGCGGAGGTGGTCGTGGCATTAGGAATTGATATAATAATAATAATAATGACGATGATGATAATTTAATATAATTATTAATTGAAAACAAGAAAATGTAGTGCAGAAGAGAACAATAAAATCCAATAGAATGGAGTAAGATTGAATCCTCATTAAAAAAATACATATTATATAAATTAAATAATGTAAAAAATAACTCTTTTTATCCTTTTTCATCTATTGAATTACTTCAATCCTCGGATGTTAAGACCGGTAAACAGATCTGAGATTTCGATACAAATCTAGACCGAGGGAATTTCAATAGAACTCAGCATTAGAATTCCCCAATTACCCAAATTTCCGCACCTGCAATGGATGGAGAAACACATCTCCATCTATTGCTTCAACGATCAGACACCTCCGGTTTCTTATGCATTCAGTTTCGAATTCAAATGTTCAATTCCAAAAAAAAAAATATAATGTAGCCCAAACTAAACCGATCAAAGAGAAAGAGAGAGGAAGACTTACAGACGACATGATCGAAGGCTTGGATCCCTCGAGATCGAGAGGAGAGAGAGAGAGAGAGAAAGAGAGAGAGAGAGAGGAGGAGGAGAGGAGAGGAACGGGTCTCGGGACGCGAAGACGGGGGAAGAGGGCGGGGAGGAGGGTGTAATAAGAATAGAAAAAAGAGGAGGCTCCGCTGGCAGGCCAGCGTAGCCACCACGGAATAACGGTGTTCGGCTCGACCTTTCCTTTCTGTTTTTGGCGGGGGTGTTGCTATTTGCTCCTATGGGTGCACAGAAAACCAGTGGAACCGAACCGAACCGGTCCGAACCATTCGGTTTGCTTCGGTTTCTAACAAGATCAATTCAGTTCTGGTTTCCAAAGTCCAGAACCGTAGGGGACCGGTTCGATTCCCGGTTCTGGGTTTCAGTTATCCGAACCGAACCGAACCGGGTCATGTACATGCATAATGCATTCATGGGTCGGGTAATACGGGTAATGCAAGTAGGGCCATTATGTAACGGGCCTTACTGATCTCCACAACAGTATCATGTATCTGGCTCCGGGATTGCTTGTTGTATCCTTGGTTTTTTAATATATTTTTTTTATTTCTATATGCTTCAAGGATGATGCTAACTTCTAGGGGTGCACAAAAAACTAGTGGAACCGGAGAATCGAACCGAACTGGTTTTATATGGTTCGGTTCAGTCCGGTTCCTTGCTCTCTACGGTCCGGTTCTGGTTCCAAATATTTGAAACCCGTTGGGACCGATTCAGTTCCTAGTTCATCCCGAAACCGGTCCAAACCGAACCGTGTGCACCCCTATTTGCACCCCACAAATTACTAGCCCCCTCTAACAAATAAGGAAATGACGAACGTGTAGTCGAGCTTTTCTCTCTAAACCAGAGCTTCTCTCTCTAGGATTCCGGGAGATTTGGGCGTTCTTCATCTTCTTCCCCCTTTGGGGGCAATGAACCCCCAAGATCCGGATCCCTCTGTTGGGCAAGGGAGGAAGGGGAGCAGTGATGGGTGCGTTGTTGGTAGTCAGGTTGATCAGGGAGTAGAGGATCTGTTGGGGGTTGAGGAGGCGTTTCTGCCACCCCGAGCCCCAACCTTGGGTGATTTTCTTGCAGCGGGATCCAGTAGATCCTCGACTAAGGGGCGTGGAGGAGGCACTCCTTCTTCTTCATCATCTTCAGTTCATGGCCATGGGGGATCAGAGCAAGGTTCGGGTGCTCCAGGATCTCAATCGGGTGGAGTTGAAGTGGTGGGTTCAGGTTTTTCTGAAGATGGTGAGGCATCTTTGGAGTCCATATCTGGTGGGTCGGAAGCAATTGCCCATGCTGCAGATGGGATTCCACCTAGATCGGGATTGTGCCTCAGATCGGGAGATCCACAAGGAGGGATTGATGTGGAAACTGAGGAGTTCCCAGCCCTTGTTTACTCTCAGCATAGTCCACGCTTGGGTCGGTTGGCAGGGAAGCAACTCGGCAACTTTGCTATGCCGCATAATGCTGCTGTGCCACACAAAGCTGATGTGACTGTTGGCGCTTGCAATGTGTTTGATGAAATGCAGTGGTCGACTGGGGACTTAGGTTCTGCTGGGACATTAGTGCAACCTTGTGCCCAACAGGTGCCTGCTGATTTGCTAGAGACACAACCAGCTGCTGCTTCAAGACCAGCAATTGGACAATTCGACCAACTGCACATGGGTGGGCATAATGCAAATCAGGAAGTGAATAATTCAAAGCGGGTGACAGAAGATTCTAATACAGCAGCCAAGGGTGGTGCTGTGAGGTTGGAGAGGAAGAGTGGGGGTGGGAGTCGCGCTTGGGATGCAACCCCAAAACCAACCACGTCTCTACTCCCCCCGGAGAAGCTCCGTCTGCGGTATATAGAACCTGGCTTATTTGACGGGCAAAAAGTGGCAATTTGTCCAACCGCTGAATTAGAAGCCAACGCTAAGAGATGGGAGCACATACTTGTTGGATTTGTGTTAGGAAGGCGGCCATATTATTTACATCTTAAAAACTTTGTCATGCGAACCTGGCAGCCATCAGGAGGCTTGAATATTCTTTCAAGAGCTAATGGAGTCTTCTGGTTCAAGTTCGAGTTAGCGACAGATTTTAACCGAATCCTTGAAGGTAAAATGTGGCACTTTGAAGGTCGTCCATTGATAGTGAGGAAATGGGAAAGGGGAATGTGTAGTGATAGGGAAGTTGTTCCGAAAATCCCAATTTGGGCAAACTTCCCTAATCTAGAGGGGGACTTATGGACTGAGCCCATGCTTGCCGGTTGGGGAGTGTTTTTGGCACCCCAATCTATATGGATCAGGCAACAGCTGGAGGTACAAGGGCGCAATTTGCAAGGATTTGCGTGGAGATCAACGTTGAAGATTCTCTCCCAAGTCGGGTCAAGCAAGAAATGAGAAGGGTGAGTTTCTCTCTTGGCAAACAGTCACTTATGACTAGATTCCGACCCGTTGTAAGCCATGCAAAACATTTGACCATAGTGGGGCTGTTTGTACTAAGCACCCAAAGTTGGTGAGTGCTAGGGTTAGCCAAGCTTGGCAGCCTAAAGCTATGCCGGGGATTCTTGAAGGTCGGAGGAGTGTGCCCTGTCATCCAAAGGCAAGGAGGTAGTGGATGATGGGTGGCAAACTATTGGCAGGGCTCATCCACCCAGGGTGAACGAGCCATTAGTTCATGTGGTTCAGCCGACTGGGTCTCGGTATGATGTGTTGAATGAAGAGTCTGGGGATGTGGATGGTTGTGAGATGGAGGATATCGCTATTGCTTCTATTACACCTGGGTTTAGCAGTGATGTTGCTGCAAAACCTGGTAGTGTTACACGAGTTGGTGCTGATGAGGAGGCTGTCAATGTTGGTGTTACGACTGATGTTGCTATTGCTGCTGTCACTCCTGGTTTAAGCAGTAATGTTGTTGCAGAAACTGATGTTACACGAGTTGGTGCTGCCGCTGTGGCTGCTAACATTGATGTTGCTATTTTAGATGCTAAAGAGTGTGAGGCTAATGCTGCTGTTATGCAGGGGGGTCAGGAAGGGAGGGTTGATGTTACACAGGCTGTACGGCTTGATGCTGAACAGCAAGAGGCGACTGTTACGCAAGTAGGTGCGGCTTGTGCTGATGCTATGTGTGGTGATGCTGCTGACTTGCGTGCTGAAGTTCTTGGTACAAGAGCAGATAGCTCAGCTAGCGAGGGGGAGAGACCAATTGTCCTAGCACTTTCTAGTGAGTGTGGAGTCTCTGTTGGAGGGGCTAAGAAGTGCTCTGGTCGAAGGAACCATCGCGAGCGAGAGGGAAGCCCCAGCCTTATTATTCCTGCTCTTCAACGAGCTCATCGGAAGGGGGTTTCGGCGGATTGGTTTTGTCAGGATGTGGCGGGGCTATCTGATGATCCGACGTCAGGGGTTTTACAGAATTTTTGTGCTGAAGCTGGGGAGGCTCCAGATCGAGTGGAGCAAGTGGGCGTTGATCATCCCATGAATTACTTAGACCAGTTCAAGAAGTTGCCTCCACATCTTGCCAACCGCCCCACTGTCCTTACCATACCGAATCCAGCGCTTCAGTCCCGAACTAAAGAATCCTGGCCTAAGGGTCAGTCTGATAGGGTTACGAGGAGTAGGGGGACTAGTTAGTGATGCCAGGAGGCTGACTCATTATGCATTTGTGATAATCTTTTGTTTGGTGTTGTGTTTTTCGCTCGACTGTGGGGTATTATGTTTGCTCCCAGTACGTTGAGCTAGGGTTTGGTTTTTGTCGAGACCCTATTTGGTCGCGTGGTCTGCTTACTCATCCAGAGTTTAGCCGAGTCATGTATCTGCCTTTATTTTCCAATATATAATATTAGCTTTTTACCTCTCAAAAAAAAAAAATTACGAACGTGTCTCCGAAGCATCCGATGCATATTAATATGCACACCACCACCTCCACCACCGGAGCCCTCAGATCACCCCTCTTGCCGCCACCCCCCCCCCCCCAAATCCTTCTCTTTTGTGGGTGCAAAATCTGGCCAACGCCTGACAGTGGGACCCAACAACCCAGCTTGGGGACTACGAAGATGACAGTGGGGCTTGCCAACCCTGCCTGGGGCCTACGAAGACGACAGTGGGATCCGCCAACCTACCTGGGGCCTACGAAGACGACTGTGGGATCAGCCAGCCCTGCCTGAGGCCCATGAAGATGACAGTGGAACCCACTAGCCCTGCCTGGGGCCCACGGACACGATCTAGGGTCTGGTAAATCCCCCAGGGTATTTATCAAAACTCTAGATATTTTCAAATCTCTATAAATAGCAGATCCTATAAATAATCTAGATCGAAATTCATTATTCTCAATTCTACTTTCTATTTTTCAGAGCTCATTAAGCCTTATGGCAATCAAACTCTAGTCAAGCCCACTCTGCCCTCTGTCGACTTGTATAAGTACTTATCACCCTGTCAAGAGTAGCTTTACTTTTTTCAAAGTTAGTGGATTCAAAGGTTGCGTCTTACTGCACGGAGACGTAGGCTACGGCCGAACTTCGTCACCACATCCCGTGTCAACTATCTTTCTCTCTCTATCTCTCTCTACTCAATAGTGTCTGCGTGACAGCTCAGCAGATGACAGCTCAATACTCTACAGTGCACCGCACTCAAAGGTAACAATCAATCGACTATTGGTGAAAAACCGTACGACCACTATAATTCCCCCCCCCCTCGGTCTTTCTTCTCATTCTTACAGATGTATCGATTGAGAGTAATCAATATGGTTGCCGATTGCTCTTAACCGACATGGTGTGGTCTATGTCGGCCAGAATCCACATGAAGGGATGACACCATGTTTGTCGAGAACAACCGACAACCATGTCGGCTATTCCCAACCAGCAGGATCCGAAGGGACGATAGGAGTAGGGAGGAGGATGTAACTGAGGAGAAAGAAGGGGAGGAGGAGGATGCGGCGATGACGGGTGCAGCGGGAAGGAGGATGGAGAAACAAACCCTTAATGTGGGTTGTATTATCAGAATGAGGGCAATAGTAAAAATCAAAATAGGGCTGCATATGCTCATGATATTGAGGGTGTTGGTAATTATGTAGGTGCAATTAGCATCACCCTTTCACTGTAATGCAGAATGCTCAACCGATCGGATCTCAAAACCCTTTCACTTTAATGAAATAAGTATGGAAAATTCGTTATGTTTTTTTTTGGATGAAAAAATTCGTTATGTTATATCAGAATATGTTACAAATCAAACGTCATTTGAATGTTGTTTCTGTTATAAGATCAAGTGGATCGTGTGGCTATCCACCGTCTGATATCCCCTAACGGAATTAGGGTTTCCCTATTAGAATTGGTGTGTTCTAAGCTTGTAAAACTATATGTTTTGATTTAATAATAAAGGTTGATAGTTATTATAAGAGATGCATGATGGTAAGTAACATAGTTATGTGTTTTTTTTAGAACAGAGAGCCATGGCTATATGGTAGTCTACTAAGTTGAAGACTAAGTGAATTAGTCCCATGTAACCTAAATCAGTTCATAGTTATGATCAGGTTGTTGGAATTGGATCCGCTTATCAGAGTTGCAGCGGAAGCAAAAGAAAGATCCGAAGATCATACGGTGTATGTTTCATTACAATTAATTCTACAAAACAATCTACATGCAAATATATGATCTTGGCAAATGTGCGGACACCCTAGAGGCATACTACGATCTACGGAAGACATGCATGCATCTAGTTAGATGTTTAGAATCATCATACCTTATGGATCTATGATTCGGAGATGACGGAACGATGAAGAACCACACTTCAATCGCAAGGGAAACTGTCGGATAGCACCTTGTCCTTTGCGAATTGAAGAATCCTCGAAATCCCATCTCTGAGTGCAAGGATTACGAGTCGACGGAGGAATCCGTTGCGAAGACGATGGCGAGCTGCTAGGTTTCCTCCTTTTCTTTCTCTCTTCTTCTTTCTCCTTCCTTCCTCTTTCTTCTCCCTTCTTCTTCCTCTCTTTTCCTTGGCCGAAACTACAAAGGAGGAGCAAAGGGGGGGGGTTCGGATTTTTTGGAGGAGAGGAGCCCTATAGGCCGGCCCCTCCCCCTCCCTATTACTTATAGGGCCGATCTCCTAGTGCCTTGGGCAAGCTAGGGCCGGCCCTAATAGAATTAGGATGAGGGGGGTCGGTTATTAGGGATTTCCAATGTCTATCGTGAAGCCTGGACGAAAACGCCATTCACGAAAAGTGAAAAACCGAAAGAGAGACTGAGTGTGGTGCGCTACTCGGATTTGAGTTCCGTCAGCGCCTATGAGCTCCTGGAATTATTCCGCTCATTCTAAGATCCATATTCAATATGTTCTGAGCTATATTTCAGTATTTACCAAAATACCCCTACGGCCCGTAACACATGTGCATTAGGTTCTTAGGCTCCGGGCTTGTGCTCCATCGCGCTACTTCGCATCCAACGTATCCAACTAGGTCGGGGAACAATTCCTATACGCAACGACAGGGTGGAACCTTCAGGGCTCAGGATCTCTAGCTCCAATCGGATCCCTGATTAACTATTCCGGTGACACACCGAAAGTTCCGTTAATCATCCCTAATCCGATTAACCCGCGTAGCCACCCAGAGTGCGACGCGAGTTGAACTCTAGTGATCCTAAACTTATGTTACTCTCTCGTAACCATGTTCTCTACTATACTCCGGTAATCCTTAGTCCCTCCTATTACTGGTGCCATGACTCGACTCGGGCGGTGGGGAGCACCGTCAGATCCCGATCGATCATCTGACTAGGGTTTGATGACTTGTCATCTATAACACCACACACCTTCCAGTGCTATGACTAGCATCCAGAACATCGTCAGTCATACTGACAACCACCAGGCCTGGGTTAACTGTGTGGACAGATTGACTCATCAAAACGCACTCATCCATCACTGGACGTTGGATAACCTGTAGGGATTACATGTCACTCAAACGCCAGCCGGGTAATCCAACGCACCGTGGTATTGGACTATGGAAGGTCTGCACACGTTGGCACATCAAAGCACCACACAACTGGTTGGCCCAATGAACATGGTCCCTCAGGGTTAAGGACAGATTATCTATAGTAGTAAGACGGTTTATGCACCAGTATCTGAATCACTGAACAGTGCACCGTCTTGGTTCCTGTTCAACACGATCATCGTGCTTGGTCAGGTGAATGGAAATCCCACATTCCCGTGGTAGAGACTTCACTACATCCTCTACCTGCCAACAACTTGTTCTCGGTGAAGCGACCGGCATCACCTAAGCTATGAACTAGTTCTAGGTCTACACAGAACTGGTTCACTAGGTCTCCCAAGCATGGATCCTCCATGCGCCTTAGTGGCCTACTGTGTTCCCTAGGGTCCTTTTATTATATGAGTATTATCATACACTAGAGTAGTATTCTAATTAAAGCAATAACCAAAGTCATCTTTATTAATGTTAATACAGGAAATCCACGCTAAGGACACACGAGCTACAATAATCTCCCACTTGGCCTAGCGGGGAACAACAGTCTTAACTCCCATGGCATCCACGTGCTTCTCAAAAGCCTTGGTCCGTAACGCCTTTGTGAAAGGGTCCGCCATGTTATCTGCAGACGCCACCTGAGTCCCTGCAACCTCAACTCGCTTCTGCAAGTCCCGGATAATGTAGTATTTCGCTCGATATGCTTGCTCTTCTGGTGATATCTTGGCTCCTTGGATTTTGCTACCGCTCCACTATTGTCACAGTAAAGGACAATAGGATCTTGAGCTCCCGGTACACATCCTAAGTCCGTGAGGAACTTCTTGAGCCACACCGCCTCCTTAGCTGCTTCGCACGTCGCAACGTACTCAGCCTCTATCATCGAATCCGCGATGCATCTCTGCTTCACGCTCCTCTAACTGACAGCTCTTTCTCCTAATGAAAACACAAACCCTGACGTCGATTACCTGGATTTCGTATCTAACACAAAGTCAGAATTCGTATATCCAATCGGCATCAGTTCCTGTGAAGAGTAAACTAACTCATAATCTCTCATCCTACGGAGATACTTGAGTATACTTTTCACAGCAGTCCAGTGCCCTGGACCCGGATTTGACTGATACCTGCCCATCATGCCTACTGCATAGCATCTATCTGGTCTCGTGCACTGCATAGCATACATCAGACTCCCTACAGCCGAAGCATAAGGTATCTTCTGCATCTCTACCCTCTCCTCAGGAGTCTTAGAACCCTGATCCTTGGATAATTTCATTCCATGTCTGAATGGAACCAGTCCCTTCTTGGAGTTGTGCATACTGAATCTGACCATGATAGTATCTATGTAGGCTGACTGTGACAGCGAGAGAGTCTTGTTCTGGCGATCTCGAGTTACCTTGATCCCTAGAACATAACTCACTTCACCCAGGTCTTTCATGTCAAATTGAGAGGATAACCACACCTTCACTGTAGACAACGTTCCAATATCGTTTCCAATTAGCAGGATATCGTCTACGTAAAGCACTAGAAAAAATACTGCAATCTTATCGCTCCTTTTATAAACACATGGTTCATCCACGTTCTGCTCAAATCCATAAGACTGGATAGCCTGATCAAAACGCATGTTCCAACTTCTGGATGCTTGCTTCAGTCCATAAATGGACCTTTGCAACTTGCACACCAAACTTTCCTGACCTTTTGCGACAAAGCCTGGAGGCTGAGACATGTAGATGTCTTCTTCCAAATCCCCGTTAAGGAATGCGGTCTTGACGTCCATTTGCCAGATCTCCCAATCATAATGAGCTGCAATGGACAAGAGGATCCGGATAGACTTAAGCATAGCCACTGGCGAAAAGGTTTCATCATAGTCGATCCCTTCTCGCTGGGTATAACCCTTAGCGACTAGTCTAGCTTTGTAAGTCTCAACGGTACCATCCGGACCTCTTTTCCTTTTGTACACCCACTTACACCCAACAGGTTTAATATTGTGAGGTGGTGTTATAAGTATCCAGACCAAATTTTGGGACATCGATGTCAGTTCTGCCTCCATGGCTTCCTACCATGCTGTACGGTCAGAGGATACCATCGCTTTGTCATAGTTCAGAGGATCATCCTCCTGAAACTCTGGATCCACCATAAAGGCTTCTCCAATGTATCTATCAGAAGCACTTATGGTCCTCCCACTGTGACAAACCTGCGGTGGTTCTATAGGAGTCGATTCTACAGTATCGTTTATCTTAGTGGTATCGGCTCCCACTACGTTCTCTATCTGCGTACTCCCATCAGTACCAAATAATTCTTTAAGAACTACTTTACTGGTGGGCTTATGGTCTATTAAATAATCCTGCTCCAGGAATACGACGTTCGTGGAGACGACAACCTTTCTATCCTCAGGATCATAAAATAAACCACCCTTTGTCCCTTTTGGATACCTAACAAATAGACATACCTTAGTTTTTGACTCCATCTTATCTCACTTGTTCTTCCACACATGTGCTGGACAACCCCAAATTCTAAAGTGTTGTAGGCTTGGCTTTCGCTTCAACCATAGCTCCCAAGGAGTTAGGGGTACTGACTTTGATGGAACAAAGTTCAAAGTATATGCCGCCGTCTCTAGGGCATATCCCCAAAAACTAGGTGGCAATGTTGCATAACTCATCATAGTCCGAACCATGTCTAATAAAGTTCGGTTTCTCCTCTCAGATCACCGTTTTGTTGTGGTATCCCTGGTGCAGTCAACTGGGATACGATCCCATGCTCACGCAGGTACCCAATAAATTCATCCTATAGGTATTCGCCTCCTCGATCCGATCGAAGAGACTTGATACTTTTACCCGTCTGCTTTTCTGCTTCAGCTCTGAACTCCTTGAACTTATCAAAGGATTCAGACTTCCGTCGCATTAGGTATATGTATCCAAACCTCGAGTGATCATCCGTGAAGGTGATGAAATACTCGAAGCCTCCTATGGCACGGACACTTATGGGCCCACATACATCAGTGTGTACCAACTCTAATACCTCCTTCGATCTACAACCTTTGGCTCAGAAAGATCTTTTAGTCATCTTGCCTTCCAGGCAAGACTCGCACGTCAATAGGCTTTCTGAAACATCTGGACTTAAGAGTCCTACCTTAACCAACCTGTGAATCCTGTCTAAGGCTATGTGTCCAAGCCTTAGATGCCAAAGGAGTATTGGATTATCTGAGGGATTTTTCTTTTTAGATGAATTAACCACACAAGCTTCAGTTATATTATCCTGCTTATGATTGGAGTTAATTACATAAAGATCATTCTGTATCTTTCCCTTACAAACAAAGGAACCATTCAATTTAATTGACACACCAGAAGTATCAAATAAAACTGAAAAACCTTCATTATTCAATAAGGAAACAGAAATTAAGTTTCATCTCAAGGACGGTACATAAAGTATGTCTATAAGTAATAAACTTCTTCCATCAAGGAACTGCAAGATGATATCTCCAACTATTTCAGCCTCTGTCACGGCCTCAGTTCCTATACTTAGGATCATCTCCCAATCACCCAGTTTTCTTGTCTCCTTGAACCCCTGCAAACTATTGCAAGCATGGTTAGTGGAACCAGAATCCACAATCCATGAAACTGGAGAACAACTGGATACTACAAGGGATTCCACTATGTGGATTTGAGATATACATGTCTGAGCTTCTTGGGAGCCGTGCGGCAGTCGCCCTTCCAGTGCCCCTTTTTGCCGCATCGGAAATATTTTTCTTTGGGCTTCGTCGGACCATTCTGCTTAGGAACCTACAACTACACCTGGCCCATCTTCACGGGCTTCTTAGACTTTCTTTTCTGAAACTTGCCTTTGGCTTTCAGAGAAGAATTACGCTCTATGTTCAGGGATTGGGCTCCTGTCTTCATCCCGTCCTCTGTCGCCTGGAGCGCCGCTAGGAGCTCTGCGTTAGACATCTCCAACCGGTTAAGGTTGAAGTTGGTAACGAAGCCCTCAAACGTTCCTGACAGAGACGCGAGAAAAATATCGGTCTGGATCTCTGCATCCAAGATGACATCGAAGGAACCAAGTTCATTCACATAGCCAAATAATTTCAGCATATGATCTCGAACCAAAGTCCCCTCTGCCATCTTCGTGGACACTAATTTCTTGATGGTCAGGTAATGAGTTACCCAACTACGACCCTCGAACATTTCCTTTAGGTAAAGCATCATGTCTGAAGCGAAGGCCATGTCTTCGACTTGCTTCTGAAGGACGGTCTGCAAGGATGCCACTATGTAGCACTTGCATATCTCATCAGCATCTAGCCAGTCTTTCTATTTCTTCAACTGAGCCTCAGTTGCACTTGGTCCCGGCATGGCCGGTTGAGGGGTACTTAGGGTAATTGTGTGTTTGCCAACCCTTAGAACGAGCATCAGGTTACGCTTCCAGTCCTTGTAGTTTGGTCCTATAAGTTTGTTATCATTAAGTATGGAGGCTAGGGGGTCGAGCTTGGTCATGATTTCTGTAAACAATGGTTTAAAGCAAAAGTTAGGGTCTACTACAATCTATTTCATGGAATTTAGAAATAGATAATATTTACTCCAGTTGCTATGTCTTCACTACCTCAAGTGGAGACATCCAGGAATCTAAATTCCCTGGGCTTGAGCACTGAGACTATCGGCCTTGAATTGGAGACAGTATCTCGGTGAGAGTATGCAACCGCTTCTGCCAACGGGGTTTTTACGACCCAGTCTTTATTAGAATTACCCATGGTAAACTGAAAGACCTCCCAGTTTCCTTTTGGCCAGCTTTATGTGACCCGCATGCGCAGCAACATCGGCTTCACACAAGCTTCCGGATGCTTTCCACAAATCTAGGTGGTGTCAGCAGGGGGGTTCATAGGCTTCCGCGGTGCAGGAAAACACCGTCACCCACTACCACCGGCATCCTCCATGTCCCGAAGGAAACCACTAGGTGAACCAGTATGGAAGGAAACACAGCTCTCACCTGGTGGGAATATCGAACTGCGTACCTCCCACCCAGACCATTAGCCGGTTGATTGTGGAGGCCAAGGGCTCCCCTTTGGAGGGAACCTCTTACACATCCCTTCTTTATGAGGTTTTATGCATATTTAGAAAGATCACAACCTCCTAGACTTAGACCCTGGTCTACCGTGCTCCCACTAGGATTACAAACCTTCCCGCAAAGCATTAGTCTCCTCAGAAAATATCATAGTCCCTACCTTGAATACTCAGCTTTCGCCTTTCTTGCAAGGATCACATTACATAGATTCCAAGGATCCCGATACTTCACTAGTTTGCCCATAATCCAAAGATCTGGAACCTAGCCTAAGGTCAACGTGGAAAGGACTCCTACTACGATGATGTCTCGTTCATAATTTGACGCCTGATGTCATAGTATACCTCATCTCATTATAGGTTTCGATGCTGGCCAAATAGGGACATCTGACAACCTCCACCGGACCTCAACCTAATGGTGGCATAACCAAATCATGATGAGTTCATACTACCATCAAACATCATCTAGAAACGGGTATCACACAGTGAAATCCTAACCTAACTTGGTCACTAGGACCACGTGGGGAAAGGGCATCCCACTAGGGTTATCATACTTCTTATGGAGACCTTAGTTAATTATCTCTAAACAAATCTAGCACTATGGCTATCTCGGTGTACAGTACTTGGCTACCTGAACTACCACGAGGGCGGTTACCACCTTACCTTTTAGCTAGCCATCAGATTCGCACGTGTTAGAACCATATAGAGACACCGATGAATCCATAAGTTTAGTACTAACCCTAAGCCTAATCTAGAGACAAACTCACAAGCTAGATAGATAATCACATTATCATCGGGGTTCTCTAAATACTAAATAAAGAGAAACAACAGAAAAAACATCCAAACTGAATCAAGTCCAGGGTCCGACCCCTGAACCTGAATAGCACATCCAAGATATCCTGCTCTTCCGTTTTGCACGATCTCTAACGACGTTCCCCATCATCGCCAACATGCACGCTTTCGCCGGGTCTTTGCACGCCATGGTACCGCTTGCCCGAACCGTGGATGAAGCATCATCTCCTTCTTCCTGTGACCGAAAAACTAACACGCTCCGAGCAAGTGCTCGTTCGTGTACAATTTCGCTAGAAAAAAAAGAAGACAATCCTAGAAATATGGCCAGGGAACCGAGGATGGTCAACCTCTACCCTCACCCATCTAGAGCCTTAAAAACCACAAGCACAATAATAATCAATGCAATAACAAATCCGGGGTCCGACCCCCGGAAGCATGCAATCACAGATTACTATTCAGCGTGGCACCTACAAAAAAACGATATATAGCACAATCCATATGCATGATCTATGCCGAACCCCAACGAAAACATATGCCATCATATATTCACATGATGTTTTTAGGAATTTATGCATGAAACACACACCAAAGCGTGATCTGATACTAATTGTTGGAATTGGATCCGCTTATCAGAGTCGCAGCGGAAGCAAAAGAAAGATCTGAAGATCATACGGTGTATGTTTCATTATAATTAATTTTACAAAACAATCTACATGCAAATCTATGATCTTGGCATATGTGCGGACACCCTAGAGGCATACTACGATCTACGGAAGACATGCATGCATCTAGTTAGATATTTAGAATCATCATACCTTATGGATCTATGATCCGGAGATGACGGAACGATAAAGAACCACACTTGAATCGCAAGGGAAACTGTCGGATAGCATCTTGTCCTTTGCGAATTGAAGAATCCTCGAAATCCCGTTTCTGAGTGCAAGGATTATATACGAGCCGACGGAGAAATCCGTTACGAAGACGATAGTGAGCCGTTAGGTTTCCTCCTTCTTTTTCTCTCTTCTTCCTTCTCCTTCCTTCCGCTTTCTTGTCCCTTCTTCTTCCTCTTTTTTTCTTGGCCGAAGCCACAAAGGAGGAGCAAAGGGGGGGTTCGGATTTTTTGGACGAGAGGAGCCCTATAGGCCGGCCCCTCCCCCTCCCTATTACTTATAGGGCCGGTCTCCTAGTGCCTTGGGCAAGCTAGGGCCGGCCCTAATAGGATTAGGATGAGGGGGGTCGGTTATTAGGGATTTCCAATGTCTATCGTGAAGCTTGGACGAAAACGCCCTTCACGACAAGTGGAAAACTGAAAGAGAGACTGAGTGAGGTGCGCTACTCGGAATCGAGTTCCGTCAGCGCCTATGAGCTTCTGGAATTATTCCGCTCATTCTAAGATCCATATTTAATGTCTTCTGAGCCATATTTTAATATTTACCAAAATACCCTTACGGCCCGTAACACATGTGAATTAGGTTCTTAGGCTCCGGGCTTGTGCTTCATTGCGCTACTTCGCATCCAACGTATCCAACTAGGTCAGGGAACAATTCCTATATACAACAACAGGGTGGAACCTTCAGGGTTCGGGATCTCTAGCTCCAACCGGATCCCTGATTAACTGTTCTGGTAACACACCGAAAGTTCCGTTAATCAGCCCTAATCCGATTAACTCGCGTAGCCACCCAGAGTACGACGTGAGTTGAACTCTAGTGATTCTAAACTTATGTTAATCCCTCATAACCCTATTCTCTACTATACTCCGATATCCTTAGTCCCTTCTATTACTGGTGCCATGACTCAACTCGGGCAGTGGGGAGCACCGTCAGATCCCGATCGATCATCTGACTAGGGTTTGATGACTTGTCATCTATAACACCACACACCTTCCGGTGCTATGTCTAGCATCCGGAACATCATCAGTCATACTGACAACCACCAGGCCTGGGTCAACTGTGTGGATAGATTGACTCATCAAAACGCACCCATCCATCACTGGACGTCGGATAACCTATAGGGATTACATGTCACTCAAGCGCCAGCCGGGTAACCCAACGCACCGTGGTATTGGACTATGGAAGGTCCGCACACGTTGGCACATCAAAGCACCACACAACTGGTTGGCCCAGTGAATATGGTCCCTCAGGGTTAAGGACAGATTATCTATAGTAGTAAGACGATTTATAGACCAGTGTCTGAATCACTGAACTGTGCACCGTCTTGGTTCCTGGTCAACACGATCATCGTGCTTGGTCAGGTGAATAAGAATCCCACGTTCCCGTGGTGGAGACTTCACCACATCCTCTACCTACCAACAGCTTGTTCTCGGTGAAGCGACCGGCATAACCTAAGTTGTGAACTAGTTCTAGGTCTACACAGAACTGGTCCACTGGGTCTCCTAAGCATGGATCCTCCATGCGCCTCAGTGGCCTACTGTGTTCCCTAGGGTCCTTTTATTATATGAGTATTATCATACACTAGAGTAATATTCTAATTAAAGCAATAACCAAAGTCATCTTTATTAATGTTAATACAGAAAATCCACGCTAAGGACACACGAGCTACAGCACAGGTTGGTCGTCTTATCATGATAAGCTATTGGGGATGACAGTACATAGGAAGTTTTCACCATAGTCCTCACCAGGCATAATGTCTGTGGCCGAACGAAAACAACACGGTGTACAGATTAGTGAGCAGACACTGGTACACTAAGCCATGTTTCTTCTTAGGGTAAAACTGTCCTAAATCCTGAGAAACCACGTCTGATGGACTAACCAGTTGTATGGTGTTTTGGCATACCAATGTGTGAGGATCCAGGTACGTGATCCAAAATCACGGTGTACTGGGTTACCCGACTAGTGTTACATCAGCATGTCACTCCTGTAGGCCATCCACACCATTAACGGGAGGTGCATTCCTTTGTCTGACTTACACTGTACCAAATCCAGGCCTGGTGGTCATCAGCTGGACTGTTGATCGGGTTCTATTACTTGATGGGATAATCAGTGATATGATATATAAGTCAACCTAGAAGGAACCAAGTCCTATGAGCACTTGAGTCTGACGGTGTTCTCCACCGCTCGAATTGCATCATGGCACCAAGTGGAGGGGCAACGGGTTTACCACTACTAAGCAGAGAGCAGAGGTATGCGGGAGAACATAGTAAGCCCGGATGAATTAGAGTGCAGCCTGCATCGCACTCTGGGTGGCTACACAAGTTAATTCGAGCTCAAAGAATTGATGGTACACTTGGGTAGTGTGTCGATCGAGTTCAAGTTGGAAGCCATGAACCCTAGTCCCTGATAGTTTTACCTTATCCACATTATGTACGGTTCTTGAACCATCTCCTCATAATACAGTAAGCAGTTAGAGGAAAGGAGAAGTCTATATCTACGCTCCGTGTGTGCTTCGCACTAGTGCATGGTAGATGTGTAACTACGTACAAAGGAAAAACCCTAGACTAGTACAAAGGCACATGTAGTTATCCCTTGCCATAAGTGAACTCTGCTATATGGGTGCAATGCACTGGAACATGTTGTGAGTTGACTGGTTGACTTTACATATTGCGTGTGTGTGCTAAGGGAAATCCCAAAGTAGTACGGAGACACACGCAGTCATCTCTTTACCTTAGTGGGCTTCCCTACACGTGTGTGATGCACCAGTTCGTATTGCAAGTTGACTGGTTGACTTCACTAGGGGCACCCTAGGTGTTTACTGAGGGTACCCGGTAATAGTGGAATCACTAGTCATAACCCACGTAAGTGCGCCATGCGAGTTCCCGAACGAGAGGGGCAATCAACTAATGGTATTGGGGTATTTTGGGAAACCAAAATACCATCATACCCTAGCTTGGCCGCCCCTAGTAAGTGGGGACACACATGGGCCGCCCCCTCCCTAGCTTCTAGGAGTTGCTAGCAGGCTTCAAGGGGAGGGGGACTAAATTCAAGGAGTATTGACTTTTAGGGGGGCGGCCTTGTATGGCAATAGGGGGTCATCCCTGTGCTACACATAAGGGAGAAAGATACAAAGGGGGCCGGCCCTGTGCTATACGCAAGGAAGAGAGAGACAAGGGGGGCCTGCCCTGTGCTACACGCAAGGGAGAGAAAGACAAGGGGGGCTGGCCTACAACCCTCATACGCAAGGTATGAGGGGCCGACCCCTATATAGGGATGATGAGAGGGGGGCCGGCCCTAAGTGATGATGCCCTAGCCGTCGCCCGGCCTCTTCTCTTCTCCTCTCTCGTCTCTCCCTCGCGTATGCGAGTAGGTTTGGATGTGTCTCTTCTTCCTCACATGATAAATCAAAGATAGAGAAGGCTCGTCGCATGGAGGGACTTAAATATCCATCGACGAGGGTCCGTGCATCGTGCAAGATCGGGTAAACATAAAGGCATTTCTCGCAAACTTTTGCTATCCAGAATATACACAGAAGATCAATGTTGTTTCTGTGATTTCCGAAGCTATAAAACTCCAAATGAAGTGAAACTACTTGAAAATATTGTGTCTCAAAGTCTTCTACATGCAGTTCAAATTTTAGCCCAATCGGAGTTCAAAACGAAAAGTTATAGCCATTTCACTGAAGGTATATCGAGCAGATCCGAGGCCGTCTCCATCGACAAAGAAGAAATTTATCACGGTGAAAGAATCCGCACGGAGGTATAGCTTCTATCATGTAGATCTAGTGTAGAAATGGAATATGCATGCATGCTAGATTATTCTTTTTGCTAGATTGACGTTAGGGGTTTGAGTAGTTGCCATGCTAGATTCATACATGCACATATAGATCGTTTTGATGAAAATTTTGATATGTAACGCACACCGCTCATGATCTTTGGACCTTCCCTTTGCTTCCGCTGTGGGCCTCTGCCATGAAATTATTTCCAACATAAGCTACGAATCGCACGGATATCACTATTTAGCCTTTATTGCACTAAGAATCCTTAAGGAGGGATCAACACCTATTATACCTCTGAAATATCTATGGAAGCACTCAACGATCCAACCAAACTATCTTTTTCGAAATTTCTCTGGCAATGACTCGATAAGGTTATGACTAGATTTGACATGCAAAACTCCAAGAAGGGTTTTGTGTCATTTAAATACGGCGTAAAACTGTCTAAGGATCAAGATCCTAGAATACCTAAGGAGAGAGCACAAATGCAAAAGGTACCTTATGCTTCAACTGTAGCTGGCCTAATATATACTATGCATTATACAAGGCCAGATATCTGTTATCAGTAGGCATGATGGGTTGGTTTCAATCGAATTCGGGTCTACCTCACTAGATAGCTGTGAAGTGTATACTCAAGTACCTTTGTTGGATGAGTGACTATGAGTTGGTTTATACTATATAGGAACTGAAGCTAATTAGATATATAGATTCTGACTTTATATCAGATTTAGAATCCAAGAAAACGATATAAGATTTTGTGTTCATGTTAGGAGGAGCAGTGGTTAATTGGCAGGGTGTGAAGTAGAAGTGCATCACAGATTCTAGCTACCACAGAGGCTGAGTACGTTGCAGCGTGCAAGACAACTAAAGGGGCAGTATGGCTCAAGAAATGCCTTATGGACTTGGAGTGAGTACCAGAGGCCCAGTTACCTATTGTGCTTTATTGAGACAATAGTAAAGCGGTAGTACAGGCCAATGAGCTAAGGCACCACCAGAAAGGGAAAGCACATCGAGCGTAAATTATACTTGATTCAGCAGTTTCAAAAGCAATGGTGAGTAGAGGTGACACAGATTGTATCTGCAGATAATATTGCTGATCCTTTCACCAAGGCGATACCTACTAAGGCATTCGAGCGACATGTAGATACGATAAGAGTCAAAACCATTTTGCTTTGCTAGACCAAGTAGGAGATTGATAGAATTAGTTATTCTAAGCTTGTAAAACTCTATATTTTGATCTAATAATAAAGGTTGAAAGTTATAATATGAGATGTTTGTTGGTACATGACATAGTTACGTGTTCTTTTGAGAATAGAGAGTCATGGCTACATGGTAGTCCACTAAGTTGAAGACTAAGTGTATTGGTCCCATGTAATCTAAATCAGTTCGCAGTTATGATCAGGTTGGTCACCTTATCATTATAAGCTGTTAGGGATGACAGTACATAGGGAGTCTTCATCATAGTCATCACTAGGCATATGTCTGTGGTCGAACAGAACTAACATGGTGTACAGATCGATGAGCAGACATCGGTACACTAAGCTGTGTTTCTGCTTATGGTAAAACAATCCTAAACCCTGAGGAACCACATCTAATGAACTAACTAGTTGTATGGTGCCTTGGCACACTAATGTGTGAGAATCTAGTTAGGTGATCCAAAACCACGGTGTACTGGGTTACCCGACTGGCATCGCATCAATGTGTCACTCCTGCATGCCAACCACACCCCTAATGGGAGGTGCCTAGCTTTATTGGTCTGACTTATATTGTACCAAATTCAGGCCTGGTGGTCATCAGTTGGACTGTTGACCGGATTCGATTACTCGATCGGGTAATCAGTGGTACCATGTATAGGTCAACCTGGAAGGAACCGAGTCATATGAGCGCTCGAGTCTGAAGGTAGTCTCCACCACTTGAGTTGTGTTATGGCACTATATAGAGGAACAACGAGTTTATCACTACTAAGCGGAGAGCAGGGGTATGCGAGAGAATATAGTAAGTCTGGATGAATTACAGTGCAGCCTGCGTCATACTCTAGGTGGCTACGCATGTTAACTCGAACTTAGAGGATCGATAGTACACTCGGGTAGTTTGTTGATCGAGTTCAAGTTGGAAAATATGAACCCTGGTCCCTGAAGATTCCACCTTATCCATATTTTATATGGTCCTTGAACCATCTCCTTGAAAAATAGGATGCAGTTAAAGGAAGCAAGAAGTCTATATCTACTCTCCATATGCGCTTCGCACTAGTGCACGGTAGATGCGTAACTGTATACGTGCGAAGTACTAAGGGAAACCCTAGACTAGTACAGAGGTGCATGTAGTTATCCCATGCCATAAGTGAACTCTGCTACATGGGTGTGTTCCACCGGGACATATTGTGAGTTTACTAGTTGACTTTACTAGGGGCATCCTTCGGGAACCTCAGTAACTTTACTAGTGAGCTTCACTTATAAGTGGCTTGCAAAGTATCGCACACAAGGAACGGTCATTTAGTGATATAAGGGTGTTTTGGTAAAACTACATGCCCCTATGCACTAATAGATGATCGGCCCTAGGTGTGGGAGACCAAGTCAAGGCTGGCCCGTAGGGATTTGAATTCCCCACTAATAGGGCCCGCCATAGGGATAAGGGGGTGGGTTTAACATGCACCATGAATGGTCTTTTGACCGCTAAATCACTTCCATTGCAAGTCTCTAACACATAAATCTAGGGATAATGGTGCATGCTTCTAAGAAAGTTTTAATTGTGTAACATGCACCATGAATGGTCTTTTGACCGCTAAATCACTTCCATTGCAAGTCTCTGCCAATGGATTTTTCCAACAATCAGGTCTTCTTCAGAGA
The DNA here is from genome assembly GCA_947650365.1 of Chamaelirium japonicum. NCBI lineage: Eukaryota > Viridiplantae > Streptophyta > Magnoliopsida > Liliales > Melanthiaceae > Chamaelirium > Chamaelirium japonicum. Next base: position 13,035,973 of record OX393552.1, read on the forward strand.
AGACAATCTTGGTGTCTCCATCTTCTATGGATAATCGGTCATTCGTCCATCTCACCATGGCTAGGAAGTTATTGGCTCTGAATATGGAGTAAGAAACCCACAGTGGGTGCCAGATTATGGGAGTAGTTTTTCGGGAGTACCACACCCACAAGCAAGGTCACCTTCTTCCTTGGAAGTGGCAACTTAAGTCTCCTCATTCTTCTCTATTCTACTTGGGTAAGTGGGTCGAGGCAAGGTTAGCGTGTTGAGGGCTTTGACTCTGTGGAGTTCGGGCACACAACAAAATACCTTCCATTTCGAGTGATCAAAGGGGGGTTAAGATGATCTGAGGCCCCTAATTAAAGTGGATGCCCAGAGAGAGAGAGAGAGAGAGAGAGAGAGAGAGAGAGAGAAGAGAGAGAGAGAGAGAGAGAGAGAGAGAGAGAGAGAGAGAGAGAGAGGAGTTCAGATGTAATGACTTGGTATTTGCTCATATAAACTGGATGAAACTTTAACCCTTAGGTTTACAAAGGATCAACCCATTTCTTACTACCCTCATCCCTTTTATTATAGTGGAGGTTGAAGGAAGAGGGCCTTTTGTTACATGACAAATGTCTCCCATGTGGTGTGTTTTCAGATGATACACATCTGGTCTATCTTTCTCTTATAGTTGCTTCTTGTTCAGGAGTTGTCCTTCGAGTAAGTTAGCTAGGAATTCGTTCCCCCTGCAGAGAAGGCTACCAAATGTTACATTCTGTTTAGATCGAGTATTCCACTGGAGGAGCTTCCTAACGGGTAAAGGTAGTTGCTCAGGCAATCATGCTTTGGATTTTTGGGGGCGAGTGGTCTTATTTCCAAGCTATTGCGTGCTTGCTCAAGATGAGTAGAGTTATGCATGTTAACCTTCCTCGCCTTACCCTTCGAAGTTTATATCTTTTGGGTGTTTCTAACTTAGTGCTAGGCAAGGGGGTGGATATTTTATATAGCCAATGTGGTGAATCGAAGCGCGAGTTTGATTGGGTTTGAACTTAAATAGAAATCTATATAATAAGGGAGCATGTTTTCAAACAGGGGATAAACGAAGTGACAAACCCCGAGGTAAAAGATGACTGAAATCATTCGAAATGGATGTCCTAGATTTAGTAACCGGCTGTCATTTAAATCTTAAAACCATTCTGGATCTGGCTAGCTAACGATGGAAAACATTCCTCCACCTCACAAATACAGTCCTCTAATGCACAAAGATGGAAATCATTCACTTTTTAAATTTAAATTAAAGATTTAAAGATGGAAATCATTCATTTTCTTTAAATCCTACACCTCATAATTACAACCCTCTAATAAAACGTACGATATTGGTTTGACTACGATTTCCTCCCAATCTCTCTCTCTCTCTCTCTCTCTCTCTCTCTCTCTCTCTCTCTCTCTCTCTCTCTCTCTCTCTCTCTCTCTCTCTCTCTCTCTCTCTCTCCACAATTTGGACGATAAATATATTATTAGGACCTCACAACGATAAATGTAGGTGAAGAGAGTACATGTGTGTGACTGTACTTAATGTGCGGGTCTTACATAGTGAAATATGTCATATTGCTCCTCCATAACATGAAGTGTTGATGGTAGGGTTTAACATGGTCCTATCCTAATAGACATGATAAGTTATTAGTGAGTCATGAAGGAGGGACAACATTTCCTATTTTTAGAAGATGAATATCATTCTTTTTTCTTTTCTTTTTAATAGGAAATGAAGGTGATCACTTCTAATTATAATTTTTATAGAAGATGAACATAATTTTATTTGTAGAAAATTATTTTGATCTTTACATTTCAGTTTCTATTGTATAATTTAATGAAACAATGATGACAACATATCAATTTATGTTTTGGGCTCCTCCCAAAACCCAACCATCTATTAAGGAAGTTATATATGTAATGCTTTTTTTGTTCTCAAATTTAATATCCCAATAGAAATATGGGCTCCTCTTGTCCGTCGGCACTTGTTAAATATTGTGGCCCTTGCCGACTTCGGCGGCAAAACATACTCTTGGGGGTGCCTACATTGGCGTTGGCGCCAACATTAGATAGTGCCACCAATGAATCCCCCCCCACCGAATATGTTTGTTGTCGAAGGTAGGTGAGTGTGTTTTGTTGCCGCAAGGCGGCCGCTGTAGTGTCAACATGCACGAGCATATATGGATCTTGGGTATTCAGACATTTCTGATCGAATCAGTACGATCAGATTTTATTGATTTTGACTGTTTTGCATCCTCGGATTGCTATCCTCTCCATCACTTCCTACGCCGAGTCTGGAGATTGAACGCAATGCCAATTTAACATTTTTCGATTGATGATTGAAAGCATTCATCGAATGTGGGCGCTCTCATCGAATTTGGGCGTCATCACCGAATGTGCTTGCCAACAAACACGAGCATTATTACAACATAACATAATAGAAAATAAATTCATTTTAGGGGGACTTGGTGTTAGGTCCCTGACAAGTGATCGGTTTAGGAAAAATGACAGACAACAAAATGATTTTGCACCAAGTCCCTCCTTAAAAAGATGCATTTAGAGCAAGTCACTTTGTTGGCTTTTCTCCACTTTAAAATGTAGCAATCTGCACTATAGCAAATGGTACTTTTTATTAAAACATTTTACTCTTTGCTATAGTGAAATCACTATAGCAGTTCTTTTTTTTAAAAAAAAATTGTTTAAAAAATTTCATATTTTTTCTACAGTGAAATCACTGTAGCAAATGTTACTCTTTATTATCGAACTGCCACTTTTCATGTGATATCCTTGTACAACTGCATATAGGGGTAAAATGGATATTTTCTTAAACGAAAAGACCTACCGCTAAAGCATCTCTGTAGCAAATTACTACTCTTCATTGCTACTCTTCATGTGATTTCCTTATACAACTACATGTAGAGGTAAAATGGATATTTTCTTAAACGGAAGGACCTACCACTAAAGCATCTCTTTACCATGTTATAAGGATCTACCATCAATTTGCCCTTCATTTTAACTAAAAAAATAGAGTAATTTTACATTTTTTATTTTCTTAAACAATATATTCATGGAAAGTAATATTTAGGCTATGGATGATAAATGTATATGTAATCAGATCGGGGGTAGGCTAAATCTAGCCCCATTCCAAACCCGATAGAATCTTTTTAACCGATCCCAAAACCACCCAAACTCATTTAATTTTGGCCCAAGCCCGTCCCAATAAGATTGGGTCTAGGTACCCACAAAACCCGTTTAATCGCCATCCCTATCTCTAGACACACCTCATGGATATACTCAACCAGGGATGGATCTGGGGGGGGGGCGATCACCCCTGTTGATTCGAAAGAGAACCCATTATTATAGTAGTATTAGGTAGGATTATTTTAAAATTATATAAGTTCACTGTCTCTGAATTTTTAACAAAATTTAAGACTCTACCCGCTAAAGATTTTTCTAACATTCACCCTCCCAATTAAGGTTCGATTTCTGGATCTGTCCCTGTTCTCAACTCTAGGTTAGAAGGATTAGATATACTTGAAACCTTTTGTGATTATGCTAATCCTATGGAAAAACGAATAAATATTCAAAAATTCTCAATTTTAGAATGGAGATGAGAGTCTGAGACATGGTTAAGACTATACCTACTAATATCGATACTTAGACACCATTGCCTGCTTCCACGGCCGGAGCTCCGGCGGAGGCCTTAGCGGTGTCGTATGACGCATGGAGGCCCAGGAACAAGTAGTAGACCAGCAGCACCGCCGTCCAGATGGCGAACCGCAGGAACGACATCCGGTCGATGGAGCCGAGAAGGAAGATATTGATGGCGATGGAGGCCGACGGCAGCCACGGCACCAGCGGCACCCCCCACAGCTTCGGTGCCCTCGCCTGCGGCACCCGCAGCCACAGGTACCCCGTCGACAGGAGCCACACCGGCAGCGTCACCGCGTACCCGACCCACGCCCTCTGGCTCTCCAATGCCCAGAAGGCCGCCGTCCCCACCGACGATGCGAGGATGAGCGTGAGGCATGCCGTGAGCTGCAGCCCGTCGGCCCTGGACGTCTCGCCGGCGACGTAGTAGCGGCGGACGAGGAGGGCGAGTGCGACGAGCATGAAGATGAAGAGGGTGGAGATTGAGAGGAGGTTGGAGAGGATGCCGAGGTCGGTGAAGAGGGCGATGACGGCGGTGGCGAGGAGCATGGCGATGGTGGCGTTGATGGGGGTGCCGGTGGCGGCGTGGACGTTGGCGAACCACGGGGGGACCATGTGGGTGCGGGCGATGTGGGTGAGGTAGCGGGCCTGGCCGACGGCGGAGACGAGGAGGACGGTGGTCATGCCCTTGAGCGCGCCGAAGGCGACGATGTACTTGGCCCAGTCCATGCCGACGGACTGGAACGCGATCGAGAACGGCGCGTCGACGTCAATGGCGGTGTACGGCTGCATGAGGCAGAGGGTGAGGGAGAGGAGGCAGTAGGCGGCGGTGGTGACGGTCATGGATCCGACGAGGCCGAGGGGGATGTCGCGGGCAGGGTTCTTGGTCTCCTCCGCCATAGTGGAGACGGCGTCAAAGCCGACGTAGGAGAAAAAGAGGACGGCGGAGGCGGAGAAGATGCCGCGGGCCCCGAAGGGGGTGAAGTTGGCGAGGTTCTTCGGGTCGGCGTGGGTGAGCCCGGCGACAATGATGAAGATGAGGATGGCGACGTGGAGGATGGAGGCGATGTAGTTGAAGCGGGAGGTGGCCTTGGTGCTGAAGACGGCGAATAAGCAGACAGCGGTGACTACAACGACGGCGATGGGGTCGAGGCGGCTGTAGTCGGTGGCGAGGGCGGGGACGTGGATGCGGAAGTCGTTGGGGTGGTGGTTGAGAAGGGTTGCGAAGTAGGAGGTCCAGGAGCGGGCGACGGCGGCCCCGCCGATCACATACTCGAGGAGGATGTTGCCCGCCGCGATGAAAGCCATGAAGTCGCCGAGCTCCACCCGGAGATACGCAAAGGACCCGCCGGCCACGGGGATCTCGACGGCGAACTCCGTGTAGCAGAAGACGGAGAGCATGGCGGAGACGCCGGAGACGACGAAGGAGAGGATGACGGCCGGACCGGCGGCCTCCCGGGCTTCCTGGCCGGTGAGGACGAAAATGCCGGCGCCGATGACGGCGCCGATGCCGAACCAGATGAGGTCCCACCAGTTGAGGTTCTTCTTCATTTCGTGCCCGCTCCTCGCCCTCACCTCGTTCAGCTCCGTGTCGTCCAGTGACCGGGCGGTGACCCGATCCCTCAGCCGCATCGGCGTCTCCTTCAGCGCCTGCACGTAGCTTCCCCAGCTACGGAACGACGCCTCTGGCAGGAAGTCGTCCTTGCTGCACGAGCACCCCCGCCTCCTCACTTTCTCGCCGCCGCCGCTGTCGCCGCCGCCGCTCTCTTTGCCTGAACCCATCTTTCTCGGCGACGATTCCGAATATCCGGCGGATCTAAAGAAAGTTGGAAACAAAAACCGGAAGGCAATAAAAAAATACAAAAGAGAAACACAAAGAGAATCAAGAGGCGAAAAGTAAAATAAAATAAAAATAAAACCTGTTGGAATCTCCGGCGGCGGGGCCGAGGGAATGACCGGAGATTCCAATCAGGAGATCGGCGGTTTGGGGGGGGGGGGGGGGGGGGGGGGGAGGGGCGGGGTGGGGCGGGGGCGGCGGAGTCAAGACTCAAAAGACTTACCTAAGCGTGGGGAATGGCCGGGCTTTTATAGAGACCCCAAGAGTCGACTATGACCGGAAGCAGCCGGTAGGAGTCGGTCACCGTCTATATTTGCGAGACTCGGAGGGATCGGACGGCAGGGATCCGGCCTAGCGAGGCCTACCCGCCGCGTTGTGCACACGCCGCAAGAGCGGGTCCTACTGCTGCGCTTTCAGTGGGTTTGACCGATATCTCCGCATGTGACACCGCAACAAGAGGAGATGACCGCATAAGCGTCTAGTACCGTCAGATGGCCTGACGGATACATCAGAACCGTTTGTTAGAAGGCCACGCGACACGACAGGCGAAGGGCACTCAGCCCGAACTGACGGCGGCCGATGCATCAGCCCCGTACGGGACGCCGTATTGGATCACCACTCCTGCTAAAGGCCGTTTGGTGGGCCATGGGACCTGTATCTGGACGTTGGTCTAGTTACGATACACGCATTTATTGAACGTACCAGATTTGAACTTGGACCTGAGGTCAACGTCTGGGATCGAGTGGTTGACGTGATACGTCAACTCACGTGAATCTTTTTTTTTTTTTGGTATACAAACTACCAACCGTGAATCTAGGACTTTACACAACGCCAACAGAGATTCGAATCAAAATTATGTGAAAATTTTCTGGTGACAGGCTGGAAAATAAAGACCCAAGCCAGATTCGAATCCAAATTATGAGGTTCTTAATGGTGAACTGCTGAGCTGGCAGAATGGACAGCTGGGCCCAGCCAGCTACGTTGAACATTGCCCTCCAATGTGAACCGCTGGATGCTCTTTTTGGCAGGCATCAAAACACGTCCATCCATCCCATATTCATGTTTAAGTTTGTACGCACATCCAAGGGCTCACATTTGAGGGTGTCAACCAAATTGCCCTTATCCACAAAATTATCTCCAACTGATAACTCAGTTGAGTTAGTTGGTAAGACACATGCAATCTATGGCCTTGGTTAAGATTTCAAATAAGTGTTACGACATATTTTCTCCCACTCTGTAGGTGCGTGTCTCCCTTATCTTACAGCCTGTTTAGTTGGCTGTAGTTGGAACCCGCAGGTTACTACTATTGTGTTTTGAGTAATTTTTTCCTGATTGATTCGATGTAGTTGGATGAACCGCAACAGTCAAAACCCCACGTTGACTCTGCCCCTGTACAAAATTATGGAGTTGGAACCCGCTGGTTTTTTGTGTGTTTTTCAACTGATGCAGTTGGAGCGGGCTTTCTCCCCCTTTGTTGACCCGTGAGTCGCTCCTGTTGAGTCTCATCGACTACGTTTCGTCGGGTTGGGGTTTCATTGTCATTTCTCCTCCTCTCTTCCCCCTCTTACTCCTCGTGGTGGTGTTGATTGCGCTTCGTCGGATTGTGTTTCTCTCCACCGTAAGATATTCTCCTTTTGATTATATATTTAAGATTTAGGATTTAATTACAGTTCTCTTCCATTGCAATTTTTATTTAGGGTTTGATTGGAGTTTTCTTTTGTTGCATTTTTTATTTAGGGTTTGATTTGATTTTTTCTCTTGCAATTGAGATTTATGGTTTAATTTAGGGTTTGATTGTAGTTTTTATATTGATGTAGGCGATATTTTTTAGGGTTTTATTTAGGGTTTGACATTTATAGTTTGATTTAGGGTTTTATTGTAGTTTTATGTCGATGTAATGAGATTTAGGTTTTATTGTAGTTTTATGTCGATGTAATGAGATTTAGGGTTTTATTGTAGTTTTTATTTGTTGTATAGATCACATCTATATAACAAGGGACGTCGACTTTGTGCTGACTGGACAAAATGGAACAAAAAAGCTGACTAGCACAAACTGACTAGACAAAAATGAACCGAATAGATCTAACCATTCGTTCAAAAATCAACGCACGATTTTTCCTTGGTTTCAAATTTCAACCCTTTTAAATTACACTAAACCCCTAAAATCCTGGCCCATTGAAACTGCACTAAACCTGACCATTCATCTCATGATCGTTGTTCGCATCAACGGCTATAAACCCGCTTGCTGAAATTTCGGCCGCCCCAAACCATCGGGTCGATCTCGAGGAATCCGTTCGAATAGAGATAGCTGTGATTGATCGATTATAGGGGGAGGGAGAGTTGGTCGCGCCGAAGGCACCCGCTTCATGCCAATCGGCACGGGCGAGCAAATGGGTGTCCCTATGAATTCCAGTGTTATCGTCAAAAGTGTTATGTTGCCGAAGGCATTTAGGTGTGTTGCCACCGAAGGCGGCCCATTGCAGTGCCGACAAGTGTGTTACCGCCGAAGGTGGCCCGCTGCAGTGCCGACAGGCACGGGCATGTACTTGTATACTATATGTTAATTCTTTTGGTATGGATGATATATGCTTATGCTGGAATGACATCTCACATATGCTTCTATTGAAATATTATCTCACATATGCTTCTGTTGGTATGTAACAAAAAAGCTGACTAGGACAAACTGACTGGACAAAAATGAACCGAATAGATCTAACCATTCGTTCAAAAATCAACGCACGATTTTTCCTTGGTTTCAAATTTCAACCCATTTAAACTACACTAAATCCCTAAAATCCTGGCCCATTGAAACTGAAGTAAACCTGACTGTTCATCTCATGATCATTGTTCGCATCAACGGCTATAAACCCGCCTGCTGAAATTTCGACCGCCCCAAACCATCGGGTCGATCTCGAGGAATTCGTTCAAACAGAGACGACTGTAATTGATCGATTATAGGGGGAGGGAGAGTTGGTCGCGCCGAAGGCACCCGCTTCGTGTCAATCGACACGGGTGAGGAAATGGGTGTCCCTATGAATTCCGGTGTTATCGTCGAAAGTGTTATGTCGCCGAAGGCATTCAGATGTGTTGCCGCCGAAGGCGGCCTGTTGCAATGTCGACAAGTATGTTACCGCCGAAGGTAGCCCGCTGCAGTGCCGACAGGCACGGACATGCACTAGTATACTACATGTTAATTCTTTTGGTATGGATGATATATGCTTATATTGGAATGACATCTCACATATGCTTCTGTTGAAATGTTATCTCACATATGCTTCTGTTGGTATGGAACAAAAAAGCTGACTAGGACAAACTGACTGGACAAAAATGAACCGAATAGATCTAACCATTCGTTCAAAAATCAACGCATGATTTTTCCTTGGTTTCAAATTTCAACCCATTTAAACTACACTAAACCCCTAAAATCCTGGCCTATTGAAACTGAACTAAACCAGACCATTTATCCCATGATCGTTGTTCGCATCAACGGCTATTAACCCGCCTGCCCAAACCATCGGGTCGATCTCGAGGAATCCGTTCCAACAGAGACAACAGTGATTGATCGATTATAGGGGGAGGGAGAGTTGGTCGCGTCGAAGGCACCCGCGTCGTGCCAATCGGCACGAGCGAGGAAATGGGTGTCTCTATGAATTCCGGTGTTATCGTCGAAAGTGTTATGTTGCCGAAGGCATTCAGGTGTGTTGCCGTCGAAGGCGGCCCGTTGCAGTGCCGACAAGTGTGTTACCGCCGAAGGTGGCCCGCTACAGTGCCGAAAGATACGGGCATGCACTAGTATACTACATGTTAATTCTTTTGGTATGGATGAGATATGCTTATGTTGGAATGACATCTCACATATGCTTTTGTTGAAATGTTATCTCACATATGGTTTTGTTGGTATAGTTCTCATATGTCTATGTTGGTATGTTCTCTATGTGCTTCTGTTGGTATGATGCTCTATATACTTTATATTGGGTAGTTATCATATGCTTCTATTGATATGGTTCTTTATGTACTTAATTATGTTGAATAGTTATCATTTGCTTCTGTTAGATAGTTACCATATGCTTCTGGTGTTGTGTCTGTAACCAATTGGATTGCCTTTTGGCAACCAATTGCTACTGATGCTAGATATATAATAAAAATATCATATCTGAGTCTTGATGATGATGATAATATATTTGAGCCCTCTAATTCATACCAACAAAAGCATATATAGATCCATACCAACATCAAAAATGACAATGACGATTAGCCATGGGTTAAATGAAATAAGTTGGCAACAATATTGGATTGCTTATTGGCTACCAATTGCTACCAAGCCTATATATATAATAGCAAGGGCATACCTGAACTTGGGCGATGATGATTATCCGTGGTTCGAGGTAAAAGTCCTACCTATTTTTAATTTATCCCAGCTTATATTAGTGTATGTTAGCTTATCAACTTCAATACTTATTTAAATACGATTGTATTAGATCTATTGATAGGACACACGTTCTAGCAACTGTTCCTAATGAAATTATACAAGATTTGTGGAAGAAAAGGAGTTACACAAAATATCTTTGCGGCATGTGATTTTGATCTACAGCTTGTATACATACCATTGAATGGGAAGGTTCTGTCAATGACTTTATCGTACTAAAGGATGCCCTAAGTAAAAATGATGGATTTAACCTACGACATGTTAAACTCCATAATACAATCAAAAGAGCTTTTGGGTACTAAAGATACGATTTAGGTTCCTAATGACAAAATCAGGTTATCCATACCCTACCCAAGTCACTTGTGTCATAGCTTGTGCAACTCTCCATAACTTCATCATGAAGGTGTATCCATATGGAGATCGTATCGAGGATATTGCAAGAGACGAACACCATGTAAGTGGAATTAATAAAGATCCACCAAATGATGTTTATGAGGACTACTCGGAGAATTTAACAAATCGAGAGTGTAGGATCGGTAGATGAAACATGATAATATTGTCGCTCAAATATGGATAGAATATATGAATATGATGGCTAACTATAATACATATTATAGCGTGTTCAACTAATTTACAAGCATGTCACTATAACATGGATATTTCAGACCGTCCAAGCATATGCAAAAAGGCTCAAATTTAATGAGAATAAATGAGATGTCCCTTAAGGCGTGTGCGATTCGCCTGGGAAGAGGGATATGAACGGTTGGGTTTAAATGGAATTGAGATCGAGGGATATGATTGAGAGGAAAAGTAGCATATAATTTGAGGACTGGATTGTAAAAAAATAAGTGAAAAAATATATTTGAGGGGTTTTATGTAAATAATTGGGTATATGTTTGCTAATAGCTTTATTGTTCACACCACTATAGATAAATACCTCTTGCCCAATCGGAACTTGCCACGTTGCTCTTCCTTTCTCTCCATTTTTCTCTTACCTAAAATCTCTTTCCTCTCTCCGTGGTCCCCCATTTAGGTGATCACTTGTGCTACCGGATTGCTTTGGTGCACTTGCTTTATGGCCTAATCGTGCTATGCCACGTTGTCCAAAAGCAAGAGCATAATGGGCAAGTGCATGTAGTCCCTATTATGCTATTTCTTTTGGTCAACGTGGCGGACCACAATTGGGCCATAAGCAATTGCAAGAAAGCAATACAATAGCATTTGCTACCCGATTACTTCGCTGGACTTTCTCACGACCCAATCGTGATCTACCACGTTATCCAAAAGAAAGATAAATTACACTTTGCCCCCTGATGTTTAGCTTAAAAGCACTTAACCTGGGGCCGGGGGGCGTAAGAGAGAGATAAATCCAAAATGATAAATTACACTTTGTGTTGTAGCTCGTGTGTCCTTAGCGTGGAATTTCTGTATTAACATTAATAAAGATGACTTTGGTTATTGCTTTAATTAGAATACTACTCTAGTGTATGATAATACTCATATAATTAAAGGACCCTAGGGAACACAGTAGGCCACTGAGGCGCATGGAGGATCCATGCTTGGAAGACCCAGTGGACCAGTTCTGTGTAGACCTAGAACTAGTTCACAGCTTAGGTGATGTCGGTCGCTTCATCGAGAATAAGCTGTTGGCAGGTAGAGGATGTGGTGAAGTCTCCACCACGGGAACGTAGGATTCCCATTCACCTGACCAAGCACGATGATCATATTGAACAGGAACCAAGACGGTGCATAGTTCAGTGATTCAAACACTGGTGCATAAACCGTCTTACTACTATAGATAATCTGTCCTTAACCTTGAGGGACCATATTCACTGGGCCAACCAGTTGCGTGGTGCTTTGATGTGCTAACGTGTGCGGACCTTCCATAGTCCAATACCACGGTACGTTGGGTTACCCAGCTGGCGCTTGAGTGACATGTAATCCCTACAGGTTATCCGACGTCCAGTGTTGGATGAGTGCGTTTTGATGAGTCAATCTGTCCACACAGTTAACCCAGGCCTGGTGGTTGTCAGTATGACTGACAACGTTTCGGATGCTAGGCATAGCACCGGAAGGTGTGTGGTGTTATAGATGACAAGTCATCAAACCCTAGTCAGATGATCGATCGGGATCTGATGGTGCTCCCCACCGCCCGAGTCGTATCATGGCACCAGTAATAGGAGGGACTAAGGATTATCGGAGTATAGTAGAGAACAGGGTTACGAGGGAGTAACATAAGTTTAGGATCACTAGAGTTCAACTCGCGTCACACTCTGGATGGCTACGCGGGTTAATCGGATTAGGGCTGATTAACGGAACTTTCGGTGTGTCACCGGAACAGTTAATCAGGGATCCGATTGGAGCTAGAGATCCCGAACCCTGAAGGTTCCACCCTGTCGTTACGTATAGGAATTATTTCCCGACCTAGTTGGATACATTGGATGTGAAGTAGCGCAATGGAGCGCAAGCCTGGAGCCTAAGAACCTAATTCACATATGTTACGGGCCGTATGGGTATTTTGGTAAATACTAAAATATGGCTCAGAACATATTGAATATGGATCTTAGAATGAGCGGAATAATTCTAGGAGCTCATAGGTGCTGACAAAACTCGATTCCGTGTAGCGCACCTCACTCAGTCTCTCTTTCAGTTTTCTATTTTTCGTGAAGGGCGTTTTCGTCCAGGCTTCACGATAGACATTGGAAATCCCTAAAAATCGCCCCCCTCATCCTAATCCTATTAGGTCCGGCTCTAGCTTCCTTGAAGCCATGGGAGACCGGCCCTATAAGTAGAATAGGGAGAGAAAGGTTTGGCCCTATGGTTTTCCCCCTCTCCTCCAAAAATCCGACCCCTCCCAAGCCTCCTCCTTTGCAGTTTCGGCCAAGGAAAAGAGAGGAAGAAGAAGGGAGAAGAAAGAGAAAGGAAGGAGAAGGAAGAAGAGAGAAAGAGAAGGAGGAAACCTCGTGGCTCGCCATCGTCTTCGCAACGGATTCCTCCGTCGGCTCGTAATCCTTGCACTCAAAGACGGGATTTCGAGGATTCTTCAATTCGCAAAGAACAATGTGCTATCCGACAGTTTCCCTTGCGATTCAAGTGTGGTTCTTCATTGTTCCGTTATCTCTAGATCATAGATCCAAAAAGGTATGATGATTCTAAACACCTAACTAGATGCATGCATGTCTTCCGTAGATCGTAGTATTCCTCTAGGATGTCCGCACATATGCTAAAATCATAGATTTACATGTAGATTATTTTGTAGAATTAATTGTAATAAAACATAAACCGTATGATCTTCGGATCTTTCTTTTGCTTCCGCTGCGACTCTGATAAACGGATCCAATTCCAACAATTGGTATCAGAGCACGCTTTGGTGTATGTTTCATGCATGAATTCGTAAAAACATCATATGAATATATGATGGTATATGTTTTCGTCGGGGTTCGACGTAGATCATGCATATGGATTGTGCTATGTATCGTCTTTTTACAGGTGCCAAGCTGAATAGTAATCTGTGATTGCATGCATCCGGGGGTCGGACCCCGGATTTAAATTTTGCATTGATTATTATTGTGCTTGTGGATTTTAAGGCTCTAGATGGGTGAGGGTGGGGGTTGACCATCCTCGGTTCCCTGGCCATGTTTCTAGGATTGTCTTCTTTTCTTTCTAGCGAAATTGTACAAGAACGAGCACTTGCTCGAAGCGAGTTAGTTTTTCGGTCACATGAAGAAAGAGATGATGCTTCATCCACGGTTCGGGCAAGCGGTACCATGGTGTGCAAAGACCCGGCGAAAGCGTGCACGTTGGCGATGATGGGGATCGTCGTCAGAGATCGTGCAGAATGGAAGAGCAGGATATCTTAGCTGTGTTATTCAGGTTCAGGGGTCGGACCCTGGACTTGATTCAGTTTGGATATTTTTTTGTTGATTCTCTTTACTTATTGTTTAGAGAACCCTGATAATAATTTTATTATCTTGCTTGTGAGTATGTCTCTAGATCAGGCTTAGGGTTAGTACTAAGCTTATGGATTCATCGGTGTCTCTATATGGTTCTAACACGTGCAAATCCGGTGGCTAGCTAAAAGGAAAGGTGGTAACCGCCTTCGTGGTAGTTCAGGTAGCCAAGTACTGTGCACCGAGATAGACGCAGTGTTAGATTTGTTTAGATATAATTAACTAATGTCTCCATAAAAAGTATGATAACCCTAGTGGGATGCCCTTTCCCCACGTGGTCCTAGCGACCAAGTTAGGTTAGAATTTCACTATGTGATACCCGTTTCTAGATAATGTTTGATGGTAGTATGAACTCATCATGATTTGGTTATGCCACCATTAGGTTGAGGTCCGGCGGAGGTTGTCGGATATCCCTATTTGGCCAGCATCGAAACCTGTAATGAGATGAGATCTACTATGACATTAGGCATCAAATTGTGAATAAGGCGTCATCGTAGTGGGAATCCTTTCCACGTTGACCTTAGGCTAGGCTCCAGATCTTAGAATTATGGGCAAATTAGTAAAGTATTGGGATCCTTGAAATCTATGTAATGTGATCCTTACAAGAAAGGCAAAAACTGAGTATTCAAGGTAGGGACTATGATATTTTCCGAGGAGACTAATGCTTTGTGGGAAGGTTTGTAATCCTAGTGGGAGCATGGTAGACCAGGGTCTAAGTCTAGGAGGTCGTGACCTTTCTAGATATGCATAAAACCTCATAAAGAAGGAATGTGTAAGAGGTTCCCTCCAAAGGGGAGCCCCTGGCCTCCACAATCAACCGGCTAAGGGTCTGGGTGGGAGGTACGTAGTTCGATATTCCCACCGGATGAGAGCTATGTTTCATTCCATGCTGGTTCGCCTAGTGGTTTCCTACGGGACATGGAGGATGTCAGTGGCAGTAGGTGACGGTTTTTTTCCTATACCGTGGGAGCCTATGAACCCCCCTACCGACACCACCTAGATTTATGGGAAGCATCCGAAAGCTTGTGTGAAGCCGCTGTTGCTGCGCACGCGGGTCACATAAAGCTGGCCAAAAGGAAACTGAGAGGTCTTTCAGTTTACCATGGGTAATTCTGATGAAGACTGGGTCGTAAAAACGTTGTTGGCAGAAGCGGATGCATGCTCTCACCGAGATGCTGTCTCCAATTCAAGGCCAATAGTTTCAGTGCTCGAGCCCAGGGAATTTAGATTCCTGGATGTCTCCACTTAAGGTAGTGAAGACATAGCGGCTGGAGTAAACATTATCTATTTCTAAATTCTATGAAATAGATTGTAGTAAACCCTAATTTTGCTTTGAACCATTGTTTACAGAAATCATGACCAAGCTCGACCCCCTTGCCTCCATACTTACTGATAACAAACTTACGGGACCAAACTACGAGGACTGGAAGCGTAACCTAATGCTCGTCCTAAGGGTTGGCAAACACACAATTGCCCTAAGTACCCCTCAACCGGCCATACCGGGACCAAGTGCAAGTGAGGCCTAGTTAAAGGAATGGAAAGACTGGCTAGATGCTGATGAGATGTGCAAGTGCTACATAGTGGCATCCTTGCAGACCGTCCTTCAGAAGCAAGTCAAAGACATGGCCTTTGCTTCAGACATGATGCTCTACCTAAAGGAAATGTTCGAGGGTCGTAGTCGGATAACTCGTTACCTGATCATCAAGAAATTGGTGTCCACGAAGATGGCAGAGGGGACTTTAGTTCGGGATCATATGATGAAATTGTTTGGCTATGTGAACGAGCTTGGTTCCTTCGATGTCATCTTGGATGCAGAGATCCAGACCAACATTTTCCTCGCGTCTATGTCAGGAGCGTTTGAGGGCTTCGTTACCAACTTTAACCTTAACCGGTTGGAGATGTCTAACACAGAGCTCCTAGCGGTGCTCCAGGCGGCAGAGGACGGGATGAAGGCAGAAGCCCAATCCCTGAACCTAGAGCGGAATTTTTCTCTGAAAGCCAAAGGCAAGTTTCAGAAAAGAAAGTCTAAGAAGCCCGTGAAGATGGGCCAGGTGCAGTTGTAGGTTCCTAAGCAGAATGGTCCGGCGAAGCCCAAAGGAAAATGTTTTCGATGCGGCAAGAAGGGGCACTGGAAGGGCGACTGCCGCGTGGCTCCCAAGAAGGCTGAGACAGGTATATCTCAAATCTACATAGTGAAATCCCTTGTAGCATCCAGTTGTTCTCTAGTTTCAGGGATTGTGGATTCTGGTTCCACTAACCATGCTTGCAATAATTTGCAGGGGTTCAAGGAGACAAGAAAACTGGGTGATGGGGAGATGATCCTGTTGGAAGTTAATCCGGGTCAGAGGCTCGCAGCGGAAGCGATTTGGCGGTCGAAAGACCGTTCATGATGCACGTTACACTATTTAATTTTCATAGAAACTAATCTACATATGTGTGTATGTGTATGCACGAGAATCGAAAACCCCTAACGGCAATCTAGCGTAATGATTAACTAGCATGCATGCAAATCATAATGCTCGCTAGATCTATATGTTAGATTACACATACCTTTCGTACGGATCTTTTAACCGCGAAGAATTGTCTTCTTTGTCGATGGAGACGGAAGATCGTTCGCGAAGATGCCGATGGTACGAATGGAGATGTTGCCTTCTTGTTCACCCGATCTCACACGATGCACGGAACGTCGCTCTCAGATCTTTGAGTGCCTCCGAAGAACGACCCTTCTCCTTCTTCAGAACTCCACGCGAGGAAGACGAAGTAGCAAGCGGGAAACGGGAGATGAAACGGGAGAGAACTAGAGAGATGATAGGAGGGGGGGTTCGGATTTTTTAACACATGGGGCCGGCGCCACATAGGTCCTTTTATAGAGCCGGCCAACCCCCTTGGATAAGGATCCAAGGGGATAATGACCCCCTCTCATTATCTCTCCATTATCTCCTTTTTATCTCTCTGCGTATTTATCCGTTTTCCTACGTTTTAGGGCTCGACTTTATCCATTTTTATCGCCCCATCCCTATCTATATGGCCGGCCTTATAGATGAGGGATTCTTATCCCTACATCATAGGGCCGGCCCTAGCAAGGTGCCTCACTACTAGGGTCGGCCAATAGTGAGGTCCGGCAGAGTGAGGTTTTTACCAAAATGCCCCGACACCTCATTTTGAACATTTCTAGCGTGCGATACCTAGCGGCCACTTCCTAAGTGATCTTTACTAGTTACCTACTATTAACTGAGGCCACCGGAGGGTGCCTCTAGCAAAGTCAACTAGTCAACTCGCAACATACCCCGGTGCATCGCACCTATGCAGCGAAGTTCACTTATGGCTAGGGATTACTACATGCGACTCTGCACTAGTCTCGGGCTCAACCCTTAGTACTCGTATGTAGTTACGCATCTACCGTGCTCTAGTGCCAAGCACACACGGAGCGTATACTTCTTTCTTCCTCCTAATGCTTATGGTGTTCTGAGGAGACGGTTCAAGAACCGTACATAATGTTGATAAGGTGGAACCATCAGGGACCGGGGTTCATGGCTTCCAACTCAAGCTCGATCGACACACTACCCGAGTGTACCATCGATCCTCTGAGCTCGAGTTAACCTGCATAGCCACCCAGAGTGCGACGCAGGCTGCACTCCAATTCACCCAGACTTACTATGTTCTCCATCATACCCCTGCTCTCCGCTTAGTAGTGGTAAACCCGCTGTCCCTCCACTTGATGCCATGATTCACTTCGAGCGGTGAAGACTACCGTCAGACTCGAATGATCATATGACTTGGTTCCTTCCAGGTTGACCTATACATCGTACCTCTGATTACCCCGTCGAGTAATCGAACCCGGTCAACAGTCAAACTGATGACCACCAGGCCTGGGTTTGGTACAGTGTAAGTCACACGAAGGAACGCACCTCCCATCAGGGGTGTGGATGGCCTGCAGGAGTGACACGCTAATGCAACGCCAGCCGGGTAACCCAGTACACCGTGGTTTTGGATCACTGCATATGGACCCTCACACATTGGTGCGCCAAAGCACCACGCAACTGGTTAGTCCATCAGTCGTGGTTCCTCAGGGTTTAGGACCGTTTTACCCTAAGCAGAAACACGGCTTAGTGTACCAGTGTCTGCTCACTGATCTGTACACCGTGTTAGTTCCGTTCAGCCACAGACACTGTGCCTGGTGATGACCATGGTGAAGACATCCCATGAACTGTCATCGCCAACAGCTTATCATGATGAGGCGACCAACCTGATCATAGCTGCGAACATATTTAGGTTATACGGGACCAATCCACTTAGTCTTCAACTCAGTGGACTACCATATAACCATGGCTCTCTGTTCTCTAAAGAACACGTAACTATGTTACGCACCTATATGCATCTCATATATATTAATAACTATCAATCTTTATCAGACCAAAACTTAAAGTTTTACAAGTTTAGAACACATCAATCCTAACAATCTCCCACTTGGTCTAGCGAAGCAAAACGGTTTTGACTCCCATCGCATCCACATGTCGCTCGAATGCCTTGGTAGGTATTGCCTTTGTGAAAGGATCAGCAACATTATCTGTAGATGCAATCTGTGTCACCGCTACTCGCCCTTGCTTTTGAAACTGCCGAATCAAGTGGAACTTGCGCTCAATGTGCTTCCCCTTTTGGTGATGTCTTGGCTCCTTTGCTTGTGCTACCACCCCACTATTGTCGCAGTAAAGCACAATAGGTAACTGAGCCTCTGGTACGCACCCCAAATCCGTAAGGAATTTCTTGAGCCATTCCGCCTCTTTGGCTGCCTCGCACACTGTAACGTACTCAGCCTCTGTGGTAGAGTCTGCGATGCATTTCTGCTTCACACTCTGCCAACTAACCGCTGCTCCCCCTAACATAAACACAAAACCTGATGTCGATTTCCTGGATTCCAAATCTGACATAAAGTCAGAATCTGTATATCCAATCGGCGTCAGTTCTTGTCCAGTGTAAACCAACTCATAGTGCCTTGTTCTACGAAGGTACTTGAGTATACACTTCACAGCTGTCCAGTGATCTGGACCCGGATTCGACTGAAACCGACCCATTATTCCTACTGCGAAATAGATATCAGGCCTTGTACAATGCATAGCATACATTAGACTACCTAATACCGAGGCATAAGGTATCTTCTGCATTTCTGCTCTCTCCTCAGGTGTCTTAGGACATTGATCCTTAGACAGTTTTATGCCATGTCTAAATGGCACAAAACCCTTCTTGGAGTTTTGCATGTCAAATCTAGCCATAACCTTATCTATATACGAAGCCTGTGATAGCGAGAGAATCCTGTTCTGGCGATCACGTGTTACCTTGATCCCCAAAACATAACTCGCTTCACCTAGGTCTTTCATATCGAACTGTGTTGACAACCAGACCTTTACCGTTGACAATGTTCCTACATCATTCCCAATGAGTAGAATATCGTCTACGTAAAGTATCAAATATATCACTGTAGTCTTATCACTCCTCTTGTATACACATGGTTTATCCTCGTTTTGAGTAAATCCATATGACTGGATTGCCTGATCAAAACGGATGTTCCAACTTCTAGATGCTTGCTTTAGTCCATAAATGGACTTCTGCAACTTGCAAACTAGATGTTCCTGACCCTCTGACTCAAAACCTGGTGGCTGCATCATATAAATGTCTTCTTCCAAATTCCCGTTAAGGAATACTGTCTTGACATCCATTTGCCAGATCTCCCAGTCATAATGGGCTGCAATGGATAGGAGGATCCGAATAGACTTTATCATAGCTACCGGCGAGAAGGTTTCGTCAAAGTCGATTCCTTCTCTCTGGGTATAACCCTTGGCAACTAATCTAGCTTTATAAGTCTCAATTGATCCATCAGATCCTCTCTTCCTTTTATACACCCACTTACACCCAATAGGTTTAATATTGGATGATGGTGTAACAAGAGTCCAGACAGCGTTATGGGACATTGATGCAATTTCTGCCTCCATAGCCTTTTGCCAGTCAGAGCTGTCAGAAGCTCTCACTGCCTCATCGTAGCTCAGTGGGTCATCCTCCTGACCCTCTAGATCAACCAATAAGGTTTCTCCATAGTATCTGTCAGGAGCTCTGATGTTTCTCCCACTGCGATGAGGTGGTGGTGGTGTTACAGGATTAACAGCTTCTACAGTATCTGGTACATTATTATCTGTAATGTCAGATCCCACTATGCTTTCGGATGCGCTATCTGAACTAGTACCCAGCAGTTCATCCAGAACTACCTTACTAGTAGGTTTGTGTTCCACAATATAATCCTGTTCTAGGAAATAGGCGTTCGTAGAAATGATCACCTTCTTTTCCTCAGGATCATAAAATAGACCACCTTTGGTCTCCTTAGAATACCCTACAAATAAGCATACTCTGGTTTTAGATTCCATCTTTTCCCTCTTATCCCTTCGCACATGTGCAGGGCATCCCCATATTCTGAAATGCTGTAGCAATGGCTTTCGCTTTGACCACAGTTCTCTAGGGGTCTGAGGCACTGACTTAGACGGAACGTGATTCAGAATATAAACTGCTGTTTGTAGGGCATATCCCCAAAAGGTCATTGGTAAACTGGCGTAACTCATCATGCTATGAACCATGTCCAACAAGGTTCGATTCCTTCTCTCGGAAACTCCATTCTGTTGTAGGGTACCTGGAGCAGTTAACTGGGATTTTATCCCATGCTCCACCAAATATCCTAGGAACTCGTCAGATAGGTATTCACCTCCTCGATCAGATCGAAGGTTTTTTATATATTTACCTGTCTGCTTTTCTACTTCAACCCTGAACTCTTTGAACATGTCAAAGGATTCCGACTTCCGATGCATCAGGTAAATGTAACCATATCTTGAGTAATCATCAATGAAAGTGATGAAGTACTCATGGCCTCCTATCGCCTTGACGTTCATAGGTCCACACACATCTGAATGGATTAACTCTAATACCTCAGTGGCTCTTACTCCTTTGCCTTTAAAGGACCTCTTGGTCATCTTGCCTTCCAGGCAGGATTCACAGGTGGGAAGGATCTCCGTAGGATCTGTTTCCAGAAGCCCGGCCTTCACCATTCTATGGATCCTGTCTAAGGCAATATGCCCAAGTCGTAAGTGCCACAGGTGGGTTAAATTTTCCGAAGGATTCTTACGCTTAGATGAATTAACATTAAATGCTGAAGTTATTATGTTATCTTTTTCAAATTTAGGACTTACAACATAGAGATGATTCTGAACCATTCCTCTTATTATAAAAGTTCCATTCAGTTTAAACGACACACCAGAAGCATCAAAATAAACTGAATAACCTTTATTTACTAAAGAAGAAACAGAAATTAAGTTACGTCTCAAGGACGGTACATAAAAGACATCTCTAAGAGTCAAAGTCTTATTATTCGAAAAACTAAGATTAACGTCTCCAATAGCTTCAGCAGCAGCCACGGCCTCAGTTCCCATGCTCAAGGTCACCTCTCCATCAAGCAATCTTCTGCTTTCCCGAAACCCCTGAAGAGAGTTACAGGCATGGTTAGTGGATCCAGAATCAACAATCCAACTAGCAAAAGTACTATTACTTGAAAGAAATGATTTAACAACTAAGAGTTGTAGATTACCTTCACCAGCATTCTGAGGCTTCTTGCAGTCCTTCTTCCAATGACCCTTCTGGCCACACCGGAAGCACTTCGTGCTCGGTTTCTTTGATTCTCCAGACCCAGAGGCCCCAGCAGAGTCCTGCACAGGCAGTGACTTAGGTTTCTTTTTATGTTTCTTGCCCTGAGGTTTACCAGGCTTCTTGAAGGATCTACGTTGCACGTGAAGTGCTTCGCCCTTCTGCTTGAAGCCATCCTCAGTTGCCTGGAGAGCTCCCAGAAGCTCTGCATTTGTCATAGCCAACTTGTTCAAATTAAAGTTGGTGACAAAGCCTTCAAAGGCTCCAGACAGTGACGAGAGGAAGATGTCTGTCATCACCTCGCCTTCTAGCACAATGTCCATGGTAGCTAGTTCATTCTGGAACCCAAACATTTTCATCATGTGTTCCTGAACCAGCGTCCCATTGGACATCTTAGTGCCGACGAGTTTCTTGATGGTAAGGTATCGTGTAACGCGATTGTGACCTTCAAACATTTCCTTCAAGTACAACATCATGTCAGAAGCGTTGGGCATCTCCTCGACTTGCTTCTGCAGAGTTGTTTGCAAGGATGCTATAATATAGCATTTACATATCTCATTAGATTCCTTCCAGTCAGTGAATGCCTTTAACTGTGCCTCTGTGGCATTGGGTCCTGGCAAATCTGGCTCAGGGTCATTAAGGGCTGTCATATGTTTCCCAATCCTTAGGACCAGGTACAGGTTGCGCTTCCAGTCCTCATAGTTGGGACCGGTAAGTTTGTGGTCATTTAGGATAGCGGACAGGGGGTCTAACTTAGTCATCTGAAAATAAAGATTGAAAAATGAGTATGCATTAAAAAAACTTATTTTATGGATTTTTAAAACAAGCTAATTATATCCATATGTCAACGCTACCCTTAAGCGAAGTCATTACCATGGATTAATTAACCATGTATGTAAGATCTCGGAATCGACTGTACCTGCCCTAGGGGGCATCATACAGCGTCAATCCGCTTACACGGGCCTTTTCCTTGACCCTATCCAAATCTGCCAACTAAGGGCTGTGATGGACCATGGTTATCTTTTGGCCAGTACCACGTGATCACCGTTGTCTTCGCAACGAATACCTCACGTATACTTAGGATGCTTACCCACGAGCCTAAGCAATTACGACACGGGAGTTCATGCGGCCCCCACTAGGGTGGGATAAAAAGCCCTTCTCTCCTGGCCCCGTAATCGCCATATCCTCAGGGAGGTCATTAAGTAATTTGGCATGGAAACACACAGCTCCCACCCTAGGGGGTGTGAAGTTATGCATCCCCACCCAAACACAAAACGACTGGCCATGGAGGCCAGAGGATCTTATAAAAGACCTCTCTTGCATCCCTTATAATTCTGAGGATCTTATAAAAGACCTCTCTTGACGCCGATTGGATATACAGATTCTGACTTTATATCAGATTTGGAATCCAGGAAGTCGACATCAGGTTTTGTGTTTATGCTAGGAGGAGCAGCGGTTAGTTGGCAGAGTGTGAAGCAGAAATGCATCGCAGACTCTACCACAGAGGCTGAGTACGTTGCAGCGTGCGAGGCAGCCAAAGAGGCGATATGGCTCAAGAAATTCCTCACGGATTTGGGGTGCGTACCAGAGGCCCAGTTACCTATTGTGCTTTACTGCGACAATAGTGGGGCGGTAGCACAAGCAAAGGAGCCAAGACATCACCAAAAGGGGAAGCACATCGAGCGCAAGTTCCACTTGATTCGGCAGTTTCAAAAGCAAGGGCGAGTAGCGGTGACACAGATTGCATCTACAGATAATGTTGCTGATCCTTTCACAAAGGCAATACCTACCAAGGCATTCGAGCGACATGTGGACGCGATGGGAGTCAAAACCGTTTTGCTTCGCTAGACCAAGTGGGAGATTGTTAGGATTGATGTGTTCTAAGCTTGTAAAACTTTATGTTTTGGTCTAATAGAGATTGATAGTTATTAATATATATGAGATGCATATAGGTGCGTAACATAGTTACGTGTTCTTTAGAGAACAGAGAGCCATGGTCATATAGTAGTCCACTGAGTTAAAGACTAAGTGGATTGGTCCCGTATAACCTAAATAAGTTCGCAGCTATGATCAGGTTGGTCGCCTCATCATGATAAGCTGTTGGCGATGACAGTTCATGGGATGTCTTCACCATGGTCATCACCAGGCACAGTGTCTGTGGCTGAACGGAACTAACACGATGTACAGATCAGTGAGCAGACACTGGTACACTAAGCCGTGTTTCTGCTTAGGGTAAAACGGTCCTAAACCCTGAGGAACCACAACTGATGGACTAACCAGTTGCGTGGTGCTTTGGCGCACCAATGTGTGAGGGTCCATATGCAGTGATCCAAAACCACGGTGTACTGGGTTACCCGGCTGGCGTTGCATTAGCGTGTCACTCCTGCAGGCCATCCACACCCCTGATGGGAGATGCGTTCCTTGGTGTGACTTACACTGTACCAAACCCAGGCCTGGTGGTCATCAGTTTGACTGTTGACCGGGTTCGATTACTCGACGGGGTAATCAGAGGTACGATGTATAGGTCAACCTGGAAGGAACCAAGTCATATGATCGTTCGAGTCTGACGGTAGTCTTCACCGCTCGAAGTGAATCATGGCATCAAGTGGAGGGACATCGAGTTTACCACTACTAAGCGGAGAGCAGGGGTATGATGGAGAACATAGTAAGTCTGGGTGAATTGGAGTGCAGCCTGCGTCGCACTCTGGGTGGCTACGCAGGTTAACTCGAGCTCAGAGGATCGATGGTACACTCGGGTAGTGTGTCAATCGAGCTTGAGTTGGAAGCCATGAACCCCGGTCCCTGATGGTTCCACCTTATCAACATTATGTACGGTTCTTGAACCGTCTCCTCGGAACACCATAAGCAGGAGGAAGAAAGAAGTATACGCTCCATGTGTGCTTGGCACTAGAGCACGGTAGATGCGTAACTACATACGAGTACTAAGGGTTGAGCCCGAGACTAGTGCGGAGTCGTATGAAGTAATCCCTAGCCATAAGTGAACTTCGCTACATAGGTGCGATGCACCGGGGTATGTTGCGAGTTGACTAGTTGACTTTGCTAGAGGCACCTTCCGGTGGCCTCAGTTAATAGTAAGTAACTAGTAGATATCACTTAAGTAATGGCCGCTAGGTATCGCACGCTAGAAATGGTCAAAATGAGGCGTCGGGGCGTTTTGGTAAAAACCTCACTCTGCCGGACCTCACTGTTGGCCGACCCTAGTGATGGGACACCTCGCTAGGGCCGGCCCTATGATGTAGGGATGAGAATCCCTCATCTATAGGGCCGGCCATATGGATAGGGATGGGGCGATAAAAACGGTTAAGATCGAGCCCTAAAAAGTGGGAAAACGGATAAATACGCGGAGAGATAAAAAGGAGATAATGGAGAGATGAGATAAGGGGGTCATTATCCCCTTGGATCCTTATCCAAGGGGGGGTGGCCGGCCCTATAAAAGCACCTATGGGCGCCGGCCCCATGTGATACAGATACCGAACCCCCCTCTCTCTCATCTCTCTAGTTCTCTCCCGATTCATCTCGCGTTTCCCGCTTGCTACTTCGTCTTCCTCGTGTGGAGTTCTGAAGAAGGAGAAGGGTCGTTCATCGGAGGCACTCAGAGATCCGAGAGTGACGTTCCGTGCATCGTGTGAGATCGGGTGAACAAGAAGGCAACACCTCCATTAGTACCGTCGGCATCTTCGTGAACGATCTTCCGTCTCCATCGACAAAGAAGACAATTCTCCACGGTTAAAAGATCCGTACGAAAGGTATGTGTAATCTAACATGTAGATCTAGCGAGCATTATGATTTGCATCCATGCTAGTTAATCATTATGCTAGATTGCCGTTAGGGGTTTTCGATTTTCGTGCATACACATGCACACATATGTAGATTAGTTTCCATGGAAAGTTAAATAGTGTAACGTGCACCATGAACGGTCCTTCGACCGCCAAATCGCTTCCGCTGCGAGCCTCTGACCCGGATTAACTTCCAACAATTGGTATCAGAGCCGCATTAGTGGTGTGCGTTTTACGTTTTATTTCATGAAACGAACATGTGTGCGCATGATGAATGCGTGAAATCATCGGGGTTCATACGCTTAGATCATGCATATGTATAGATTGTGCTTGTTCTATTAATCATTCTTGCAGGGCGCCGCTATAAAAAATCTAGATCTATGCTTTGTGCTTGCTACCGGGGGTCGGACCCCGAGTTAGCAAAAAGTCTGGATTTGCTTTCTATGTGTGGATATGTAATTGAGCCTTAGATTGGGCAAGTGATGGGGGTTGACCATCCTCGGTTTCCCATGGCCTTTTTTCTAGGTGTGTTTTCTTTTCTTTCTAGGAAATTGTGTACGAGCGAGCACTTGCTCGAAGCGTACTAGACTTTTTCAGTTACAGATCGAGAAGAAAGATGTGCCAAAGAAATCCACCATCGGGAGCGGAAGCGGAACCCTGGAGGATGAAGACGATCCGGCAAAGTGTTCGCAAGCGCGACGAAGGAGCCGGACCGAGGAACCTTGCGAAGAAAGCTAGAGGCCTGCGCTGTGCTAATTAGGTTCAGGGGTCGGACCCTGAACTTAATTCAGTTTTAATGGTTGCTTTCTTTAATTAGTTCTTTATGCTTCATATCGAACCCCGATGAGATAATGCTATTATCTGTTTTTAGAGGGAAGCCTTTCCCCTCTGGTCCAAGCGACTGTTTGAGGATAGGATCCCGCTAGATGACGTCTATTATTTAGTTGACTTTTGATGTTAGTGGGATCCCATCACATATGGTTATGCCACCATTAGGAGAGCACCCGACTAGTCGGGTGTGCCTATTTGGCCAGCATCGAAATCAAAGATGAGATGGAGATCCATTGAACATCAATTGTCAAATCTATAAGCGAGGCGCCATGACTAGTGGGAGTCCTTTCCAGTGAGTCTGACTCTAGGATTAGCTCCAGAGCATTAGCGTGATGACCAGTTTTGCAGAGCATCGATATTCTCGGAATATGTAATGTGACCCTTGAATGGAGAAATCCACTTGAGGCAGGGACTATGATATTCCGAGAATGATTAATACTAGGCGAAGGGCTTGAACGCTAGTGGGAGCATGGTGTGACCAGGGTCTAGTATTTAGGAGGTCGCTACCTTTGCATTTGCATAAATTCATACTCGCAAAATAACCCTCAAATATTTATAAGGGATGTAATAGAGGACTTTTAGAGATCCTCTGGCCTCCACGGCTAATCACTTCGTACTCGGGTGGAAGGGCATAACTCAACAACCCCCTCGGGTGAGAGCTGTGTTTTTTCTATGCCAAGCTACTTAGTGATCTCCTTCGGGATATGGCGGTTACGGTGCCAAGTTTTCAGGCTTTACTCACCCTCGTGGGGGCCGTTAGAATTCCCGTGCCGTAATTGCCTAAGCTCGTGGGTAAGCATCCTAAGTACGCGTGAGGTATTCGTTACGAAGACAACGGTGATCACGTTGTACTGGCCAAAAGATAACCATGGTCCATCAAAGCCCGTAGTTGGCAGATTTGGATAGGGTCAAGGGAAAGACCCGTGTAAGCGGAAGACCTGCACACTGCCCCCTTGGACAGGTGTAGCCTACTCCGAGATCTTACATACATGGTTAATTAATCCATAGAGATGGCTCCGCTTGAGGGTAGCGTTGTCATATGGATATAATTAGCTTGTTTTAAAAATCCATAAAATAATTTTTTTAATGCATCTCATATATTCAGTCTTTTATTTTCAGATGACCAAGTTAGACCCCCTGTCCGCTATCCTAAATGACCACAAACTTACCGGTCCCAACTATGAGGATTGGAAGCGCAACCTGTACCTAGTCTTAAGGATAGGTAAACACATGTCAGCCCTGAATGACCCTGAGCCAGATTTGCCAGGACCCAATGCCACAGAGGCACAGTTAAAGGCATTCACTGACTGGAAGGAATCTAATGAGATATGTAAATGCTATATAATAGCATCCTTGCAAACAACTCTGCAGAAGCAAGTCGAGGAGATGCCCGACGCTTCTGATATGATGTTGTATCTGAAGGAGATGTTTGAAGGTCACAATCGCGTTACGCGATACCTTACCATCAAGAAACTCGTCGGCACTAAGATGTCCAATGGGACGCTGGTTCGGGAACACATGATGAAAATGTTTGGGTTCCAGAACGAACTAGCGACCATGGACATTGTGCTAGAAGGCGAGGTGATGACAGACATCTTCCTCTCGTCACTGTCTGGAGCCTTTGAAGGCTTTGTCACCAACTTTAATTTAAACAAGTTGGCTATGACAAATGCAGAGCTTCTGGGAGCTCTCCAGGCAGCGGAGGATGGCTTCAAGCAGAAGGGCGAAGCACTTCACGTGCAACGCAGATCCTTCAAGAAGCCTGGTAAACCTCTAGGCAAGAAACATAAGAAGAAACCTAAGTCAGCACCTGTGCAGGACTCTGATGGGGCCTCTGGGTCTGGAGAATCAAAGAAACCGGGCACTAAGTGTTTCCGGTGTTGCCAGAAGGGTCATTGGAAGAAGGACTGGAAGAAGCCTCAGAATGCTGGAGAAGGTAATCTACAACTCTTAGTTGTTGAATCATTTCTTTCAAGTAATAGTTCTTTTGCTAGTTGGATTGTGGATTCAGGATCCACTAACCATGCCTGTAACTCTCTTCAGGGGTTTCGGGAAAGCAGAAGGTTGCTTGATGGAGAGGTGACCTTGAGCATGGGAACTGAGGCCGTGGCTGCTGCTGAAGCTATAGGAGATGTTACTCTTATTTTTTCGAATAATAAGACTTTGACTCTTAGAGATGTCTTTTATGTACCGTCCTTGAGACGTAACTTAATTTCTGTTTCTTCTTTAGTTAATGAAGGTTATTCAATTTATTTTGATACTTCTGGTGTGTCTTTTAAACTGAATGGAACTTTTATAATAAGAGGAATGGTTCAGAATCATCTCTATATTCTCAGTCCTAAATTTGAAAAAGATAACATAATAACTTCAGTTTTTAATGTTAATTCATCTAAGCGTAAGAAACCTTCGGAGAATTTAACCCAATTGTGGCACTTACGGCTTGGGCATATTGCCTTAGATAGGATCCATAGGTTGGTAAAGGCCGGGCTTCTGGAAACAGATCCTACGGAGATCCTTCCCACCTGTGAATCCTGCCTGGAAGGCAAGATGACCAAGAGGGCCTTCAAAGGCCAAGGAGTAAGAGCTACTGAGGTATTGGAGTTAATACATTCAGATGTATGTGGACCCATGAGCGTCAAGGCGATAGGAGGCCATGAGTACTTCATCACTTTTACAGATGATTACTCAAGATATGGTTACATTTACCTTATGCATCGGAAGTCGGAATCCTTTGACATGTTCAAAGAGTTCAGGGCTGAAGTAGAAAAGCAGACAGGTAAATGTATAAAAACCCTTCGATCTGATCGAGGAGGTGAATACCTATCTGACGAGTTCCTTGGGTATTTGGTGGAGCATGGGATAACATCCCAGTTAACTGCTCCAGGTACCCCACAACAGAATGGAGTCTCTGAGAGAAGGAATCGAACCTTGTTGGACATGGTTCGAAGCATGATGAGTTATGCCTGTTTACCAACGACCTTTTGGGGATATGCCCTTCAAACAGCAGCATATGTTCTGAACCACGTTCCATCTAAATCAGTGCCTCAGACCCCTAGAGAACTATGGTCAAGGCAAAAGCCAACACTACAGCACTTCAGAATATGGGGATGTCCTGCACATGTGCGGATTGACAAGAGGGAAAAGATGGAGCCAAAGTCCAAAGCATGTCTGTTTGTAGGGTATCCCAAAGAGACTAAAGGTGGACTATTTTATGATCCTGAGGAAAAGAAGGTAATCGTTTCGACGAATGCCATTTTCTTAGAACATGATTATGTTATGGACCACAAGCCTGCTAGTAAGGTAGTTCTGGATGAGCTACTGGGTACTAGATCAGAGAGCGCATCCAAAAGCATAGTGGGAGCTGACATTACAGATAATAATATACCAGATACTGTAGAACCTATTAATCCTATAACACCACCACCACCTCGTCGCAGTGGGAGAAACATCAGAGCTCCTGACAGATACTATGGAGAAACCTTATTGGTTGATCCAGAGGGTCAGGAGGATGACCCACTGAGCTACGATGAGGCAGTGGGAGCTTCTGACAGCTCTGACTGGCAAAAGGCCATGGAGGCAGAAATTGCATCAATGTCCCATAACGCTGTCTGGACTCTAGTTACACCATCATCCAATATTAAACCTATTGGGTGTAAGTGGGTGTACAAGAAGAAGAAAGGATCCGATGGTATAATAGAGACTTATAAAGCTAGATTAGTTGCCAAGGGTTATACCCAGAGAGAAGGAATCGACTTTGACGAAACCTTCTCGCCGGTAGCTATGATAAAGTCTATTCGGATCCTTCTATCCATTGCAGCCCATTATGACTAGGAGATCTGGCAAATGGATGTCAAGACAGCATTCCTTAACGGGAATTTGGAAGAAGACATTTATATGATGCAGCCACCAGGTTTTGAATCAGAGGGTCAGGAACATCTAGTTTGCAAGTTGCAGAAGTCCATTTATGGACTAAAGCAAGCATCTAGAAGTTGGAACATCCGTTTTGATCAGGCAATCCAGTCATATGGATTTACTCAAAACGAGGATGAACCATGTGTATACAAGAGGAGTGATAAGACTACAGTGATATATTTGATACTTTACGTAGACGATATTCTACTCATTGGGAATGATGTAGGAACATTGTCAACGGTAAAGGTCTGGTTATCAACACAGTTCGATATGAAAGACCTAGGTGAAGCGAGTTATGTTTTGGGGATCAAGGTAACACGTGATCGCCAGAACAGGATTCTCTCGCTATCACAGGCTGCGTATATAGATAAGGTTATGGCTAGATTTGACATGCAAAACTCCAAGAAGGGTTTTGTGTCATTTAGACATGGCGTAAAACTGTCTAAGGATCAATGTCCTAAGACACCTGAGGAGAGAGCAGAAATGCAGAAGATACCTTATGCTTCAGCACTAGGTAGTCTAATGTATGCTATGCATTGTACAAGGCCTGATATCTGTTTCGCAGTAGGAATGATGGGTCGGTTTCAGTCAAATCCGGGTCCAGATCACTGGACAGCTGTGAAGTGTATACTCAAGTACCTTCGTAGAACAAGGGACTATGAGTTGGTTTACACTGGACAAGAACTGACGCCGATTGGATATACAGATTCTGACTTTATGTCAGATTTGGAATCCAGGAAGTCGACATCAGGTTTTGTGTTTATGCTAGGAGGAGCAGCGGTTAGTTGGCAGAGTGTGAAGCAGAAATGCATCGCAGACTCTACCACAGAGGCTGAGTACGTTGCAGCGTGCGAGGCAGCCAAAGAGGTGGTATGGCTTAAGAAATTCCTCACGGATTTGGGGTGCGTACCAGAGGCCCAGTTACCTATTGTGCTTTACTGCGATAATAGTGGGGCGGTAGCACAAGCAAAGGAGCCAAGACATCACCAAAAGGGGAAGCACATCGAGCGCAAGTTCCACTTGATTCGGTAGTTTCAAAAGCAAGGGCGAGTAGCGGTGACACAGATTGCATCTACAGATAATGTTGCTGATCCTTTCACAAAGGCAATACCTACCAAGGCATTCGAGCGACATGTGGACGCGATGGGAGTCAAAACCGTTTTGCTTCGCTAGACTGATGTGATTTTAAATTGTTATACCGCAAGTGCACGGCATCTATCTGATAGACAGTGGCAAATACGGGTCGATCCCACAGAGACTTGGATGAAAACTAATTAAAGGAAAATTAAAGCTAATTAATTTTATATTTTAGTTTAATTTGATGATTGATTTTTGTGAACTTGTTTTGAAACGGAAAATACGAAAAGCAAAACTGAAAGCTAATTAAGATGGAGGTTGGAATCAATATGGAGGAACATTCTAAGCTCTAGAATCCGCAAAAGTAGCGATCTAAACTATACTTTTAGATGATTTCCAGGATTCTCACGGAGATGCAAAGTCAATCTATCTCCGTGGATGATATTCAATGGAGCACTATTATGATCACGAATGTAGTGATTTTCCTCGCTTTAATGAAATAAGCCTGAAAT
The DNA here is from genome assembly GCA_947650365.1 of Chamaelirium japonicum. NCBI lineage: Eukaryota > Viridiplantae > Streptophyta > Magnoliopsida > Liliales > Melanthiaceae > Chamaelirium > Chamaelirium japonicum. The sequence goes on from OX393552.1 coordinate 13,067,631, forward strand.
AATTCTCCGTAAAATTCGGAGTAATAACAGAAGCTAACACTATGTAATGATTCTCCGTAAAACTACTCGTAATGACGAAGAATAAAACTATGAGATAAACCTCTGTAGAACTCTAATAATAACGGAGAATAAAGCTAACTTATTACAGAAATTTTAATCAAGCATGAATGAGCAAAGAGCACTTTATTTTCATTAAACGCACTAAAATATGGAAATCAAATAAGAGCATGGTTAGATACAACTACAAGGCTTCATCCAGAACTTAGAGCGGTGATTTAGCCTCGGATGGCCATGTGGTGCTTTGATGGCGGAACCCGGCGATGATGGCGTGCGGCTTCGAGAGCGATGGACGTGGCTCGGAGATGGTACGTGAAGATGGTGATGGTGGCTCCGGTTCGGTTGTCCAAAAGCTAGATGGCGATGAAGATGGTGATGAGAGATGCGGGTTCTAGATGGCAGCCTCCTCCTGGTCGTCGGTGATGAAGATGGAGATGGTTTATGGTTTAAGGTGGTACCCAGAGCTCCCCCCCCCTTTTTTTGTGTTTCGGAACCCCCTTTATATAGGATATAGAGAGAGAGAAAAACTGGGGGTTTGGTTCTCTACATTCATAACATTCTAACAGTCTCCTAGAACGGTCAAAGTCGACCTTAGAACCAGAGTCAAAACCAGCTAATCTAGACAGGCTAGTGAGAGTTGTGGATATTCACCTTAATACCTTTCGGCTTTATATGTGATATTCCAGTTTCCCCACATTGTTTATAGCGACGGCTTTCACACTATTTTTTTTTTTATTTTTTTTTTCCTTTTTTTTTCGGTCTCATTTTTTTTCTGGATCTAATTATATATCCCTTCCTAACTTGTACCATGTCAGCTGCACTCTATGCCCATGACACGCTGCCAACGCTCTCATGAGTTAGGTAGCCATCCTCATGTTGCCTTTATATTTGATTCACTCTTCATCCATAGGATCATTCTCATAACCCTATCGACCAGGCTTCACTCATACTAGGGCATACAAGTTAAGACTTTTATATAATTAGGTCCTAGACCATGCTAATAGGTAGCCCTTTCCGCTATACCTTAGAATTCACTGGTCACTTTTCTAATGGTATTTTTTTTTTTTTTTTTCAAACCAAGTGAACCAGATCCGCATGGTTCATCAGGACTCTAGTTGACTATTAGGCCGATATGAAAGCTTTGAATCTAGACCCTAGAGGTGTAAGCCAGATGTGAAGTGAAAAATCAAGTCTAGTTTGTTTTGACAATCTCTAAAAGGTTACTAAGGGTCAGAACCATATTAGACATACTTTTTCTAGCTGATCCTTGGACTTTATACCTTGATTACCAAGTGCCTTATGGTCCTATTCGAGTACGATAAAATTATATTACAAAACCTAAAATAAAGGTGAAATATATATAGAAATTTTTTTTTTTTTGAAAATAACGAAGCGGAAGGCATGCAAAAGTAATACGATAAGAAACTACAATATGAAAAAGAAAATAAAAATATGCGAATGCAAATTCCTATAGATTTCTATACGAACGCTGTAGTTTTGGTAGGGGACTACAGACGAGACACATATACGCCAAGACGTATGTGCCGAGCTGTCCCACTATAGCGTAAGTTGATGCAATTTTTTTTTTATAATAAATTTTAATTAAAATTAGAATAGAAAAATTTTGTAGAAATTAGATGCATACAGGATTTTGCAAAAAGTGCATCACACCCCCAAACCTAAATTAGACATTGTCCTCAATGTATGAATTAGACATGCTCATGAATGAGATGATAGCATTATATGATAGCATTCTTAAAGGATATATATTTAAAATAAAAGTATGAAGTTTTAAGGATGGATAGTACCTCATAAGTGCTTTATAGCTTTGTTTCCTGAAAAATATTAGTACTACAAAGAAAACAAAACAAAGCGACTAAACAGACTAATAAAGACTAGCAGATGCGAATAATAAAATAAAAAAAAATTAACTGCTATAATGCAAATATATTTTTCAGCAGATGGAATTTTCAAAAAGAAAAGAGAGTAGTCATTAATTGAAAAATTATATTCTATAGTATACGTTGGGCATGTTTCCGCGTGACTCTCCTTTATTCTATGAGGGTTCATCCTATATTGTTCTTTATGAGTTTTCTTTTCAAATGGAACAATGTAAGATTCATCATTATACTCTATGTTCCACCTTGTATCATCTATATTATCTTTGAAAAATTTGTATAAATGAATTTTCTGATTTCGGATGAATGGAGGAAAAATTAAATCAGAAAATATATCTTCTTCACCCAAATATGTATATTGAAACTCAGATAGCAGAATTTGTAGGTCAATATACGATTTTTCGATAATAATTGGATGATTAATCATGATCTCATTAATTTCAAATTTCGTTGATAGAGCATTGGCTTCTTTAGCAAACATATCACTATCAATGATATAAGGAAGATCATGGGTGGCATCTAGTAATGCAGTGCTTGTATTGATATGATCATCACTATCCAAATTCTTTCCAAAATGTGCAAGACAGGCTTCCAGTGGGTCATTATAGTTTACTTGTGATACAAAACTTTCTTTTTGTTCTTGCAAGTAGTTAACCTCTTCTAATTCATCCCTGTCATCTCTAGGTTGTTTGCTCACATGAAATATATTGACTTGTAATGTCATGTTACCGAATGACATGCTCATTATACCATTCTGACAGTTGATTAACGCATTCGATGTTGCCAGGAAAGGTCGCCCTAAGATTACCGGTACTCGATTAGTAAATTCAGTTGGTGGTTTTGTATCCAGGACCACAAAGTCAACCGAAAATATAAATTCTCCCACTTTGATTAGGACGTCTTCCACTATCCCTTTAGGATATCGAATTGAAGTATCAGCTAGTTGGAGGGTCAATCTAGTGGGTTTTAACTCCCCCAAACCTAACTCTTTATATATGGAATATGGAAGGAGGTTGACACTTGCACCTAAATCGAGCAAGGCTTTCTCAATATGATATTCCCCTATTTTACAGGAAATGGTAGGACAACCAGGGTCCTTATATTTGATAGGGGTTGAGCATGAAATAACTGAACTAGCCTGCTGAGCCAAAAATGCTCTCTTAGGAACATTTGTTGCTCTCTTAAAAGTGCAAAGATCCTTTAAGAATTTAGCGTATGTAGGTATTTGTTGTATTGCATCTAAGAGTGGAATATTAATTTTTACTTGTTTGAAAATTTCTAACATATTATCCATTTGCATTTTCTTCTTTGCTGGCTCTAGTCTTTGAGGATATGGGGCTTTAGGAATATAGGTTCTAAGAGGTGGTTCACTAGGTGATGCAATATTTTCAGTATCATATCTTGTATGCTCCATAGTTTTCTCTTGTGCTTTTGGCTCCTCTTCAGGTGTTTCTTCAGTTCTTATGTCATTATGTCTAAGTTCCTCAGTTTCCTTAGAAGGTTCTATCATGTTATCAACTTGCCGCCCTGACCTAAGTGTAGTAATTGCATTTGCTTGTTCATGGCCTTTTCCTTTGATGTCATGAATTTCAAATTGACCCCTTAGATTCGACCCTTTCGGGTTAGCCTCAGATTGACTCGGGAATGTACCCTTATCCCTTGTATTCAAAGAATCAGCTAGTTGACTCACAGTATATTCCAACTTCGCAATAGATTGTGTGTTAGCACTAATGCTTTGAGCGGTGCTCTGTTGGAATTGGAGGGTATTCTGAGCTAATAGTTTCATCGTTTCCTCTAGAGAATTGATTCTTTGATTATCTAGGTTAGGGGTGGCATTTTGTATAGGTGGCTTTTGAAATCCTGGAGGTGGTACAGGCTGAGATGGGCCACCTTGGTATGGACCTTTAGTCCACGAGAAATTTGGGTGATTCTTCCATCCTTCATTGTAAGTGTTTGAATATGGATTATACCTTGGTTGACTGTCAAAACGATTATTTTGATACAAAGCATTAATTTTTCCATATTATTTTCTTGTCCCCCTAACATCGGGCATCGATGATCTGCATGGGTAGCCTCACTACAAATTGAACAAATAGGAAAGCTAAGCTCATTATTGCAACTCATAGTTTGATTAAGACTTAGTGCCTCTAAGGTATTCGGAGCGGGAGTCCTATTTCCTTGATTCATTTCTAGAGCCTCTAAGCGTCTCATCACAGTGGCCAACTTAGCTTCTGCTTCTAATTTAGGTTCAACTTTATAGAGCCCACCTTGTGCAGTAGGGAAGGGTTTCCTAGATTCTTCTTTGATTGGTTCCCACTGTAGTGTGTTCTCGGCAATTTCTTCTAAGTAGGTCCAGGCTTGATCTGTTGTCTTTTTGGTGAACTCACCATTACAACATGATTCTACCATGGTCTTAGATGGGTAGTTCAACCCTTCATAAAGGATTTGGACTAGTCTAATTTTTTCAAAGCCATGGTGTGGACAGTGCAGGAGTAGGTCCTTAAATCTTTCTATGTATCTATAGAGAGCCTCACCTTCTAGTTGGTGAAACACATTCAAGGCCTGACGAATCGAGGCTGTCTTTTGTTTAGAATAGAATTTTCTATAAAAGAGCTCGAGTAGGCTTACCCAAGTAGTTATGGATCCAGCTTGTAAGGCGTAAAGCCATGCTTTAGCCTTTTCTTTTAGCGAGAAGGGGAATAGCCTAAGTTTGAGATTTTCTTCGGACATATTATCGAATTTCATTGTTCCACATATGTCCTCAAATTCCCTCACATGTTGATATGGATTTTTCTGCTCCATTCCCCGAAAGACAGGAAGCATTTGGATTAAGCCAGATTTTAATTCAAATTTTGCATTAGTGTTGGGTAAGGTTATGCAAGAAGGTTGTGTAGCCCTAGTGGGATACATATAATCCCCTAAGGTGATTGCTTGCGGCTGTTCCGTCATCTCTAAGATATTATTATATTCAACTCTAACTAATCTTTTTCCTACATGTGCCCAAACTGTGGACTGTGTGTCCAGATTAATGCGTCAATTAGGTAATAGTAGTTTAACTAATATAACACTACGCTGGTAAAGAAAACAGAGTAAGTACTTTAGCAGAATACTTATGCAAATAGAGACTTTACTATTATGCAATGCAACACCCTAGCAAATGGTTTCTATCGATGCAAGGTTGAGTGTACACCTCAGACTGAGACACACATACAACTATAAGAGGTGTATGTGCCGAGCTGGCGACAACCTTACAAAGTTTCGATACAATTGGATTATTCGATCTACGGTGAAAGTTTGCACATTAACCGATTCCCCTAATTACTACGGTTGTTGAATTAGCAAGAGTAAGCAATAGGAGTACGTAATCAAACCCACTGACTGGAGAGGTGTGGGCAAGGGTTTAAATACTTACCTTGCGATGCTTATGTAAGTTTTCCGTTGAGCGTGTAAGTACCTGAAAAGTTAACAGAAGATAATAAGTATGAAAGAGGCAAAATACGAAAATAAAATAACTAAGAATACTAATACTGACTTTTTTTTTTTTTTTAAAGCAACTAAAAACTAAAATTTAACAGTTTTCAAACTCAAGTCCCCGGCAACGGCGCCAAAAACTTGATGTGATTTTAAATTGTTATACCGCAAGTGCACGGCGTCTATCTGATAGACAGTGGCAAATACGGGTCGATCCCACAGAGACTTGGATGAAAACTAATTAAAGGAAAATTAAAGCTAATTAATTTTATATTTTAGTTTAATTTGATGATTGATTTTTGTGAACTTGTTTTGAAACGGAAAATACGAAAAGCAAAACTGAAAGCTAATTAAGATGGAGGTTGGAATCAATATGGAGGAACATTCTAAGCTCTAGAATCCGCACAAGTAGCGATCTAAACTATACTTTTAGATGATTTCCAGGATTCTCACGGAGATGCGAAGTCAATCTATCTCCGTGGATGATATTCAATGGAGCACTATTATGATCACGAATGTAGTGATTTTCCTTGCTTTAATGAAATAAGCCTGAAATAATTCTCCGTAAAATTCGGAGTAATAACAGAAGCTAACACTATGTAATGATTCTCCGTAAAACTACTCGTAATGACGAAGAATAAAACTATGAGATAAACCTCTGTAGAACTCTAATAATAACGGAGAATAAAGCTAACTTATTACAGAAATTTTAATCAAGCATGAATGAGCAAAGAGCACTTTATTTTCATTAAACGCACTAAAATATGGAAATCAAATAAGAGCATGGTTTAGATACAACTACAAGGCTTTATCCAGAACTTAGAGCGGTGATTTAGCCTCGGATGGCCATGTGGTGCTTTGATGGCGGAACCCGGCGATGATGGCGTGCGGCTTCGAGAGCGATGGACATGGCTCGGAGATGGTACGTGAAGATGGTGATGGTGGCTCCGGTTCGGTTGTCCAAAAGCTAGATGGCGATGAAGATGGTGATGAGAGATGCGGGTTGTAGATGGCAGCCTCCTCCTGGTCGTCGGTGATGAAGATGGAGATGGTTTATGGTTTAAGGTGGTACCCAGAGCTCCCCCCCCCCTTTTTTTGTGTTTCGGAACCCCCTTTATATAGGATATAGAGAGAGAGAAAAGAGAGAGATGGTCGGGCTCCGTTCGGGTAAGGAAGAGAGAGAAAGAAACGGAAGATAGAGAGAAAAAGAAAGAGAATCCGAGAGAGAGGAGTTCGGGGTGATGGGTGCATGAGGTCGGGGCTGCTGCGTTGTGATGGGGAGAGAGAAAAAGCTGGGCGCAATGGGGTTGTTTAGGTAGGAGAGAGAAAAAGTAGGAAAAGAGAGAGAATCCCGGAGAGAGATAGAGCTCGGGCTCGCATGGTTTAGGAGATAGAATCATAGAAGGAAAGAGAGAGAGAGAATCAAGGAAAGAGAGAGAAGATCGGTGGATCCGTTAAGAAAAAGAGAGAAAAACGGGAGATAGAGGAGTGCCTGGTTTGTAGGAGGAGAGAGAAGTTCGGGAGAGAGAGAGACGTTCGGTGTGAGACTCTTGAGCGGGTCAGGATTGGATTTTGTGGGGAAGAGAGGAACGGACGGCTGTGATTCAGTAGGGAAGAGAGGTGGAGTGCTGGGCTGCTGGCCGCTGGTGCAACTACATGCATTCATGTGCATGGACGGCTGTGATTAAAGAGATGAGGGGGACGGCTGTGATCAGTTCCGGTTATAAAGGGAGAGAATGGCTGGAACGGGGGTCTGCATGGGATCGGTGGGTTCGGATGCAGGGGATAATGCATGGATGGCTGTGATGATGTCCAAGTGCTCAAGGAGTTAGGGAGCTCTGATGGATCCGGTTTCAGCTGGGCCTGCATGCCATCGGACGTGGATCGGACGGATGTGATATGGGAATGAAACGTGGAAGATCTGGGTGCATTGAAGTGATGGCCGGGTTTTGGACGGGATGGAAAGAGATGCCATGCATACATTGCTATTGCGTGGAGAGGATGAGCGATCGGATGGCTGCAATCCATTTGGATTTGAGGAGTGACGGGGATGCCATGCATGGCTTGATGCAAAGGAGGGCTGTGATTATCAGGTGCTCATGCATGGGACCTGGGTGTAATGGAGTGCGGGTAAAGCTTGGGGACGGCTGAGATTAAGTGATATGGAGATGGGCTGATATGTATGCATGAGTGGGATGCACTGAACGGCTGCGATTAAGTGGAAAGGAGAGGTGGTGCACGACCGAGCCGGGCTTGATACTTAAAGACCTATGAGAATGTGCGGCTTCGATTTAGACGGAAGAAGAGGTCATGAGAGATAATCGGGTTTGTGCGATTTGATCGAAGTCTTGGCCATGACGGGTCTATGGGCGACTTTGTATATAGACGGTCGCGATGGGTACGATGGTGAAATAAGAAGAGTAGGGAATGGCCAACTTGGGTTGGTTAATGGGTTCAAGAGCAATAGGGTTACGTGGAAGGCTTGGTCACCCACTTAACATCATCCGCATTCATCATCGGTCTTTCAGAAATGTCCGCATCCGGCCTGTACAACTTCCATCGCATTGTCGTGAGAATATCCATTGCTTGATCATAACGCTCACTACAAAAAAAACAGTTATTACCGACGGACAATATCCGTCGGTAATATTAAAATTTCGTCGGTAATATTCTATAGCGACGGAAGATATTTCCGTCGCTTGCTGTCGGGAAAGAAGGCGTCGGGGAAAACAATACGACGGACCAAATATTACCGTCGGTAATAATAATTAATACCGACGGTAATATTAACGCCGTCGGTAATATTTAATCAATTTAAAACTAATATAATTTAGTATTGCCGACGAAATATAAGAATCCGTCGGTAATATATAACCATTTTACCGACGGGTATATTTTATACTGTCGGTAATACTATATATATTACCGACACATATATATATTACCCGTCGGTAATAATATATATATTACCGACCAAATTCATATAACCGTCGGTAATACTATATATATTACCGACGGATATATATATTACCCGTCGGTAATAATATATATATTACCGACGGATATTATATGCCGTCGGCAAATCATTAATAATTTAAAAAAAATAAAAATATTATTACCGACGGAATAATTAATTTCCGTCGGTAATAAGTATGTTTTTTTTTTTAATAAATTTACCTAAATAATGTTATTTAATTCCTGTGATTCAATACCACAATATATTACCACAATTTATCAAATATTACCACAATTTATAAAATATTACCTAAATTGATAAAAAATTACAGCAAATTATCAAATATTACCACAGTTCCCGGCCGACAATTATAGACAAGAACAAAAAATAACCATATATTACAAAATAATATTTACACAATCCAGAACTGAGAGATGATACATGTCCTATCTCAACCACCCCCGCCCGCCACCAACGCCGGTGCTCTCATCGATCCCCTGACGCCGCCCTATCTCAACCACGCCCGCCCACCACCAACGCTGGTGCTCTCATCGATCCCCTGACGCCGCCCTGCTCCTGCAATTAACATGTATTTGTTAAAAAAATGGTTTATATCTATAACTGAGTCTAAGCGTTAAAAAATGATAAGTTAGCGTGTTTCGATTTTGAAATAGGTTTGGATTCGATCCGATCGTAGAATTATCGGCATCCGATAATTCGAACTTGGAATTATTCCGTATTTCGGACTTGCGAGCGGGTTCTAATTAGATATTTGACCAATTTACGCTCCGATTCACCGATTTAGAGTCTAAGTGTTGAAAAATCATAACTTAGCGTGTTTCGGATATGAAATAGCTAGGTTTGGATTCGATCGGATCGTCATCGGATCGGCATTCGATAATTCGAACTTGGAATTATTCCGAATTTCGGACTTGCGAGTGGGTTCTAATTGGATATTTGACCAATTTACGCTCCGATTCACCGATTTAGAGTCTAAGTGTTGGAAAATCATAAGTTAGCGTGTTTCGGATATAAAATAGGTTTGGATTCGATCGGATCGTCATCGGCTCGGCATCCGATAATTCGAACTTGGAATTATTCCGTATTTCGGACTTGCGAGCGGGTTCTAATTGGATATTTGACCAATTTACGCTCCGATTCACCGATTTAGAGTCTAAGTGTTGGAAAATCATAAGTTAGCGTGTTTCGGATATAAAATAGGTTTGGATTCGATCGGATCGTTATCGGCTCGGCATCCGATAATTCGAACTTGGAATTATTCCGTATTTCGGACTTGCGAGCGGGTTCTAATTGGATATTTGACCAATTTACGCTCCGATTCACCGATTTAGAGTCTAAGTGTTGAAAAATCATAACTTAGCGTGTTTCGGATATGAAATAGCTAGGTTTGGATTCGATCGGATCGTCATCGGCTCGGCATCCGATAATTCAAACTTGGAATTATTCCGAATTTCGGACTTGCGAGCGGGTTCTAATTGGATATTTGACCAATTTACGCTCCGATTCACCGATTTAGAGTCTAAGTGTTGGAAAATCATAAGTTAGCGTGTTTCGGATATGAAATAGGTTTGGATTCGATCGGATCGTCATCGGCTCGGCATCCGATAATTCGAACTTGGAATTATTCCGTATTTCGGACTTGCGAGCGGGTTCTAATTGGATATTTGACCAATTTACGCTCCGATTCACCGATTTAGAGTCTAAGTGTTGGAAAATCATAAGTTAGCGTGTTTCGGATATGTAATAGGTTTGGATTCGATCCGATCGTCATCGGCTCGGCATTCGATAATTCGAACTTGGAATTATTCCGTATTTCGGACTTGCGAGCGGGTTCTAATTGGATATTTGACCAATTTACGCTCCGATTCACCGATTTAGAGTCTAAGTGTTGGAAAATCATAAGTTAGCGTGTTTCGGATATGAAATAGGTTTGGATTCGATCCGATCGTCATCGGATCAGCATCCGATAATTCGAACTTGGAATTATTCCGTATTTCGGACTTGAGAGCGGGTTCTAATTGGATATTTGACCAATTTATGCTCCGATTCACCGATTTAGCGTCTAAGTGTTGGAAAATCATAAGTTAGCGTGTTTCGGATATGAAATAGGTTTGGATTCGATCCGATCGTCATCGGATCGGCATCCGGTAATTCGAAGTTGGAATTATTCCGTATTTCGGACTTGCGAGCGGGTTCTAATTGGATATTTAACCAATTTACGCTCCGATTCACCGATTTAGAGTCTAAGTGTTGGAAAATCATAAGTTAGCGTGTTTCGGATATGAAATAGGTTTGGATTCGATCCGATCGTCATCGGATCGGCATCCGATAATTCGAAGTTGGAATTATTCCGTATTTCGGACTTGCGAGCGGGTTCTAATTGGATATTTGACCAATTTACGCTCCGATTCACCGATTTAGAGTCTAAGTGTTGGAAAATCATAAGTTAGCGTGTTTCGGATATGAAATAGGTTTGGATTCGATCCGATCGTCATCGGATCGGCATCCGGTAATTCGAAGTTGGAATTATTCCGTATTTCGGACTTGCGAGCGGGTTCTAATTGGATATTTGACCAATTTACGCTCCGATTCACCGATTTAGAGTCTAAGTGTTGGAAAATCATAAGTTAGCGTGTTTCGGATATAAAATAGGTTTGGATTCGATCCGATCGTCATCGGCTCGGCATCCGATAATTCGAACTTGGAATTATTCCGTATTTCGGACTTGCGAGCGGGTTCTAATTGGATATTTGACCAATTTACGCTCCGATTCACCGATTTAGAGTCTAAGTGTTGGAAAATCATAAGTTAGCGTGTTTCGGATATGAAATAGGTTTGGATTCGATCCGATCGTCATCGGATCGGCATCCGATAATTCGAACTTGGAATTATTCCGTATTTCGGACTTGCGAGCGGGTTCTAATTGGATATTTGACCAATTTACGCTCTGATTCACCGATTTAGAGTCTAAGTGTTGGAAAATCATAAGTTAGCGTGTTTCGGATATGAAATAGGTTTGGATTCAATCCGATCGTCATCGGATCGGCATCCGGTAATTCGAAGTTGGAATTATTCCGTATTTCGGACTTGCGAGCGGGTTCTAATTGGATATTTGACCAATTTACGCTCCGATTCACCGATTTAGAGTCTAAGTGTTGGAAAATCATAAGTTAGCGTGTTTCGGATATGAAATAGGTTTGGATTCGATCCGATCGTCATCGGATCGGCATCCGATAATTCGAAGTTGGAATTATTCCGTATTTCGGACTTGCGAGCGGGTTCTAATTGGATATTTGACCAATTTACGCTCCGATTCACCGATTTAGAGTCTAAGTGTTGGAAAATCATAAGTTAGCGTGTTTCGGATATAAAATAGGTTTGGATTCGATCCGATCGTCATCGGATCGGCATCCGGTAATTCGAAGTTGGAATTATTCCGTATTTCGGACTTGCGAGCGGGTTCTAATTGGATATTTGACCAATTTACGCTCCGATTCACCGATTTAGAGTCTAAGTGTTGGAAAATCATAAGTTAGCGTGTTTCGGATATGAAATAGGTTTGGATTCGATCCGATCGTCATCGGCTCGTCATCCGATAATTCGACCTTGGAATTATTCCGTATTTCGGACTTGCGAGCGGGTTCTAATTGGATATTTGACCAATTTACGCTCCGATTCACCGATTTAGAGTCTAAGTGTTGGAAAATCATAAGTTAGCGTGTTTCGGATATGAAATAGGTTTGGATTCGATCCGATCGTCATCGGATCGGCATCCGGTAATTCGAAGTTGGAATTATTCCGTATTTCGGACTTGCGAGCGGGTTCTAATTGGATATTTGACCAATTTACGCTCCGATTCACCGATTTAGAGTCTAAGTGTTGGAAAATCATAAGTTAGCGTGTTTCGGATATGAAATAGGTTTGGATTCGATCCGATCGTCATCGGATCGGCATCCGGTAATTCGAAGTTGGAATTATTCCGTATTTCGGACTTGCGAGCGGGTTCTAATTGGATATTTGACCAATTTACGCTCTGATTCACCGATTTAGAGTCTAAGTGTTGGAAAATCATAAGTTAGCGTGTTTCGGATATGAAATAGGTTTGGATTCGATCCGATCGTCATCGGATCGGCATCCGGTAATTCGAACTTGGAATTATTCCGTATTTCGGACTTGCGAGCGGGTTCTAATTGGATATTTGACCAATTTACGCTCCGATTCACCGATTTAGAGTCTAAGTGTTGGAAAATCATAAGTTAGCGTGTTTCGGATATGAAATAGGTTTGGATTCGATCCGATCGTCATCGGCTCGGCATCCGATAATTCGAACTTGGAATTATTCCGTATTTCGGACTTGCGAGCGGGTTCTAATTGGATATTTGACCAATTTACGCTCCGATTCACCGATTTAGAGTCTAAGTGTTGGAAAATCATAAGTTAGCGTGTTTCGGATATGAAATAGGTTTGGATTCGATCCGATCGTCATCGGATCGGCATCCGATATTTCGAACTTGGAATTATTCCGTATTTCGGACTTGCGAGCGGGTTCTAATTGGATATTTGACCAATTTACGCTCCGATTCACCGATTTAGAGTCTAAGTGTTGGAAAATCATATTATAAAGATTAGTAAGTACCTGATCATGAGGATGAGCCACCGCTAGACCGGCTTATGAATTCATTAAATTTACGCTCTAGTTCCCTGCGAGCTTCTCTTTCCTCATCGAGGGCCTTCTTCTCCGCCTCAACCCTCTGCTCGAGGGCTTGCCTCTGCTCTCGCTCCGCCTCCATCCTCTGCTCGAGGGCCTGCCTCTGCTCTCGCTCCGCGTCTAGCGCAGACTGCAGCTGAGTGATAGCACCGGTCTGGGTGTCCCGTGCCCTCGAGCGCATACCCTCTCGTCCAAAGTAGGAGGAGGGCGTGACTCCAAGGCCCGTACAGAGGACACGGCCGTGCGTGGCAGGTCTCAGCACAGTATCCATCGCTGAGTCGACAGATACTGAGCTGGAGGAGGAGCCGGCCTCGCCCGACGGGGTCACCATAAGTCGCATCCTCTCCTATATAAAAACAACCAATGATATTCAATGATATTTTATGGCATATGTATAAGAATATATTAACAGTAATTTAATTACTTACCACTTGCGAGGCAACCCTGTCGTCCAGAAATGCCCCATCGATACGCCGCCTCCTAGAGGCCTCAAAAAGGTCAATCCTATTAGGCTCGTGGCCCAAGGACTGTGTCTGTTGGACATATAAAATAAATAGACGAGTTAATATAACATGTATAGAGCTTTAAATAATAACAATGTTTGTATCATTTACCAGCTGCTGGGCAAGCTGGGGCATGGAGGTCCTCCCCTTCACTGGAGCAGGTGTCGTCGAGGCACTTCTATTCTGCTTGCCTATAGCAGATTTCCTCTGTGTGAATCAATTAAATTTTGAAACATCAATACAAATTTTTAGTATAACATTAAAACAAGTACGAATCAACAAAATTATAATTATACCTGAAAGCTAGGGGTGGCCCAGTGAGCGACCAAAAACTGTAGAATGTGCAGCGGTGGCACGTCTCTCGTCCCGGCCGCAGCCTGTACCTCCTCAGCCGACTGGCCGACCAAGTAACCGTAGAGCTGGTAGAGCTCGTGACGGTAATCCCTATACCGCTCACCCATCGTCTTCAACAAGTCCTCCCGATGGGTGTCGGTTTCCATGTTCACCCATTTAAATTTCTCCTGTAAAATCAATTTAGAAACAAGTCATTTTATCAAATCAAATTATAAAGAAGTACGATATTATTCTAAAATGCTTTAATGAAACTAACGTACCAAAAACTGCTGATACATCCTCTCCTTATAGGATGCATCAATGTTCTTCCACCCCCTTAACCCCACAATCGGGGCATTCCTCTCCTCCCGTACTATCATGCCGACCCACGTGGCGGCGTCAGAAGCGTGCTCGCCCACAAAGGTATGGCCGCTCCACTGTAGGGACAGCGGCTCGCGTAAGGCCGACAAGCGCCGGGCCGTCGTCACGCCCCGGTCGCCTACGTACCTGGTCGACCCTGCAAATAAAATATACATCAGTACTGAAGAAGTATTTACAACATGTATAAAACTTTAGATCTAAACATTACCTGTGGGCGTAGACGCTGCAGCCGAGTGCTGAGCACTGCTCGAAGCTCTGGAGGCTGCGACCACAGCAGAAGCTGGTGTGGAGAGAGGAACAGCACTACCAGATCCGGACGGCTCAGCCTCGGACCCTGGGGTGGCAGCCGGAGCGCTCTGAGCTACCCCACCCCTGCCTCTGCCTCTGCCTCTACGAACATATGACCGTGATGCCATCTGAAACAATTTAATTTACATATGAAACAGTAAGATTTAAGATTTACATATGAAACAATATGAAACAGTTTGATTTACATATAAAACAGTATGATTTACATATGAAACAATATAAAACAATATGAACCCGCTCGCAATATGAAACAATATGAAACAATATGAAACAGTTAGACTCTAAATCGGTTAATCGGATCGTAAAGTGGTCAAATATCCAATTAGAACCCGCTCGCAAGTCCGAAATACGGAATATAATTCCAAGTTCGAATTATCGGATGCCGATCCGATGACGATCGGATCGAATCCAAACCTATTTTATATCCGAAACACGCTAACTTATGATTTTCCAACACTTAGACTCTAAATCGGTGAATCGGAGCGTAAATTGGTCAAATATCCAATTAGAACCCGCTCGCAAGTCCGAAATACGGAATAATTCCAAGTTCGAATTACCGGATGCCGATCCGATGACGATCGGATCGAATCCAAACCTATTTCATATCCGAAACACGCTAACTTATGATTTTCCAACACTTAGACTCTAAATCGGTGAATCGGAGCGTAAATTGGTCAAATATCCAATTAGAACCCGCTCGCAAGTCCGAAATACGGAATAATTCCAACTTCGAATTACCGGATGCCGATCCGATGACGATCGGATCGAATCCAAACCTATTTCATATCCGAAACACGCTAACTTATGATTTTCCAACACTTAGACTCTAAATCGGTGAATCGGAGCGTAAATTGGTCAAATATCCAATTAGAACCCGCTCGCAAGTCCGAAATACAGAATAAATCCAACTTTGAATTATCGGATGCCGATCCGATGACGATCGGATCGAATCCAAACCTATTTCATATCCGAAACACGCTAACTTATGATTTTCCAACACTTAGACTCTAAATCGGTGAATCGGAGCGTAAATTGGTCAAATATCCAATTAGAACCCGCTCGCAAGTCCGAAATACGGAATAATTCCAACTTCGAATTATCGGATGCCGATCCGATGACGATCCGATCGAATCGAATCCTATTTCATATCCGAAACACGCTAACTTATGATTTTCCAACTCTTAGACTCTAAATCGGTGAATCGGTCGGATCGTAAATCGGTGAAACGGTATGATTTACATATGAAACGGTATGATTTATATATGAATCGGTGAAACGGTATGATTTACATATGAAACAATATGATATACATATGAAACAATATGATTTATATATGAAACAATTTGATTTAAATATGAAATAATTTGATTTACATACGGTCTAGTCATTTTCTGTCTCATCTCTGTCACTCTCATCGCTTCCCTCTTCTATTATTTGATCTGCATTCGCTATCCAGTTTATATTGTCGACATCTTCATTTTCGTCGTGCACTGCGTCGATAATGATTATCTCATCATTCTGGTATGCATCCAAATCATCATCGACGACCCCCGCATCCTTGTCTCCCATGTCGTAAAAATCTCTGGGTGGTGACCTGACTACAATTTGCCAACCTGGAGAGGTATTATCCGGTGCATAAAATATCTGTTGCGCTTGAGAGGCAAGAATGAATGGATCTTCATATTGGGTATTCAATCTCTTGGCAGTGTTGATGCTGATAAAACCGTATTTGTCGACATTATAACCAGTCCCGCGATTATTAACATCATACCAATCGCATTTGAATAATACGATCCGATTTTGGCCAAGGAATTTAATCTCGAGAATCTCGTTGAGGACGCCGTAGAAGTCGATATTTTCTAATTCTTCTTGCTCACCGTTGACGACAACCCCACTATTTTGGGTTCTTCGTGATTTTTCACTATCTTTCGTCCGAAATCTATAACCGTTCACGATATAACCATCGTACGATATTGCGTCTTGCAAAGGACTACAAGATAAGCGCCAGAGATCCTCATTCATCAGCGGATCGTGGTTGTCGTGCAGCTCCTGTGCCTATAATAACCACACGACATTCATGATATGAACACATAATTATTGTTCGGTAATGGATGTCAATGAAATTCAGTAATGATGTGAATACTTACGTGTTTCTCGAACCACGATGGGAATTCACGATCATGAATTTGGGGAGCATTTCGAGTACCCCGATTATTAATGATGGCTTTATGCTTCCTGTTTTACCGGTTATGAATTAGATTATAATTAGCACATATACTTAATGAATGGACTGAAAGAATGAGTAAATGATCGTAAAATGCTTACTCAATGAATGCCACACTTCATCACATTGGCGCAACACATACATATGTGCCTGTTGAATCTCATCTACAGACAATCGACGGGTTTTGCCTCCTCCTACAGGTCTACCCATTTCGGCAAATATAGACAGACCCCCATCGAAGTCTATTGGACCACCGTCATAGTTCCGCTCAAGTTGATTGAATCGCGTGTCTATACCATGTAGGTATCTTGAGCAGAATGTTAGACATTCTTCTGCTAGGTATCCTTCAGCAATTGATCCCTCCGGACGACTTTTATTACGAACATATGATTTCAATGTTCGCAAGTACCTAATTTGAGAAAAAAATATTTGGATGAATATATCAAGAACGATCAAATACATTGTGCGAATGAGACGAGACGATTACCTCTCGATAAAATACATCCACCGGTAATGAACTGGGCCGCCGAGTTTGGCCTCATTTGCCAAGTGAACGGTCAAATGCACCATGACATCAAAGAATGAAGGTGGAAATATCATCTCTAACTTACACAATGTGAGCGCAATATCCCTCTCCATCTGTTCAAGTTGGTCCACTCTAAGTACCTTCGAGCACAACTGTCTGAAAAAAGTGCTGAGCTCAATTAACGGACCGGACACCTCTTCGGTTAAATTCCCACGTATAGCAAGAGATAACAATCGCTGCATAAGAACATGACAATCGTGGCTCTTTAATCCAGACAACTTCCGGCCGTTCTCTTGCACGCATCGTGCGATATTCGAAGAATAACCGTCTGGCGTTTTCACAGACCGTAGGAATGCACATAAGGCTGCCTTTTGCTGTGAGCTCATGGTGTAGCATGCAACTGGCAACACATACTTATCCCCAATCTCTTGGGGATGAAGTGATTTTCGGATGCCCAACTCCTTAAGATCGAGACGAGATTTAAGATTATCCTTCGTCTTACCGTCGAGATTCAGCAGTGTTCCTATAATGTTGTCACACACATTTTTCTCGATATGCATGACATCCAAGTTATGCCGCAAGAGTAGGCTGCTCCAGTACGGTAGTTTAAAGAAAATACTCTTCTTCTTCCAGTTATGCTCACGCGTAAAATCTTCATGCGTTCTCTTCTTTTTACCTTTTCCAAGTGCCACGGCATCAAGCTGATCCAATTCGCACAAGACTTCTACCCCCGAAAGCTGCTCCGGGGCCTTTGCAAGTTCCTTCTTGCCGTTGAAAGCTCTTTTGTTCTGCCTCCACTTATGGCCGTCAACAAGGAATCTTCGATGGCCCATATAACAGAACTTGCCTCCGTTCTTCAATCGTAATGAATCTGTCTCCTTATTGCATGTAGGGCACGCCAATTTTCCTTTAGTACTCCACCCGGATAAGTTGGCATATGCAGGAAAATCGTTGATGGTCCATAGAAGTGCCGCATGCATCCGAAAATTCTGGCGCAACGAGGCATCATACGTATCGGCCCCAACTTCCCATAACTCGTTCAACTCCTCAATCAACGGCTGCAAGTAAACGTCAATATCATTACCAGGCGACCTGGGTCCGGGAATGAGCAAGGAGAGCATTGTGTATGGCTTTTTTAAGCACATCCAGGGAGGCAAATTGTATGGAACTAGGACAACTGGCCAAATGCTGTACGACACACTCATATTCCCAAAGGGATTGAAGCTATCGCTAGCAAGCCCTAACCTGACGTTGCGAACTTCACATGCGAATTCAGGATATGTATGATCAAAATCTTTCCACGTCAGAGAGTCGGCCGGATGTCTCATAATCCCGTCATCTGTACGTTCTCGTGCATGCCACCTCATGTGCTCAGTAGTCTTCGATGACATAAACAACCTCTGAAGCCTGTCCCTGAGCGGGAAGTATAGGAGAACCTTTGCAGATACATTTTTCTTCCTTCGACTGGTACTAGACTCGGCATCCGTCTCTTTATATCTCGTTGCTCCGCATATGTGGCATGACCGCGCATGTTCGTACTCTTTCCGGTACAACATACAATCGTTCACGCATGCATCAATTTTCTCATAACCCAGACCGAGATCTTTAATTGTCTTCTTCGCCTCGTAGAATGATTTCGGTACTGTCTCACCCATAGGAAAAGCCTCTTTCAGCAACTCTACCAACATATTAAATGACTTATTACTCCAACCATTGAGGCACTTCAAATGAAGAAGCTTTACAGTGAAAGAGAGTTTTGAAAACTTCTCACACCCCGGGTATAGAGGTTGTTCGGCATCTTTAAGCAATCTGTAGAACTTGTCCGCTTCGATATTGGGCTGATCACCTGACAGTGTTTCCGTGCCTATTCCACCTTGCAAATCATGTATCATACCCTGCATGTCATCGTCATCGTCTGTATTAATATTATCATCAGCGATCACTGTGTTTGAAGTTTCACCGTGAGCTGCCATGGGGACTGCATCTAGCTCCTCACCGTGCGAGAACCAACGGGTATAGGTAATGTCAATGCCACGCATTACCAGATCAACCTCACATTCCTCTCGAACCTTCCTAATCACCCTTCCGCAGTCTATACAGGGACACACAATTTTTCCATCAAGCGGTGCAAGACGCTCAAATGCAAAATCCAGAAATTTCCTGACTCCTTCTCTGTACTCTTGGCTCATGCGATTCGAATTACGCATCCAACTCTTATCGATCGAAGACATCTTCGTCTATCTGGCTATACAACACCTGACATATAATTTCAAACAATGTTATAAGACTCCGCACAATTTCGGTTTCGGTTCCCGGGTATGGAACACCGAACCAAAACTTCTACAGGCCATCCACATCCCTAATGGATGGGATAAATCTTTATATTTTTGAGCTAAATTTTTTGAGCTAAATTTTTGACCTAAAATATTTTCGAGCTAAATAGATTCGGGTATGGAACACGGAACCGAAACCGAAACTTCTACAGGGCATTCATAATGCTACGGATACATGGCGTGTATGTAAAGTGCACGCAGTATCCAAGCCGCGAGCGCCATAGGATATGTACGTGCACTGTGCATATGGACCGCCGTCATTCTAACATCACAGTTGTGCATCAAGATTTGTTTGCTGCCCCGATCCCACGGGGGCTCACGAAACTAGGTTGCATACGTATGTACATGTCACAATATCTAATAGTATAATACTTAAATGAAGCCCTCATTAATTCCCGTGTTGTGAGAGGGGCAGTTGCCCCCCCTGAGACTTTGAAAATTTCTTGAGTGGCATACTGTATTGGCTGCATCTGTTGGCTGCACTATGAGGAAAAAGGTTCAGCTGTCCCTTAGGATCACAGCCACTTACATAAATGCAAAGCCGAGGATATAATTGACACAATACAGAGGAAAACAAATTGCATGTCACCCCCTCCTAGCTTAGAATCTCTCTCCGTGAGCTTTTGTTTACTTCCGGGACTCCTCTTATGTTACTCCATTTTCTTGAAAATGGTCCACCAGGGGGCATAAATGACATCACTGCCATCCGGTGTGGTGTGTTGAATGCAATCACTTATTCTGGGTACTAGCTTTCCATGGACGGCTGCAATGCCTTGTTTGCTATGTGGTCCCCAATAGATGAAAAAGAGTAGTAGCCCAACTTGAGTTCTCTCGATCGGTTTGGGTTCACTCAATTACCATTAATTAGGGAAACTAGGTACAATTGTATCGTGAATGACGCACCACTTACCTTAATGTGCACAAATGGCGAGTGATTTGTGTCGTCGCTCCCCCTTCAGGAACATCAACGATGAATCCTTGGGCTCCGGTGATTTAATCAATGGCCAACCCCAATCTGATTCCGGTAGGTGCTGGCATAATCTCCGACCCCGATTACGACTCCTCCAACTCATATTTATGGAAGCGCTGGAGTCAGAGAAGTTGCCGTCAAGATTGGAGATGATACTAGAGGGATATAGACGAGGGTTGACCATTGAAGGAAGCACCGGAGTCGTGCTCCGACGCCAATCACTCATCATCTGTGTTCGTTGAGATCGGAAATTGATGCTATGGATGCGAAGTGTTTCAATGTAATATATAGTTCTTTCTGTTAGATAAGTTTTGAAGCACATACGCTTATCCTTTGTAAACCCAAAACCCTATTTTTATCAGTATCAATCAACCATCACTTAGGCTTAAAAACTCTAATTTAGCTATCACACATTGCCCCCCTACAAGAAAATCCTGGCTCCGCCCCTGACTAGAACCAACCTAACTCTGCATATTAACTATGGGAGAGAGGGAGGAGGAGGAGGAGGAGCTCACCGGAGTCCACAGGAGGAGGAGGAGGAGGAGCTCACCGGCGCGCACGAGAGGAGCTCACTGGACCGGAGTCCACAGGAGGAGGAGGAGGAGGCAGAGCTCGCCGGCGCGCACGAGAGGGGAGGGGTGGCCGGCCGGAGGGGGGGAGGGAGGCCGGGGAGGGGGGCGGAGGCCGGGGAGGGGGGGAGGGAGGCCGGGGAGGGGGGGAGATTGAGAGAGAGAGAGAGAGAGAGGCGGGGAGGGGTTTAGACCGAAACAGAACAGAAGGGGGGATCGCTGAATCTGATATAAGACAGGGTTTTTACCGACGGACATGTTATGTTCCGTCGGTAATAATAACTTTTTACCGACGGCATAATAATATTCGTCGGTACAAATCCGTTTCGTCGTGACCTTTTTACCGACGGATATTTAATGTCCGTCGGTATATACCGACGGACAATTAGTTCCGTCGGTAAATGTCACGACGGAACTCAGGGTTCCATTTTTTCCAGAGGCTCGGTTTTTACCCTGAGTTTCGTCGTGATATTTTTACCGACGGATATATAATGTCCGTCGGCATATACCGACGGACAAATAAGTTTCGTCGGTAAATGTCACGACGGAACTATTTTTACCGACGGAGATATAATATCCGTCGGCATATACCGACGGAAAAATAAGTTCCGTCGGTAAATGTCACGACGGAACTCAGGGTTCCATTTTTTTCCAGAGGCTCGGTTTTTACCCTGAGTTTCGTCGTAACATATTACCGACGGACGTTATTTGTTCGTCGGTATAAACTAATTGTACCGACAGTCAATATAGGTCCGTCGGTATAAACTAATTGTACCGACAGTCAATATAGGTCCGTCGGTATAAAACATTGTACCGATGGATTATATATAACCGTCGGTAATAAATGTGCAAAATATATTAAAAAAATCGAAGTTATAATACCGACGGAATTTATTATAACCGTCGGTAAAATGAACATTATTACCGACGGTACTTAAAATGTCCGTCGGTAAATAAGCTATTTCTTGTAGTGGCTCTTGAGCTGACTGCATCAATAACCGGATCAATTTCCTGAAAATCACACATGAAATGACGTCCATAAGATTCCAATACGCGATTATCGACAAAAGAATAATTTAGGTTATCAGGCAGTATAACTTTCATGCATGATATGTATGAGAGCGAACCAATATACCGTTGGGTTCGTATGAAAGTCTACTATATCGTGGTGCAAAGAAACTAATGCAGTTTACGTGTATTATGAAAGTTTTACGTAGCAAACTGACGATATATGCTTGAGAATAATGGGATAATTAGCACAAATTGGCCGCTCAACATAGACCAAGTGGGAGATTGTTAGGATTGATGTGTTCTAAGCTTGTAAAACTTTATGTTTTGGTCTAATAGAGATTGATAGTTATTAATATATATGAGATGCATATAGGTGCGTAACATAGTTACGTGTTCTTTAGAGAAAAGAGAGCCATGGTCATATGGTAGTCCACTGAGTTGAAGACTAAGTGGATTGGTCCCGTATAACCTAAATAAGTTTGCAGCTATGATCAGGTTGGTCGCCTCATCATGATAAACTGTTGGCGATGACAGTTCATGGGATGTCTTCACCATGGTCATCACCAGGCACAGTGTCTGTGGCTGAACGGAACTAACACGGTGTACAGATCAGTGAGCAGACACTGGTACACTAAGCCGTGTTTCTGCTTAGGGTAAAACGGTCCTAAACCCTGAGGAACCACAACTGATGGACTAACCAGTTGTGTGGTGCTTTGGCGCACCAATGTGTGAGGGTCCATATGCAGTGATCCAAAACCACGGTGTACTGGGTTACCCGGCTGGCGTTGCATTAGCGTGTTACTCCTGCAGGCCATCCACACCCCTGATGGGAGATGCGTTCCTTGGTGTGACTTATACTGTACCAAACCCAGGCCTGGTGGTCATCAGTTTGACTGTTGACCGGGTTCGATTACTCGACGGGGTAATCAGAGGTACGATGTATAGGTCAACCTGGAAGGAACCAAGTCATATGATCGTTCGAGTCTGACGGTAGTCTTCACCGCTCGAAGTGAATCATGGCATCAAGTGGAGGGACAGCGAGTTTACCACTACTAAGCGGAGAGCAGGGGGATGATGGAGAACATAGTAAGTCTGGGTGAATTGGAGTGCATCCTGTGTCGCACTCTGGGTGGCTACACAGGTTAACTCGAGCTCAGAGGATCGATGGTACACTCGGGTAGTGTGTCAATCGAGCTTGAGTTGGAAGCCATGAACCCCGGTCCCTGATGGTTCCACCTTATCAACATTATGTACGGTTCTTGAACCGTCTCCTCGGAACACCATAAGCAGGAGGAAGAAAGAAGTATACGCTCCGTGTGTGCTTGGCACTAGAGCACGGTAGATGCGTAACTACATACGAGTACTAAGGGTTGAGCCCGAGACTAGTGCGGAGTCGTATGTAGTAATCCCTAGCCATAAGTGAACTTCGCTACATAGGTGCGATGCACCGGGGTATGTTGCGAGTTGACTAGTTGACTTTGCTAGAGGCACCTTCCGGTGGCCTCAGTTAATAGTAAGTAACTAGTAGATATCACTTAAGTAATGGCCGCTAGGTATCGCACGCTAGAAATGGTCAAAATGAGGCGTCGGGGCGTTTTGGTAAAAACCTCACTCTGCCGGACCTCACTGTTGGCCGACCCTAGTGATGGGACACCTCGCTAGGGTCGGCCCTATGATGTAGGAATGAGAATCCCTCATCTATAGGGCCGGCCATATGGATAGGGATGGGGCGATAAAAACGGTTAAGATCGAGCCCTAAAAAGTGGGAAAACGGATAAATACGCGGAGAGATAAAAAGGAGATAATGGAGAGATGAGATAAGGGGGTCATTATCCCCTTGGATCCTTATCCAAGGGGGGGTGGCCGGCCCTATAAAAGCACCTATGGGCGCCGGCCCCATGTGATACAGAAACCGAACCCCCCTCTCTCTCATCTCTCTAGTTCTCTCCCGATTCATCTCGCGTTTCCCGCTTGCTACTTCGTCTTCCTCGCGTGGAGTTCTGAAGAAGGAGAAGGGTCGTTCATCGGAGGCACTCAGAGATCCGAGAGCGACGTTCCATGCATCGTGTGAGATCGGGTGAACAAGAAGGCAACACCTCCATTCGTACCGTCGGCATCTTCGTGAACGATCTTCCGTCTCCATCGACAAAGAAGACAATTCTCCGCAGTTAAAAGATCCGTACGAAAGGTATGTGTAATCTAACATGTTGATCTAGCGAGCATTATGATTTGCATCCATGCTAGTTAATCATTACGCTAGATTGCCGTTAGGGGTTTTCGATTCTTGTGCATACACATGCACACATATGTAGATTACTTTCCATGAAAAGTTAAATAGTGTAACGTGCACCATGAACGGTCTTTCGACCGCCAAATCGCTTCCGCTGCGAGCCTCTGACCCGGATTAACTTCCAACATTCGATGCTGGCCAAATAGGCACACCCGACTAGTCGGGTGCTCTCCTAATGGTGGCATAACCATATGTGATGGGATCCCACTAACATCAAAAGTCAACTAAATAATAGGCGTCATCTAGCGGGATCCTAACCTCGAACAGTCGCTTGGACCGGAGGGGAAAGGCATCCCTCTGAAAACTGATAATCATATTATCTCATCGGGGTTCGATATGAAGCATAAAGAACTAATTAAAGAAAGCAACCATTAAAACTGAATTAAGTTCAGGGTCCGACCCCTGAACCTAATTTGCACAGCGCAGGCCTCTAGCTTTCTTCGCAAGGTTCCTCGGCCCGGCTTCTTTGTCGCGCTCGCGAACACTTTGCCGGATCGTCTTCATCCTCCAGGGTTCCGCTTCCGCTCCCGATGGTGGATTTCTTTGGCACATCTTTCTTCTCGATCTGTAACCGAAAATTCTAGTACGCTTCGAGCAAGTGCTCGCTTGTACATAATTTCCTAGAAAGAAGAGAAAACACACCTAGAAAAAAGGCCATGGGAAACCGAGGATGGTCAACCCCCATCACTCGCCCAATCTACGGCTCAATTACAAATCCACACATAGAAAGCAAATCCAGACATTTGCTAACTCGGGGTCCGACCCCCGGTAGCAAGCACAAAGCATAGATCTAGATTTTTATAGCGGCGCCCTGCAAGAATGATTAATAGAACAAGCACAATCTATACATATGCATGATCTAAGCGTAAGAACCCCGATGATCTCACGCATTCATCATGCGCACACATGTTAGTTTCATGAAAAAAAAATGAAATGCACACCACTAATGCGGCTCTGATACCAATTGTTGGAAGTTAATCCGGGTCAGAGGCTCGCAGCGGAAGCGATTTGGCGGTCGAAAGACCGTTCATGGTGCACGTTACACTATTTAATTTTCATAGAAACTAATCTACATATGTGTGTATGTGTATGCACGAGAATCGAAAACCCCTAACGGCAATCTAGCATAATGATTAACTAGCATGCATGCAAATCATAATGCTCGCTAGATCTACATGTTAGATTACACATACCTTTCGTACGGATCTTTTAACCGCGGAGAATTGTCTTCTTTGTCGATGGAGACGGAAGATCATTCGCGAAGATGCCGATGGTACGAATGGAGATGTTGCCTTCTTGTTCACCCGATCTCACAGGATGCATGGAACGTCGCTCTCGGATCTCTGAGTGCCTCCGAAGAACGACCCTTCTCCTTCTTCAGAACTCCACGCGAGGAAGACGAAGTAGCAAGCGGGAAACGGGAGATGAAACGGGAGAGAACTAGAGAGATGATAGGAGGGGGGGTTCGGATGTTTTAGCACATGGGGACGACGCCCTATAGGTCCTTTTATAGGGCCGGTCAACCCCCTTGGATAAGGATCCAAGGGGATAATGACCCCCTCTCATTATCTCTCCATTATCTTCTTTTTATCTCTCTGCGTATTTATCCGTTTTCCCACTTTTTAGGGCTCGACTTTATCCATTTTTATCGCCCCATCCCTATCTATATGGCCGGCCCTATAGATGAGGGATTCTTATCCCTACATCATAGGGCCGGCCCTAGCAAGGTGCCTCACTACTAGGGTCGGCCAACAGTGAGGTCCGGCAGAGTGAGGTTTTTACCAAAACGCCCCGACGCCTCATTTTGACCATTTCTAGCGTGCGATACCTAGCGGCCACTTCCTAAGTGATCTTTACTAGTTACCTACTATTAACTGAGGCCATCGGAGGGTGCCTCTAGCAAAGTCAACTAGTCAACTCGCAACATACCCCGGTGCATCGCACCTATGCAGCGAAGTTCACTTATGGCTAGGGATTACTACATGCGACTCTGTACTAGTCTCGGGCTCAATCCTTAGTACTCGTATGTAGTTACGCATCTACCGTGCTCTAGTGCTAAGCACACACGGAGTGTATACTTCTTTCTTCCTCCTAATGCTTATGGTGTTCCGAGGAGACGGTTTAAGAACCGTACATAATGTTGATAAGGTGGAACCATCATGGACCGGGGTTCATGGCTTCCAAGTCAAGCTCGATCGACACACTACCCAAGTGTACCATCGATCCTCTGAGCTCGAGTTAACCTACGTAGCCACCCAGAGTGCGACGCAGGCTGCACTCCAATTCACCCAGACTTACTATGTTCTCCATCATACCCCTGCTCTCCGCTTAGTAGTGGTAAACCCGCTGTCCCTCCACTTGATGCCATGATTCACTTCGAGCGGTGAAGACTACCGTCAGACTCGAATGATCATATGACTTGGTTCCTTCCAGGTTGACCTATACATCGTACCTCTGATTACCCCGTCGAGTAATCGAACCTGGTCAACAGTCAAACTGATGACCACCAGTCCTGGGTTTGGTACAGTGTAAGTCACACCAAGGAACGCACCTCCCATCAGGGGTGTGGATGGCCTGCAGGAGTGACACGCTAATGCAACGCCAGCCGGGTAACCCAGTACACTGTGGTTTTGGATCACTGCATATGGACCCTCACACATTGGTGCGCCAAAGCACCACGCAACTGGTTAATCCATCAGTCGTGGTTCCTCAGGGTTTAGGACCGTTTTACCCTAAGCAGAAACACGGCTTAGTGTACTAGTGTCTGCTCACTGATCTGTACACCGTGTTAGTTCCGTTCAGCCACAGACACTGTGCCTGGTGATGACCATGGTGAAGACATCCCATGAACTGTCATCGCCGACAGCTTATCATGATGAGGCGACCAACCTGATCATAGCTGCGAATATATTTAGGTTATACGGGACCAATCCACTTAGTCTTCAACTCAGTGGACTACCATATAACCATGGCTCTCTGTTCTCTAAAGAACACATAACTATGTTACGCACCTATATGCATCTCATATATATTAATAACTATCAATCTTTATTAGACCAAAACTTAAAGTTTTACAAGCTTAGAACACATCAATCCTAACAGATCCTAAGCATGGAAACTGAGGCCGTGGCAGAGGCCGAAGCAGTTGGAGATGTCGTCTTGTAGTTTTTTGATGGAAAAAGTTTATTACTTAGAGACATACTTTATGTACCGTCCTTGAGACGAAACTTAATTTCTGTTTCCTTATTTAATAATGAAGGGTTTTCAGTTTTATTTGATGCTTCTAGTGTGTCAATTAAATTGAATGGTTCCTTTGTTTGTAAGGGAAAGATACATAATGGTCTCTATGTAATTAACTCCAATCATAAGTAGGATAACATAACTGAAGTTTGTGTGGTTAATTCATCTAAAAGGAAAATCCCTCAGATAATCCAACACTTCTTTGGCATCTAAGGCTTGGACACATAGCCTCAGACAGGATTCACAGGTTGGTTAAGGTAGGACTCTTAAGTCCAGATGTTTCCGAAAGCCTACCGACGTGTGAGTCTTGCCTGGAAGGCAAGATGACTAAAAGATTTTTCCAAGCCAAAGGTAGCAGATCTAAGGAGGTATTAGAGTTGGTACACACTGATGTATGTGGGCCCATAAGTGTCCGTGCTATAGGAGGCTTCGAGTATTTCATCACCTTCAGGGATGAACACTCAAGGTTTGGATACATATACCTAATACGGCGGAAGTCTGAATCCTTTGATAAGTTCAAGGAGTTCAGAGCTGAAGCAGAAAAACAGATGGATAAAAGTATCAAGTCTCTTCGATCGGATCGAGGAGACGAATACCTATCGGATAAATTTATTAGGTACCTGCGTGAGCATGGGATCGTATCCCAGTTGACTGCACCAGGGACACCATAACAAAACGGTGTATCTGAGAGGAGAAATCGAACTTTGTTAGACATGGTTCGGACTATGATGAGTTATGCAACATTGCCACCTAGTTTTTGGGGATATGCCCTAGAGACGGCAGTATATACTTTGAACTTAGTTCCATCAAAGTCAGTGCCCCTAACTCCTTGGGAGCTGTGGTTGAAGCGAAAGTCAAACCTACAGCACTTTAGGATTTGGGGTTATCCAGCATATGTGCGGAAGGACAAGCGAGATAAGATGGAGTCAAAAACTAAGGTATATCTGTTCGTTGGGTATCCAAAAGGGTCAAAGGGTGGTTTATCGGAGTATAGTAGAGAACAGGGTTACGAGGGAGTAACATAAGTTTAGGATCACTAGAGTTCAACTCGTGTCGCACTCTGGGTGGCTACGCGGGTTAATCGGATTAGAGCTGATTAACGGAACTTTCGGTGTGTCACCGAACAGTTAATCGGGGATCCGATTAGAGCTAGAGATCTCGAACCCTGAAGGTTCCACCCTGTCGTTGCGTATAGGAATTGTTACCCGACCTAATTGGATACATTGGATGTGAAGTAGCGCGATGGAGCGCAAGCCCGGAGCCTAAGAACCTAATTCACATGTGTTATAGGTCATATGGGTATTTTGGTAAATACTAAAATATGGCTCAGAACATATTGAATATGGATCTTAGAATGAGCGGAATAATTATAGGAGCACATAGGCGCTGACAGAACTCGATTCCGAGTAGCGCACCTCACTCAGTCTCTCTTTCAGTTTTCCACTTTTCGTGAAGGGCGTTTTCGTCTAGGCTTCACGATAGACATTGGAAATCCCTAAAAATCGCCCCCCTCATCCTAATCCTATTAGGGCCGGCTCTAGCTTCCTTGAAGCCATGGGAGACCGGCCCTATAAGTAGAATAGGGAGAGGGAGGTTTGGCCCTATGGTTTTCCCCCTCTCCTCCAAAAATCCGACCCCTCCCAAGCCTCCTCCTTTGTGGTTTCGGCCAAGGAAAAGAGAGGAAGAAGAAGGGAGAAGAAAGAGGAAGGAAGGAGAAGGAAGAAGAGAGAAAGAGAAGGAGGAAACCTCACGGCTTACCATCGTCTTCGCAACGGATTCCTCCGTCGGCTCGTAATCCTTGCACTCAAAGACGGGATTTCGAGGATTCTTCAATTCGCAAAGAACAATGTGCTATCCGATAGTTTCCTTTGCGATTCAAGTGTGGTTCTTCATCATTCCGTTATCCCTGGATCATAGATCCAAAAAGGTATGATGATTCTAAACACCTAACAAGATGCATGCATGTCTTCCGTAGATCGTAGTATTCCTCTAGGGTGTCCGCACATATGCTAAGATCATAGATTTGCATGTAGATTGTTTTGTAGAATTAATTGTAATAAAACATACACCATATGATATTCGGATCTTTCTTTTGCATCCGCTGCGACTCTGATAAGCGGATCCAATTCCAACAATTGGTATCAGAGCACGCTTTGGTGTATGTTTCATGCATGAATTCGTAAAAACATCATATGAATATATGATGGTATATGTTTTCGTCGGGGTTCGACGTAGCTCATACATATGGATTATGCTATGTACCGTCTTTTTACAGGTGCCGCGCTGAATAGTAATATATGATTGCATGCATCCGGGGGTCGGACCCCGGATTTAAATTTTGCATTGATTATTATTGTGCTTGTGGATTTTAAGGCTCTAGATGGGTGAGGGTGGGGGTTGACCATCCTCGGTTCCCTGGCCATATTTCTAGGATTGTCTTTTTTTCTTTCTAGCGAAATTGTACACGAATGAGCACTTGCTCGAAGCGAGTTAGTTTTTCGGTCACATGAAGAAGGAGATGATGCTTCATCCACGGTTCGGGCAAGCGGTACCATGGTGTACAAAGACCCGACGAAAGCGTGCACGTTGGCGATGATGGGGATCGTCGTCAGAGATCGTGCAGAACGGAAGAACATGATATCTTGGCTGTGTTATTCAGGTTCAGGGGTCGGACCCTGGACTTGATTCAGTTTGGATGTTTTTCTGTTGATTCTCTTTACTTATTATTTAGAGAACCCTGATAATAATTTTATTATCTTGCTTGTGAGTATGTCTCTAGATCAGGCTTAGGGTTAGTACTAAGCGTATGGATTCATCGGTGTCTCTATATGGTTCTAACACGTGCAAATCCGGTGGCTAGCTAAAAGGAAATGTGGTAACCGCCCTCGTGGTAGTTCAGATAGCCAAGTACTGTGCACCAAGATAGACGCAGTGTTAGATTTGTTTAGAGATAATTAACTAATATCTCCATAAGAAGTATGATAACCCTAGTGGGATGCCTTTTCCCCACGTGGTCCTAGCGACCAAGTTAGGTTAGGATTTCACTATGTGATACCCGTTTCTAGATGATGTTTGATGGTAGTATGAACTCATCACGATTTGGTTATGCCACCATTAGGTTGAGGTCCGACGGAGGTTGTCGGATATCCCTATTTGGCCAGCATCGAAACCTGTAATGAGATGAGGTTTATTGTGACATTAGGCATCAAATTGTGAACGAGACGTCATCGTAGTGGGAGTCCTTTCCACGTTGACCTTAGGCTAGGCTCCAGATCTTAGGATTATGGGCAAATTAGTAAAGTATTGGGATCATTGGAATCTATGTAATGTGATCCTTACAAGAAAGGCGAAAACTGAGTATTCAAGGTAGGGACTATGATATTTTCCAAGGAGACTAATGCTTTGTGGGAAGGTTTGTAATCCTAGTGGGAGCATGGTAGACCAGGGTCTAAGTCTAGCAGGTCGTGACCTTTCTAGATATGCATAAAACCTCATAAAGAAGGGATGTGTAAGAGGTTCCCTCCAAAGGGGAGCCCCTGGCCTCCACAATCAACCGGCTAAGGGTCTGGGTGGGAGGTACGTAGTTCGATATTCCTACCGGATAAGAGCTGTGTTTCCTTCCATGCTGGTTCGCCTAGTGGTTTCCTACGGGACATGGAGGATGCCGGTGGCAGTAGGTAACGGGTTTTTTCCTGTACCGTGGGAGCCTATGAACCCCCCTACCGACACCATCTAGATTTATGGGAAGCATCCAAAAGCTTGTGTGAAGCCGCTGTTGCTGCGCACGCGGGTTACATAAAGCTGGCCAAAAGGAAACTGAGAGGTCTTTCAGTTTACCATGGGTAATTCTGATGAAGACTGGGTCGTAAAAACCCCGTTGGCAGAAGCGGATGCATGCTCTCACCGAGATGCTGTCTCCAATTCAAGGCCGATAGTCTCAGTGCTTGAGCTTAGGGAATTTAGATTCCTGGATGTCTCCACTTAAGGTAGTGAAGACATAGCGGCTGGAGTAAACATTATCTATTTCTAAATTCCATAAAATAGATTGTAGTAAATCCTAATTTTGCTTTGAACCATTGTTTACAGAAATCATGACCAAGCTCGACCCCCTTGCCTCCATACTTATTGATAACAAACTTACGGGACCAAACTACGTGGACTGGAAGCGTAACCTAATGCTCGTCCTAAGGGTTGGCAAACACACAATTGCTCTAAGTACCCCTCAACCGGCCATACCGGGACCAAGTGCAACTGAGGCCCAGTTAAAGGAATGGAAAGACTGGCTAGATGCTGATGAGATGTGCAAGTGCTACATAGTGGCATCCTTGCAGACCGTCCTTCAGAAGCAAGTCAAAGACATTGCCTTTGCTTCAGACATGATGCTCTACCTAAAGGAAATGTTCGAGGGTCGTAGTCGGGTAACTCGTTACCTGACCATCAAGAAATTGGTGTCCACGAAGATGGCAGAGGGGACTTTAGTTCGGGATCATATGCTAAAATTGTTTGGCTATGTGAACGAGCTTGGTTCCTTCGATGTCATCTTGGATGCAGAGATCCAGACCGATATTTTCCTCGCGTCTCTGTCAGGAGCGTTTGAGGGCTTCGTTACCAACTTTAACCTTAACCGGTTGGAGATGTCTAACGCAGAGCTCCTAGCAGTGCTCCAGGCGACAGAGGATGGGATGAAGGCAGGAGCCCAATCCCTGAACCTAGAGCGGAATTTTTCTCTGAAAGCCAAAGGCAAGTTTCAGAAAAGAAAGTCTAAGAAGCCCGTGAAGATGGGCCAGGTGCAGTTGCAGGTTCCTAAGCAGAATGGTCTGGCGAAGCCCAATGGAAAATGTTTCCGATGCGGCAAGAAGGGGCACTGGAAGGGCGACAGCCGCGTGGCTCCCAAGAAGGCTGAGACAGGTATATCTCAAATCCACATAGTGGAATCCCTTGTAGCATCCAGTTGTTCTCCAGTTTCATAGATTGTGGATTCTGGTTCCACTAACCATGCTTGCAATAATTTGCAGGGGTTCAAGGAGACAAGAAAATTGGGTGATGGGGAGATGATCCTAAGCATAGGAACTGAGGCCGTGGCAGAGGCCGAAGCAGTTGGAGATGTCGTCTTGCAGTTTTTTGATGGAAAAAGTTTATTACTTAGAGACATATTTTATGTACCGTCCTTGAGACGAAACTTAATTTCTGTTTTCTTATTGAATAATGAAGGGTTTTCAGTTTTATTTAATGTTTCTGGTGTGTCAATTAAATTGAATGGTTCCTTTGTTTGTAAGGGAAAGATACAGAATGGTGTCTATGTAATTAACTCGAATCATAAGTAGGATAACATAACTGAAGCTTGTGTGGTTAATTCATCTAAAAGGAAAAATCCCTCAGATAATCCAACACTCCTTTGGCATCTAAGGCTTGGACACATAGCCTCAGACAGGATTCACAGGTTGGTTAAGGTAGGACTCATAAGTCCAGATATTTCCGAAAGCCTACCGACGTATGAGTCTTGCCTGGAAGGCAAGATGACTAAAAGATTTTTCCAAGCCAAAGGTAGCAGATCTAAGGAGGTATTAGAGTTGGTACACACTGATGTATGTGGGCCCATAAGTGTCCGTGCTATAGGAGGCTTCGAGTATTTCATCACCTTCACGGATGATCACTCAAGGTTTGGATACATATACCTAATACGGCGGAAGTCTGAATCCTTTGATAAGTTTAAGGAGTTCAGAGCTGAAGCAGAAAAACAGATGGATAAAAGTATCAAGTCTCTTCGATCGGATCGAGGAGACGAATACCTATCGGATGAATTTATTGGGTACCTGCGTGAGCATGGAGAAACCGAACTTTGTTAGACATGGTTCGGACTATGATGAGTTATGCAACATTGCCACCTAGTTTTTGGGGATATGCCCTAGAGACGGCAGTATATACTTTGAACTTAGTTCCATCAAAGTCAGTACCCCTAACTCCTTGGGAGCTGTGGTTGAAGTGAAAGTCAAAACTACAGCACTTTAGGATTTGGGGTTGTCCAGCATATGTACGGAAGGACAAGCGAGATAAGATGGAGTCAAAAACTAAGGTATGTCTGTTCGTTGGGTATCCAAAAGGGTCAAAGGGTGGTTTATTTTATGATCCTGAGGATAGAAAGGTTGTCATCTCGACGAACGTCGTATTCCTGGAGCAGGATTATTTAATAGACCATAAGCCCACCAGTAAAGTAGTTCTTGAAGAATTGCTTAGTACTGATGGGAGTACGCAGACAGAAAACATAATGGAAGCCGATACTACTAAGATAAACGATACTGTAGAATCGACTCCTATGGAACCACCGTAGGCTCGTCGCAGTGGGAGGACCACAAGTGCTCCTGATAGATACATTGGAAAAGCCTTTATGGTGGACCCAGAGTTTCAAAAGGATGATCCTCTGAACTATGACGAAGCGATGGTATCCTCTGACCATGCAGCATGGCAGGAAGCCATGGAGGCAGAACTGACATCGATGTCCCAAAACTCGGTCTGGACACTTGTAACACCGCCTCACAATATTAAACCTGTTGGGTGTAAGTGGGTGTACAAAAGGAAAATAGGTCCGGATGCATGGTACCGTTGAGACTTACAAAGCTAGACTAGTCGCTAAGGGTTATACCCAGCGAGAAGGGATCGACTATGACGAAACCTTTTCGCCAGTGGCTATGCTTAAGTCAATCTGGATCCTCTTGTCCATTGCAGTCTATTATGATTGGGAGATCTGGCAAATGGACGTCAAGACCGCATTCCTCAACGGGGATTTGGAAGAAAACATCTACATGTCTCAGCCTCCAGGCTTTGTCGCAAAAGGTCAGGAAAGTCTGGTGTGCAAGTTGCAAAGGTCCATTTATGGACTGAAGCAAGTATCTAGAAGTTGGAACATGCGTTTTGATCAGGCTATCCAGTCTTATGGATTTGAGCAGAACGTGGATGAACCATGTGTTTATAAAAGGAGCGATAAGACTGCAGTAGTTTTTCTAGTGCTTTACGTAGATGATATCCTGCTCATTGGAAACGATGTTGGAATGTTATCTACAGTGAAGGTGTGGTTATCCTCTCAATTTGACATGAAAGACCTGGGTAAAGCAAGTTATGTTCTGGAGATCAAGGTAACTCGAGATCGCCAGAATAAGATTCTCTCGCTGTCACAGTCAGCCTACATAGATACTATCTTGGTCAGATTCAATATGCACAACTCCAAGAAGGGATTGGTTCCATTCAGACATGGAATGAAGTTGTCCAAGGATCAGGGTCCTAAGACTCCTGAGGAGAAGGCAGGGATGCAGAAGATACCTTATGCTTCGGCTGTAGGGAGTCTGATGTATGCTATGTAGTGCACGAGACCAGATATATACTATGCAGTAGGCATGATGGGCAGGTATCAGTCAAATCTGGGTCCAGGGCACTGGACTGCTGTGAAAAGTATAATCAAGTATCTCCGTAGGATGAGAGATTATGAGTTATTTTACTCTTCACAGGAACTGATGCCAATTGAATATACGGATTCTGACTTTGCGTCAGATCCATAATCCAGAAGATCGACGTCAGGATTTGTATTTTTATTAGGAAGAGGAACTGTCAATTGGAGGAGCGTGAAGCAGGGATGCATCGCGGATTCAACGACAGAGGCTGAGTATGTTGCGGTGTGCGAAGCAGCTAAGGAGGCGATGTGGCTCAAGAAGTTTCTCATGGTCTTAGGATATGTACCGTGAGCTCAAGATCTTATTGTCCTTTACTGTGACAATAGTGGAGCGGTAGCACAATCCAAGGAGCTAGATATCACCAAAAGAGTAAGCATATCGAGTAGAAATACTACATTATCCGGGACTTGCAGAAGCGAGGGGAGGTTGCAGTAACTCAGGTGGCGTCTGCAGATAACATGGAGGACCCTTTCACAAAGGCATTACCGACCAAGGCTTTTGAGAAGCACGTGGATGCCATGAGAGTTAAAACTGTTGTTCCCCACTAGGCCAAATATGAGATTGTTGTAGCTCGTGTGTCCTTAGCGTGGAATTTCTGTATTAACATTAATAAAGATGATTTTGGTTATTGCTTTAATTAAAATATTACACTGGTGTATGATAATACTCATATAATAAAAGGAACCTAGGGAACACAGTAGGCCACTGAGGCGCATGGAGGATCCATGCTTGGGAGACCCAGTGGACCAGTTCTGTGTAGACCTAGAACTAGTTCACAGCTTAGGTGATACCGGTCACTTCACCGAGAACAAGCTGTTGGCAGGTAGAGGATGTGGTGAAGTCTCCACCATGGGAACGTGGGATTCCCATTCACCTGACCAAGCACGATGATCGTATTGAACAGGAACCAAGACGGTGCACAGTTCAGTGATTCAGATACTGGTGCATAAACCGTCTTATTACTATAGATAATCTATCCTTAACCCTGAGGGACCATATTCACTGTGTTAACCAGTTACGTGGTGCTTTGATGTGCCAATGTGTGCGGACCTTCCATAGTCCAATACCACGGTACGTTGGGTTACCCGGCTGGCGCTTAAGTGACATGTAATCCCTACAGGTTATCCGATGTTCAGTATTGGATGGATGCGTTCTGATGAGTCAATCTGTCCACACAGTTAACCCAGACCTAGTGGTTGCCGGAAGATGTGTGGTGTTATAGATGACAAGTCATCAAACCCTAGTCAGATGATCGATCGGGATCTGATGGTGCTTCCCACCGCCCGAGTCGTATCATGGCACCAATAATAGGAGGGACTAAGGCTTATCGGAGTATAGTAGAGAATAGGGTTACGAGGGAGTAACATAAGTTTAGGATCACTAGAGTTCAACTCGCGTCACATTCTGGGTGGCTACGCGGGTTAATCAGATTAGGGCTGATTAACGGAACGAACTTTCGGTGTGTCACCGGAACAGTTAATCAAGGATCCGGTTGGAGCTAGAGATCCTGAACCTTGAAGTTTCCACGTTGTCGTTGCATATAGGAATTGTTCCCCGACCTAGTTGGATACGTTGGATGCGAAGCAGCGCAAGCCCGGAGCCTAAGAACCTAATTCACATGTGTTACGGGCCGTAGGGGTATTTTGGTAAATACTAAAATATGGCTCAGAACATATTGAATATGGATCTTAGAATGAGCAGAATAATTCTAGGAGCTCATAGGCGCTGACAGAACTCGATTCCAAGTAGCGCACCTCACTTAGTCTCTCTTTCAGATTTCCACTTTTCGTGAAGGGCGTTTTCGTCCAGGCTTCACGATAGATATTGGAAATCCCTAAACCCCCCCCCTCATCCTAATCCTATTAGGGCCGGCCCTAGCTGTTGGAATTTAATCCGGGTCAGAGGCTCGCAGCGGAAGCGATTTGGCGGTCGAAAGACCGTTCATGGTGCACGTTACACTATTTAAACTTTCATAGAAACTAATCTATATATGTGTGCATGTGTATGCACGAGAATCAAAAACCCCTAATGGCAATCTAGCGTAATGATTAACTAGCATGCATGCAAATCATAATGCTCGCTAGATCTACATGTTAG
This sequence comes from Chamaelirium japonicum, assembly GCA_947650365.1. Taxonomy (NCBI): domain Eukaryota; kingdom Viridiplantae; phylum Streptophyta; class Magnoliopsida; order Liliales; family Melanthiaceae; genus Chamaelirium; species Chamaelirium japonicum. The sequence continues at coordinate 13,104,970 of OX393552.1, forward strand.
ATTACACATACCTTTCGTACGGATCTTTTAACCGCGGAGAATTGTCTTCTTTGTCGATGGAGACGGAAGATCGTTCGCGAAGATGCCAATGGTACGAATGGAGATGTTGCCTTCTTATTCACTCGATCTCACACGATGCATGGAACGTCGCTCTCGGATCTCTGAGTACCTCCGAAGAACGACCCTTCTCCTTCTTCAGAACTCCACGCGAGGAAGACGAAGTTGCAAGCGGGAAACGGGAGATAAATCGGGAGAGAACTAGAGAGATGAGAAAAGGGCAGGTTCGGTTTTTCTGGACCATAGGGCCGGTGCCCCATAGGCCCTTTTATAGGGCCGGCCAACCCCCTTGGATAAGGATCCAAGGGGATAATGACCTCCCACTATTATCTCTCCATTATCTCCTTTTTATCTCTCGTTGTATTTATCCGTTTTCCCATTTTTTAGGGCTCGATCTTAACCGTTTTATCGCCCTATCCCTATCTATATGGCCGGCCCTATAGATGAGGGATTCTTATCCCTACATCATAGGGCCGGCCCTAGCAAGGTGCCTCACTACTAGGGTCGACCAACAGTGAGGTCCGACAGAGTGAGGTTTTTACCAAAATGCCCCGACGCCTCATTTTGACCATTTCTAGCGTGCAATACCTAGCTGCCACTTCTTAAGTGATCTTTACTAGTTACCTACTATTAACTGAGGCCACCGGAGGGTGCCTCTAGCAAAGTCAACTAGTCAACTCGCAACATAGCCCGGTGCATCGCACCTATGCAGCGAAGTTCACTTATGGCTAGGGATTACTACATGCGACTCTGCACTAGTCTCGGGCTCAACCCTTAGTACTCGTATGTAGTTACACATCTACCTTGCTCTAGTGCCAAGCACACACGGAGCGTATACTTCTTTCTTCCTTATGTTTATGGTGTTCCGAGGAGACGGTTCAAGAACCGTACATAATGTTGATAAGGTGGAACCATCAGGGACCGGGGTTCATGGCTTCCAACTCAAGCTCGATCGACACACTACCCGAGTATACCATCGATCCTCTGAGCTCGAGTTAACCTGCGTAGCCACCCAGAGTGCGACGCAGGCTGCACTCCAATTCACCCAGACTTACTATGTTCTCCATCATACCCCTGCTCTCCGCTTAGTAGTGGTAAACCCGTTGTCCCTCCACTTGATGCCATGATTCACTTCGAGCGGTGAAGACTACCGTCAGACTCGAATGATCATATGACATGGTTCCTTCCAGGTTGACCTATACATCGTACCTCTGATTACCTCGTCGAGTAATCGAACCCGATCAACAGTCAAACTGATGACCACCAGGCCTGGGTTTGGTACAGTGTAAGTCACACCAAGGAACGCACCTCCCATCAGGGATGTGGATGGCCTGCAGGAGTGACACGCTAATGCAACGCCAGCCGGGTAACCCAGTACACCGTGGTTTTGGATCACTGCATATGGATCCTCACACATTGGTGCGCCAAAGCACCACGCAACTGGTTAGTCCATCAGACGTGGTTCCTCAGGGTTTAGGACCGTTTTACCCTAAGCAGAAACACGGCTTAGTGTACCAGTGTCTGCTCACTGATCTGTACACCGTGTTAGTTCCGTTCAGCCACAGACACTGTGCCTGGTGATGACCATGGTGAAGAATTCCCATGAACTGTCATCGCCAACAGCTTATCATGATGAGGCGACCAACCTGATCATAGCTGCGAACATATTTAGGTTATACGGGACCAATCCGCTTAGTCTTCAACTCAGTGGACTACCATATAACCATGGCTCTCTGTTCCCTAAAGAACACGTAACTATGTTACGCACCTATATGCATCTCATATATTAATAACTATCAATCTTTATTAGACCAAAACATAAAGTTTTACAAGCTTAGAACACATCAATATTAACAATCTCCCACTTGGTCTAGCGAAACAAAACGGTTTTGACTCCCATCGCGTCCACATGTCGCTCGAATGCCTTGGTAGGTATTGCCTTTGTGAAAGGATCAGCAACATTATCTGTAGATGCAATCTGTGTCACCGCTACTCGCCCTTGCTTTTGAAACTGCCGAATCAAGTGGAACTTGCGCTCAATGTGCTTCCCCTTTTGGTGATGTCTTGGCTCCTTTGCTTGTGCTACCGCCCCACTATTATCGCAATAAAGCACAATAGGTAACTGGGCCTCTGGTACGCATTCCAAATCCGTAAGGAATTTCTTGAGCCATACCGCCTCTTTGGCTGCCTCGCACGCTGCAACGTACTCAGACTCTGTGATAGAGTCTGCGATGCATTTCTGCTTCACACTCTGCCAACTAACCGCTGCTCCTCCTAGCATAAACACAAAACCTGATGTCGACTTCCTGGATTCCAAATCTGATATAAAGTCAGAATCTGTATATCCAATTGGCATCAGTTCTTGTCCTATGTAAACCAACTCATAGTCCCTTGTTCTACGAAGGTACTTGAGTATACACTTCACAGCTGTCCAGTGATCTGGACCCGGATTCGACTGAAACCGACCCATCATTTCTACTGCGAAACAGATATCAGGCCTTGTACAATGCATAGCATACATTAGACTACCTAATGCCGAAGCATAAGGTATCTTCTGCATTTCTGCTCTCTCCTCAGGTGTCTTAGGACATTGATCCTTAGACAGTTTTATGCCATGTCTAAATGGCACAAAACCCTTCTTGGAGTTTTGCATGTCAAATCTAGCCATAACCTTATCTATATACGCAGCCTGTGATAGCGAGAGAATCCTGTTTTGGCGATCACGTGTTACCTTGATCCCCAAAACATAACTCGCTTCACCCAGGTCTTTCATATCGAACTGTGTTGACAACCAAACCTTTACCGTTGACAATGTTCCTACATCATTCCCAATGAGTAGAATATCGTCTACGTAAAGTATCAAATATATCACTGTAGTCTTATCATTCCTCTTGTATACACATGGTTCATCCTCGTTTTGAGTAAATCCATATGACTGGATTGCCTGATCAAAACGGATGTTCCAACTTCTAGATGCTTGCTTTAGTCCATAGATGGACTTCTGCAACTTGCAAACTAGATGTTCCTGACCCTCTGACTCAAAACCTGGTGGCTGCATCATATAAATGTCTTCCTCTAAGTTTTCATTGAGGAATGTTGTCTTGACATCCATTTGCCAGATCTCCCAGTTGTAATGGGCTGCAATGGATAGGAGGATCCGAATATACTTTATCATAGCTACCGGCGAGAAGGTTTCGTCAAAGTCGATTCCTTCTCTCTGGGTATAACCCTTGGCAACTAATCTAGCTTTATAAGTCTCAATTGTTCCATCAGATCCTATCTTCTTTTTATACACCCACTTACACCCAATAGGTTTAATATTGGATGATGGTGTAACAAGAGTCCAGACAGCGTTATGGGACATTGATGCAATTTCTGTCTCCATAGCCTTTTGCCAGTCAGAGCTGTCAGAAGCTCCCACTGCCTCATAATAGCTCAGTGGGCCATCCTCCTGACCCTCTGGATCAACCAATAAGGTTTCTCCATAGTATCTGTCAGGAGCTCTGATGTTTCTCCCACTGCGACGAGGTGGTGGTGGTGTTACAGGATTAATAGGTTCTACAGTATCTGGTATAATATTATCTGTAATGTCAGCTCCCACTATGCTTTCGGATGCGCTATCTGTACTAGTACCCAGCAGTTTATCCAGAACTACCTTACTAGTTGGCTTGTGGTCCACAATATAATCCTGTTCTAGGAAATAGGCGTTCGTAGAAACGATCACCTTCTTTTCCTCAGGATCATAAAATAGACCACCTTTGGTCTCCTTAGAATACCCTATAAATAAGCATACTCTGGTTTTAGATTTCATCTTTTCCCTCTTATCCCTTCGCACATGTGCAGGGCATCCCCATATTCTGAAATACTGTAGCAATGGCTTTCGCTTTGACCACAGTTCCCTAGGGGTCTGAGGCACTGACTAAGACGGAACGTGATTCAGAATATAAACTGTTGTTTGTAGGGCATATCCCCAAAAGGTCATTGGTAAACTGGCGTAACTCATCATGCTACGAACCATGTCCAACAAGGTTCGATTCCTTCTTTCGGAAACTCCATTCTGTTGTGGGGTACCTGGAGCAGTTAACTGGGATGTTATCCCATGCTCCACCAAATACCCTAGGAACTCGTCAGATAGGTATTCACCTCCTCGATCAGATCTAAAGGTTTTTATACATTTACCTGTCTGCTTTTCTACTTCAGCCCTGAACTCTTTGAACATGTCAAAGGATTTCGACTTTCGATGCATCAGGTAAATGTAACCATATATTGAGTAATCATCAATGAAAGTGATGAAGTACTCATGGCCTCCTATCGCCTTGACGTTCATGGGTCCACACACATCTGAATGGATTAACTCTAATACCTCAGTAGCTCTTACTCCTTTGCCTTTAAAGGACCTCTTGGTCATCTTGCCTTCCAGGCAGGATTCACAGGTGGGAAGGATCTCCGTAGGATCTGTTTCCAGAAGCCCGGCCTTCACCATTCTATGGATCCTGTCTAAGGCAATATGCCCAAGTCGTAAGTGCCACAGGTGGGTTAAATTTTCCGAAGGATTCTTACGCTTAGATGAATTAACATTAAATGCTGAAGTTATTATGTTATCCTTTTCAAATTTAGGACTTACAACATAGAGATGATTCTGAACCATTCCTCTTATTATAAAAGTTCCATTCAGTTTAAACGACACACCAGAAGCATCAAAATAAACTGAATAACCTTCATTAACTAAAGAAGAAACAGAAATTAAGTTACGTCTCAAGGATGGTACATAAAAGATATCTCTAAGAGTCAAAGTCTTATTATTCGAAAAACTAAGATTAACGTCTCTAATAGCTTCAGCAGGAGCCACGGCCTCAGTTCCCATGCTCAAGGTCACCTCTCCATCAAGCAATCTTCTGCTTTCCCGAAACCCCTGAAGAGAGTTACAGGCATGGTTAGTGGATCCAGAATCCACAATCCAACTAGCAAAAGTACTATTACTTAAAAGAAATGATTCAACAACTAAGAGTTGTAGATTACCTTCACCAGCATTCTGAGGCTTCTTGCAGTCCTTCTTCCAATGACCCTTCTGGCCACACCGAAAGCACTTCGTGCCCGGTTTCTTTGATTCTCCAGACCCAGAGACCCCAGCAGAGTCCTGCACAGGCAGTGACTTAGGTTTCTTTTTATATTTCTTGCCTTGAGGTTTACCAGGCTTCTTGAAGGATCTGTGTTGCATGTGAAGTGCTTCGCCCTTCTGCTTGAAGCCATCCTCAGCTGCCTGGAGAGCTCCCAGAAGCTCTGCATTTGTCATAGCCAACTTGTTCAAATTAAAGTTGGTGACAAAGCCTTCAAAGGCTCCAGACAGTGACGAGAGGAAGATGTCTGTCATCACCTCGCCTTCTAGCACAATGTCCATGGTGGGCTAGTTCGTTCTGGAACCCAAACATTTTCATCATGTGTTCCCGAACCAGCGTCCCATTGGACATCTTAGTGCCGATGAGTTTCTTGATGGTAAGGTATCGCGTAACGCGATTGTGACCTTCAAACATCTCCTTCAGATACAACATCATGTCTGAAGCGTCGGGCATCTCCTCGACTTGCTTCTGCAGAGTTGTTTGCAAGGATGCAATAATATAGCATTTACATATTTCATTAGATTCCTTCCAGTCAGTGAATGCCTTTAACTGTGCCTCTGTGGCATTGGGTCCTGGCAAATCTGGCTCAGGGTCATTCAGGGCTGTCATATGTTTACCAATCCTTAGGACCAGGTACAGGTTACGCTTCCAGTCCTCATAGTTGGGACCGGTAAGTTTGTGGTCATTTAGGATAGCGGACAGGGGGTCTAACTTAGTCATCTGAAAATAAAGATTGAATAATGAGTATGTATAAAAACTTATTTTATGGATTTTTAAAACAAACTAATTATATCCATATGTCGACGCCACCCTCAAGCGAAGCCATCTCTATGGATTAATTAACCATGTATGTAAGATCTCGGAATCGACTGTACCTGCCCTAGGGGGCATCATACAGCGTTAATCCGCTTACACGGGCCTTTTCCTTGACCCTATCCAAATCTGCCAACTAAGGGCTGTGATGGACCATGGTTATCTTTCGGCCAGTACCACGTGATCACCGTTGTCTTCGCAACGAATACCTCACGTGTACTTAGGATGCTTACCCACGAGCCTAAGCAATTACGACACGGGAGTTCATGCGGCCCCCACTAGGGTGGGATGAAAAGCCCTTCTCTCCTGGCCTCGTAATTGCCATATCCTCAGGGAGGTCATTAAGTAATTTGGCATGGAAACACACAGCTCCCACCCTAGGGGGTGTGAAGTTATGCATCCCCACCCAAACACAAAACGACTGGCCGTGGAGGCCAGAGGATCTTTAAAAGTCCTCTCTTGCATCCCTTATTATATATGAGGGTTATTTTGCGAGTATGAATTTATGCTAATGCAAAGGTAGCGACCTCCTAAATACTAGACCCTGGTCACACCATGCTCCCACTAGCGTTCAAGCCCTTCGCCTAGCATTAATCACTCTCGGAATATCATAGTCCCTGCCTCAAGTGGATTTCTCCATTCAAGGGTCACATTACATATTCCAAGAATATCGATACTCTGCAAAATTGGTTATCACGCTAATGCTCTGGAGCTAATCCTAGAGTCTGACTCACTGGAAAGGACTCCCACTAGTCATGGCGCCTTGATTATAGATTTGACAATTGATGTTCAATGGATCTCCATCTCATCTTTGATTTCGATGCTGGCCAAATAGGCACACCCGACTAGTCGGGTGCTAACCTAATGGTGGCATACCATATGTGATGGGATCCCACTAACATCAAAAGTCAAATAGATAATAGGCGTCATCTAGCGGGATCCTAACCTCAAACAGTCGCTTGGACCGGAGGGGAAAGGCATTCCTCTGAAAACAGATAATCACATTATCTCATCGGGGTTCGATATGAAACATAAAGAACTAATTAAAGAAAGCAACCATTAAAACTGAATTAAGTTCAGGGTCCGACCCCTGAACCTAATTAGCACAGCGCAGGCCTCTAGCTTTCTTTGCAAGGTTCCTCGGTCCGGCTCCTCCGTCGCTCTCGCGAACACTTTGCCGGATCGTCTTCATCCTCCAGGATTCCGCTTACGCTCCCGATGGTGGATTTCTTTGGCACATCTTTCTTCTCGATCTGTAACCGAAAATTCTAGTACGCTTCGAGCAAGTGCTCGCTCGTACACAATTCCCTAGAAAGAAGAGAAAACACACCTAGAAAAAGGCCATGGGAAACCGAGGATGGTCAACCCCCATCACTCGCCCAATCTACGGCTCAATTACAAATCCACACATAGAAAGCAAATCCAGACAATTGCTAACTCGGGGTCCGACCCCCGGTAGCAAGCACAAAGCATAGATCTAGATTTTTTATAGCGGCGCCCTGCAAGAATGATTAATAGAACAAGCACAATCTATACATATGCATGATCTAAGCGTAAGAACCCCGATGATCTCACGCATTCATCATGCGCACACATGTTGGTTTCATGAAAAAAATGTGAAACGCACACCACTAATACGGCTCTGATACCAATTGTTGGAATTTAATCCAGGTCAGAGGCTCACAATGAAAGCGATTTGGCGGTCGAAAGACCGTTCATGGTGCACGTTACACTATTTAAACTTTCATAGAAACTAATCTACATATGTGTGCATGTGTATGCACGAGAATCAAAAACCCCTAACGGCAATCTAGCGTAATGATTAACTAGCATGCATGCAAATCATAATGCTCGCTAGATCTACATGTTAGATTACACATACCTTTCATACGGATCTTTTAACCGTGGAGAATTGTCTTCTTTGTCGATGGAGAAGGAAGATCGTTCGCGAAGATGCCGATGGTATGAATGGAGATGTTGCCTTCTTGTTCACCCGATCTCACACGATACACGGAACGTCGCTCTCGGATCGCTGAGTGCCTCCGAAGAACGACCCTTCTCCTTCTTCAAAACTCCACGCGAGGAAGACGAAGTTGCAAGTGGGAAACGGAAGATAAATCAGGAGAGAACTAGAGAGATGAGAGGAGGGGAGGTTCGGTTTTTCTGGACCATAGGGCCGGCGCCCCATAGGCCCTTTTATAGGGCCGGCCAACCCCCTTGGATAAGGATCCAAGGGGATAATGACCTCCCACTATTATCTCTCCATTATCTCCTTTTTATCTCTCGTTGTATTTATCCGTTTTCCCACTTTTTAGTGCTCGATCTTAATCGTTTTATCGCCCTATCCCTATCTATATGGCCGGCCCTATAGATGAGGGATTCTTATCCCTACATCATAGGGCCAGCCCTAGCAAGGTGCCTCACTACTAGGGTCGACCAACAGTGAGGTCCGACAGAGTGAGGTTTTTACCAAAACGCCCCGACGCCTTATTTTGACCATTTCTAGCATGCGATACCTAGCGGCCACTTCTTAAGTGATCTTTACTAGTTACCTACTATTAACTGAGGCCACCGGAGGGTGCCTCTAGCAAAGTCAACTAGTCAACTCGCAACATAGCCCGGTGCATCGCACCTATGCAGCGAAGTTCACTTATGGCTAGGGATTACTACATGCGACTCTGCACTAGTCTCGGGCTCAACCCTTAGTACTCGTATGTAGTTATACATCTACCTTGCTCTAGTGCCAAGCACACACGGAGCGTATACTTCTTTCTTCCTTATGTTTATGGTGTTCCGAGGAGACGGTTCAAGAAACCGTACATAATGTTGATAAGGTAGAACCATCAGGGACCGGGGTTCATGGCTTCCAACTCAAGCTCGATCGACACACTACCCGAGTATACCATCGATCCTCTGAGCTCGAGTTAACCTGCGTAGCCACCCAGAGTGCGACGCAGGCTGCACTCCAATTCACCCAGACTTACTATGTTCTCCATCATACCCCTGCTCTCCGCTTAGTAGTGGTAAACCCGTTGTCCCTCCACTTGATGCCATGATTCACTTCGAGCGGTGAAGACTACCGTCAGACTCGAATGATCATATGACATGGTTCCTTCCAGGTTGACCTATACATCGTACCTCTGATTACCTCGTCGAGTAATCGAACCCGATCAACAGTCAAACTGATGACCACCAGGCCTGGGTTTGGTACAGTGTAAGTCACACCAAGGAACGCACCTCCCATCAGGGGTGTGGATGGCCTGCAGGAGTGACACGCTAATGCAACGCCAGCCGGGTAACCCAGTACACCGTGGTTTTGGATCACTGCATATGGATCCTCACACATTGGTGCGCCAAAGCACCACGCAACTGGTTAGTCCATCAGACGTGGTTCCTCAGGGTTTAGGACCGTTTTATCCTAAGCAGAAACACGGCTTAGTGTACCAGTGTCTGCTCACTGATCTATACACCGTATTAGTTCCGTTCAGCCACAGACACTGTGCCTGGTGATGACCATGGTGAAGACTTCCCATGAACTGTCATCGCCAACAGCTTATCATGATGAGGCGACCAACCTGATCATAGCTGCGAACATATTTAGGTTATACGGGACCAATCCACTTAGTCTTCAACTCAGTGGACTACCATATAACCATGGCTCTCTGTTCCCTAAAGAACACGTAACTATGTTACGCACCTATATGCATCTCATATATTAATAACTATCAATCTTTATTAGACCAAAACATAAAGTTTTACAAGCTTAGAACACATCAATCCTAACACTAGCTTCCTTGAATCCATGAGAGACCGGCCCTATAAGTAGAATAGGGAGAAGGAGGGATGGCCCTATGGTTTTCCCCCTCTCCTCCAAAAATCTGACCCCTCCCAAGCCTCCTCCTTTGTGGTTTCGGCCAAGGAAAAGAGAGGAAGAAGAAGGGAGAAGAAAGAGGAAGGAAGGAGAAGGAAGAAGAGAGAAAGAGAAGGAGAAAACCTCGCGGCTCGCCATCGTCTTCGCAACGGATTCCTCCGTCGGCTCGTAATCCTTGCACTCAGAGACGAGATTTCGAGGATTCTTCAATTCGCAAAGGGCAAGGTGCTATCCGATAGTTTCCCTTGCGATTCAAGTGCGGTTCTTCATCGTTCCGTTATCTCCGGATCATAGATCCAAAAAGGTATGATGATTCTAAACACCTAACTAGATGCATGCATGTCTTCCGTAGATCGTAGTATGCCTCTAGGGTGTCCGCACATATGCTAAGATCATAGATTTGCATGTAGATTGTTTTGTAGAATTAATTGTAATAAAACATACACCATATGATCTTCGGATATTTCTTTTGCTTCCGCTGCGACTCTGATAAGCGGATCCAATTCCAACACTTTGTCCCCCCTAATGTTTAGCTTAAAAATACTTAACCACCATGTAGTTTATTTTATTCCAAATCACACCCTCAAGTTTCAAATGTTAGCACAATACTCCCTTTTTGTCAACTACTTATTTCCTCATTTCATAAATTTTATCTGATTAAAATTGAATTGAAGGGGGCAAAATGTAGTTTTTAAACTATAAGGGGTTTAGTATTTTTGAGCTAAACTTTAGGGGGGCAAAGTGTAATTTACCCAACCCAAAATTTAAGGGGGGTAAACATTTGCTCCCCGATTGCTTTGCTGCACTTTCTTACGGCCTAATCATGGCCTGCCACATCATCCAAAAGAAAGATAAATTACACTTTGCCCCCCCCCCCCTGATGTTTAGCTTAAAAACACTTAACAAGGGGGGTGGGGGGCATGAGAGAGAGATCGAGATAAATCCAAAAGAATAAATTGCACTTTGCCCCCCTGATGTTTAGCCTAAGAACACTTAACCACCATGTAGTTTATTTTGTTCCAAATCTCACCCTAAAGTTTGAAATGTTAGCACAATACTCCCCTTTTGTCAACTACTTATTTCCTCATTTCATAATTTTTATTTGATTAAAATTTAATTGAAGGGGGCAAAATGCAGTTTTTAAACTATAGGGGTGTTTAGTATTTTTGAGCTAAACTTTAGGGGGAAAAGTGAAATTTACCCAACCCAAAATTTAGGGGGGGCCATGGCCCCCCTTGGTCTGTGTAGTTCGGTCTCTGCGAGTGTTGCCATCGAAGACGATTACTTCGGGGATGACGATCATCCTAACAGTGGGCAGTGATGGTGGTGTAGGGCTCACTGGTCTACCGCGGCAGGGCCACCGGAGCCGAGGTGAGAGAGGGCATAAGAGAGACAGATAAGTCCAAAATAATAAATTACACTTTGCCCCCTGATGTTTAGCTTAAAAACACTTAAGAGGGGGGATGAGAGAGAGAGAGAGAGAGAGAAATCCAAAATAATAAATTGCACTTTATCATCTTGATGTCTAGCTTAAAAACACTTAACCCCCATGTAGTTTATTTTGTTCCAAATCGCACCCTGAAGTTTGAAATGTTAGCACAATACTCCCCTTTTGTCAACTACTTATTTCCTCATTTGATAAATTTTATCTGTTTAAAACTGAAGTGTAGGGGGGAAATGTAGTTTTTAAACTATAGGTGGGTTAAGTGTTTTTGAGTTAAACTTTAGGGGGCAAAGTGTAATTTACCCAACCCAAAATTTAGGCCCCCTTAGTCTATGTAGTTCGGTCTCTGCTGGTGTTGCCATCGAAGGCGATCACTTCGGGGAATATGACCGTCCTAACAGTGGGCGGTGGTAATGGTGTAGGGCTCATTGGTCTATCGAGACTGGGCCATTGGAACGGGTGTTGTCGTCAAAAGTGTGTGCTGACGCTAAAGTTAACCGATTGTGTTTTGCACGTTCGTTGTTGTGCCGGCAGCTGCACCGAAGGCGCCAGCTACATGTCGATCGACACGGGCTTTCACTAGTGTAATTATATAATAATTGCTTGTAATGAACATTATTTATGATATGTATTAAGTTGTGGAGCAATTTTGTATTAATGAGATGTTAATGTAATTAAGTTATCCAAGTTGATAACTTTTTATTCTATATATAATATCTATGTAACTCTTTGATAATAATTATTTATATACTGTCTTGATAGATGAAATCTCCAAGCCAAACAGTCCCAAACAAAGCTCCCAAAAATGAATCATCTAAGCAATTCAGATGGAATTCTAGGCACAACAGGTATCTCAGCAACTTTCTTGCAGAACAAGAACAAAACGGGATGAAGGTAGATAATATATTCAAAACAACTTGTATTAATCAGCTTGCAAAAGCTATGAATGATGAGTTCAAGATTGACATCTCTATAACTAATGTCCGAAACTATATGAGGATATTAAGAGATAAGTGGGATGAAATCAAGAAGATATTGAAAAATTTATATAGAGTACAGGTGGACTATGAGAGGAGAGTCATAGAGATGGATACATTCACATATGATGATTATATCAAGATAATTATTTCTTCAATTTCTATACTTTCTTGAAAAATATTATTTTTTGTTATGTATCATAAACTTATATTCTATATTTATTATATAGGTTTATAACAAGACTGTCGGTTTTATTAACAAACTGATTGACAACTTTAACGAACTTAACATTATATTCTCCGATGATAAAGCAACTGGAGAGTACAATATAAATTCTCGCAGGTCGAGTTTGTCATCCTCTTCATTCTTAGAGGTAGACCCTCCTAGTATAGACTCTTTTACTCTAATATTTCTTGGCATTGTTGATCTTGATTCGGATGTGGCATTTCAAGAAGGTTCTACCAAAACCTTCTTCATCTTCAAAAGGTAAGTCGAGTAAACGATCAAAGACTTCAACAGAATTATCTGATCAAGATAGGGATTGGACTGTAGTTATTTCGGCTGCAATTAAAGAAGTAGGATATTGAACGTATAGTATGTGTTTACTGGACACAGTATAATAGATCATTTAGTATAGATTTGTAGTAGTCGTAGTTCATTTTGTTGTTTACACAATTATGTTTACAGTTTTACTTTACCGTAGAAGTATATTTTATACTATATATTTTTCTCGTGTACTTTGACTTATTCTTTAGGACCACTGAGTTTTATACTTAAGGAAAGTTATTTAGTTGTTTTTCTCTCCCCCAAGTTCTCTCTTGAGCAGAGCGTTATGAGCTCTGTGGCAATTTTAGGTTGACTAGCAATTCAACATTGGATTCGCGAGAGTAGGAGTGTCATCCGGAGTTGTCTAGTTATTTATTTATCTTTTCATGTTGTTGTATTTGGACTGTAAGACGTTGTATGAGCATTGTCGGCATACTTGATATTTCATTGTTAGTTTTATTTCTTCCACGTTAGTATTATCTTGATGATTCTATTTCCCTTCTATTTTAAAGTATCACCCTCGAGTTTTGGACCCTCTCTTTTTAGTTTAGAATTTGGGGCATAACAACTTGGTATAAGAGTCAGGTTCTTCTCGCAATGGGAAGGTCTAATCCTACACGTGAACATGTAGCCCTTAAGGAGGGTGGATTGTGATGACCAAGATCCAATAGCCAATAGCCAATAGCTAAGACTCCTAAGGTTGTGATGCCAATATGGATGAGGCCACGAGTTAGCCTCACATCGTCTGGAGAAACAGAGATCATGAGCTACTTATACAATTTCTCTTCCCAAACATAGAAGACGCATTTTAAAACCATGCGCTGTTACAGATCTTATAAAAACTCCATAATTAAGCGTGCTCGGGCGAGAATAGTACTAGGATGGGTGACCTCCAAGAAAGTCCTCGTGCGGGCATGGGCAAAGTAGACAATATCTTGTGTGTTTGGGGCGGATGTTACAAAAGGGGTTATTAACGTTAGCTCCTTAAAAAAGGTTTCATTTTACATTAAGGGCATGTAAAGTTTGAACTTAACGTTTAGCCCTTGTAGTTGGACTTTGGCTAACTCGAGCTCATTCTCCCGCGCACATGTAATAACAAAAAAAATTAAATGATAATTTTAACCCTACAGAATCCTTGCAGCCCTCCCTGCATGGCGTTGGACCTACCTGGTTGGCAACAAAGCGACCAGAATCCAAACTCGAGCCATCTGGAGGACCTCGCACGGCCACATGACTACAACCCCTCCACTGCATGCATAGACTCCATGGCCAGAGCCTATCTTGGACCACGGAGTCCGCCAATGCGGAATCGACGAACCTTGGCACGAACAGACAGTCTCCAGTGGTTTTCCTCCGTGTCCTCTCTACATCGACGATGCGAGGTAGGCCGATTGGTGTTTGAAAGCGGCACGAGAGTGGTGCAAAACCCCCCCAAGCTTGGTTCTCTATGAAAGCATCTACACTTTATCTGTAGTTAGACTTTGGCTAACGCGGGCTCCTTCTTCCATGCACATGTAATAACAAAAAATTTTAAATAACAATTTTACCCCTACAAATAAAGTGTAACAATCGTAGTAAAAGAGTAACAATCAATAAAAAGCAAAATCCATTAGTTTTGGCTAACACAGGCTCCTTTTACCACGCACATGTAATAACAAAAAAAAATTAAATAACAATTTTAGCCCTACATATAAAGTGTAGCAATTTTAGCAAAACAGTAACAATTGATAAAGAGTAACAATCAGTTAGCAAAGAGTAACAATTTGATATGGTAAAATATCTTAACTGTCGATTGATTGTAGTGGTATTTCTGCTCATCTGGTCACAATTTGAATATCTTTGTGACAAAAAATGCATTTAACTATGCTAAATCAAGTCGATTTTAACTCGCACATAAAGAGTAACAATTAGGTAAAAAAGAGTAACTATTTGGTCAGTTGACAGAATAAATTTTTTTTGATGAAAATATACAAAAAAATTAAAATAAAATTGTTTTGTGGTTTTAAATCGACAATCAGGAGTGATTTCAATTGGTTTTCATGAAAAAAATGATTTGTGTTAAGTTGATGGAAGACAATGTAAATTTAATGAACTTGGGTTAGACGCTATTGTTCTTTTTTTCTACTTGGTTTGACGGGATTTTGAGAGGAAGCTATTGCAATACAGAACTTGTAAGAGGGCTTATTGCAAGTTGATAGTCCCCCCCCCCCCCCCCCCCCCCCCTAAAAAAAAAAGAAAAAGAAAAGGGTTAATGTGTGAGAGGTCCCTTACAACATATCCATACTGTGAACAGGCCACCTTAAAGTTTCATTTAGTCTAAGGTACCTGCTTTTTTTGGTAAGCCCAAAACTATTCCCGGATCCTTCTCCCGCTCTCGCAAGCAGCTCCGATGGCGGTGGCAGTGGCATTTGGCGAGCAACATAGGCGTTTGGCGAGCAGTAGTGAGCATCTTCAGCGGTGGCTTTCGATTCGGTGGAGGATCCTAGGTCTAGGGTTCTTCCCATGGGCTGTAGATCTCAGGGTTAGGGTTCGATTTAGGTTCGGTTCGACGGCGGCAACGTTCAGTGGCGACGAACAGTTCGATGGTCGGTGATTCACTGGTTCGGTGACATACCAAAAAAAAAATTAAAATACTATGGAGGGTAATTTTGTCCATAATATTTCAAAGTCCTTAGGCATAAGGGATTTTGTTCAAAATAATATTTAGAAAATAAATATTTAATTCAATAGCGTTTGATTGAAAGTATTTATCAGTTTAGCGTTCTAACAGCCACGTGGCATGTCAGCGCCGTAAAGCGAGTTGCGAATTTTTTTTTTCTATTTCATGTAGAACCTGGTATTTGGATTACAGGATTTAAACCCGATATTCTGGACACCGAGTTTAATCGAAGCCCCCTTATATAATGTTCCCATACTTAACCGTTTTCTTGTTGGATTTTGGGTAAACCCGATATCCATAATATCGAGTTTAAACCCTGTAATCCAAATACCGGGTTTACTTGAAACAGGAAAAAAAACATTGCGACTTGTTTTACAGCGTTGACATGCCACGCGGCTGTCAGAGCTCTAGTATGGTAATTACATTTAATCAAATGCTATTTCTTTAAATATTGTTTTTTTAAAAATCCCTGGGCTTAACCGATCTCTTTGTCTAGGACGGCTCACTAAGTCCCCAAAAAAAACTTTGGTTAAGCATGTCAAAAAAGTTGGCATGTGGTTTGTCGAGGAGAGCTTATTAAAGCATCTCCAACGGGCTCCGAGCGGAGCTCTGAAGGCCGATGTGGCACGCGGAAGGAATTCCGCCGCTCCAACTGACTCCGAACAGTCCTCTGAAGTCCTACATGGCATACCACGTAGGCCATGTGCGGTCGGGACCTCCGAAGGCCTCCACATACAACAGAGGTCCTTCGGAGGCTCTGTAGGAATAAAAAATTCTGTATTTTTATAAAAAACTCCCTGGACCTTTCATAAATTATTTTAAATAAATAAATAAATATATATATATATATATATATATATATATATGGGGAGGGATACTCTTACTAATGGAATCTTACTAATGAAAGTTATAAATCACCTTTTACCTACCTAGAGGTTTCAGAATTTGATGAAACTTGATGGGGATGCTCTCTATGGCAAGTTGATCATCCTCACCAAAAATCATCAAATTCTATAACCTCTAGGGGCATCAAAGATGTTATTCAAATTAACTGTTAAAATGAACGGTCGATAAAGCTTCTAAAATTTGATGCCCCTAGAGGTTATAGAATTTGATGATTTTTGGTGAGGATGATCAACTTGCCATAGAGAGCATCCCCACCAAGTTTCTTCAAATTCTGAAACCTCTAGGTTAGGTAAAAGACGATTTGTAACTTTTATTAGTAAGATTCCATTAGTAAGAGTATCCCTGCCCTCTATATATAAATATATATATATATATATATATATATATATATATATATATATATATATATATATATATATATATATATATATATATATAGGGA
>OX393552.1:15314401-15351901 GCA_947650365.1 Chamaelirium japonicum
GAAGATCTCCCAGATGAAGAAGTATTCTCTGTTGACATCGCCCCGTCCTGGAAAATGTTCTTCGACGGCGCAGCTAGGCAAGACATAGCGGGAGCCGGAGTCATCTTTGTCACTCCGGACAACGAAATACTCCCCTTCTCATTCCTGCTCTCGGAAGCATGTTCCAACAACGTGGCAGAATATCAAGCCCTACTCATTGGTCTCGAACTGGCCGACGAAATGAACCTTCAAGGACTAGAGATCTTTGGCGACTCTCAACTCGTGATCCAGCAAGTCCTGGGGGCATACGAAGTCAATAAAGAAGACCTGGTACCGTTGCATGCGCGAGCCGTAAAGCTCCTCGAAAAACTCAAGGCTGTTTCCATCCAACACGTTTCCAGAAACCTCAACCAGCAGGCTGACGCACTCGCAAATCTGGCGGCTACACTCCCGTTCCCAGATGAGCGTTCACTCGTCGTCCCCGTCTGCAGGAGATTCGTGGTCATCGAAAAAGAGGGTCCGCCCGAGGTACCAGTTCAAACCAACGCGGTGCATGTCCTCGAGATTAAAGAACAAGACTGGAGGCAACCGTTGGTGGAGTACCTTGTTCATGGTAAACTCCCCGAAGATCCGAAGCGCAAAAGTGACATCCGTCGACGATCTCTAAGGTTCTACCACTTCAACGGCGAACTGTACCGACGAAGCTATGACGGCACACTCCTGAGGTGCCTCGCAAAAGAGGAAGCGGAAGCCGCACTCGAAGAAGTACACGCTGGAATCTGTGGATCACACCAGTCCGGTCCGAAGCTTCACTTCCGCGTCAGAAGGATGGGATACTACTGGCCTACCATGATCAAAGACAGCTTGGAGTACGCGAGAAGATGTCAAGCTTGCCAAATGCACGGGGACTACATTCGTCAACCTCCGGAGCCTTTACACCCAACAATCGCGTCTTGGCCCTTCGACGGATGGGGTCTTGACATCGTCGGTCCTCTGCCCAAATCATCCAAGCAACATCTCTACATCTTGGCGGCAACGGACTACTTCTCCAAGTGGGCTGAAGCGATACCGTTGAGGGAAGTTACAAAGTACTCCGTCATCAGCTTTATCCAGAACGACATCATCTTCCGCTATGGAGTCCCCCGCTACATCGTAACAGATAACGGGAAGCAGTTCAAGAATGCTGCCGTCAGCCAGTTCTGCGCATTGTACAACATTAAGCAGAATTGTTCGACAATGTACAACGCTCCAGCCAACGGTCTAGCAGAAGCCTTCAACAAAACTCTGTGCAAGCTGCTGGAGAAAATCGTCTCGAAGACAAAGAAAGATTGGCACGAACGCATGGGCGAAGCACTATGGGCTTACCGAACATCCTTCCGCACGCCGACACAAGCAACGCCGTATTCCCTCGTCTATGGCGTGGAAGCCGTTCTTCCGCTCGAACTCCAGATCCCGTCACTCAGGATAGCAGTCCAGGAAGGCCTCACCAGCGATGACAACGCCCAGCTCCGCCTAGCAGAATTGGAAGCACTGGATGAAAGACGCCTCGAAGCTCAACAGCGTCTGGAGTGTTATCAGGCCAGGCTCTCTCGCGCCTTCAACAAGAAGATTCGTCCTCGATCATTCCAGATAGGGGAACTGGTGCTGGCGGTCAAACGCCCCATCATTCTCTCGCATCGAGGAGGGAAGAAATTTGATGCCAAATGGGATGGCCCGCATTCCGTCAAGGAAGTCTACTCCAACGGTGCTTATCTCCTCACCACGCCAGAAGGGCTGACACTCGGCCCTATCAACGGCAAGTACCTCAAAAGGTACTATGCCTAAAGCAAGGCCATACCCCTTGTTCAAAAAAAAAAAAAAAAAAAAAAAAAAAAAAAAAAAAATGAACTACGTGCGACTTGATCCCCCTTAGGGGGGTACGTAGGCAGCCTGAAAAGTTACTTCAGGTTCAGTCCGACCAAAAGAAAAAGACAACAAAGTTCCATGGAAAGGGTGTGGCAAAATGAGGCGATATTATTAATAAAGCAAAGACAGTACACTGCATAAGTCCCGAAAAGGAAGCCACAATGGAACAAGGAATAACTAAAAGAAGGTGTCCAGAGCTTGAAGACGACGCAGCAGCTCCTCCCTAGTTGCCTCCACTCTTTGAAGCTCCACGGGACGAGCGACCAGAAGCTCGCGACGGGTTGCCAAGTCCGACTGCTGCCTCAAATGACTCGCCTTCAAAGTGCTCTCCGCAGCCTCAGCCCGCTCCAAACGGGACTCCGCCTTCCGAAGTGAGGCGCGCACAGATTCCACCTTCCTCTGGGCCTTCGATAGGCTGGACGTAGCCTCCGCAAGTTGATGCCCGGACTGACTTAGACTCGCCTCAGCGGCCTCCAGCTCAGAAGGGGAGCTCCCCTCCAGCAAAGCCCGCCGGGATCGATAAGCCTCGCTCTCGGTCACAAGCTGGTCCATTTGAGCGACGAAAAGAGAGCTGTCAACTTTGAACTCCGCCAGGCTCGCGCAAAACTCCGCACCATCTGCCGACCACCAGTCCTGGAGGGCGCCAAGACCGGCAGTTTGGAAAGGCTCCAACGTCGACTTGATGTACTGCCGGCAGCTCGAAAGAAGGAACTCTGAGACCCTGCTCCTCGGCCTTAAAACTGGACGAGGCGCCTCGGAGTAGGTAGGCAAGACCCTCCCTGCCGCTGCAACTGCCACAGGAGCCGCCCGCGCCAACAAGGGTGGTGGAACCGGAGAAACCTCCGCTGCCGCTGCGGCCGCAACAGGAGCCGCCTGCGCCAACAAGGGTGGCGGAACTGGAGAAACCGCCGCTACCGCTGCGACAACCGTCTCCACCAAAGGACACGAGGGCACAGTCATCGGGGAACGCCGCTTGTCGATGCTCGAGACTTCAGCCTCCTCGCCAAAAGACAAGGCGTCGACATCGATGTCGTCCAGGTTAATGTCGCCCCTAGGGAAGTTCTCCCCGCAAAGTCCGAGGAGATCTAGATCATCCGGAGGGATATCTAGCCCGCAGGGTTCGGGCACTTCCTGTGCGGCACCGGTGGACGAATGCCCAAGAGGCACCTTTGAAGAGCTCGCTCCACGCTCTACCACTATAACAGAATCTGGTCAAAAGAAAGAAACGATGCTCAGCGTGATAAAGCTTCCTGAACGTAGAGGACAAATAAAATGAAGAGAGTTCCATACCTGTGTGGTCGAACGAAGCGGTCCGGGAAGGAGGAATCACTTCATCTTTCAGAAGTCCAGGCTCCTCGGCATTCTCCGTCAGACAAGGGACTCTCGGGACCATCCCGCGAGGAATGCACATTTTTCTTCTCTTGGGAGGGGCACCCTCAACTTCGGCCTTCGGGAAACAGAATACCCCAGGGGCACTAGTAAGCTCGACATCCAGCACCGGAACGGAAGAAGGGACACAACGAGCGCTGGAAAGACGACTACCGCTCCTCTGCGCCCGCCGAAGTCCCAGTTGGAGGCGGCGGTCCTCTACTCCCGCAGAATGATCAAAGCAGAAATTCCTGAACCCGCTACTCACCAAGACGTCGACTGGAAAACTCGCAAGTAAAGGGGAAACTCGCCCTTTAACCCACTGGCAGTATTCCGGGGTGGCGGCGTCCCGAAGCCCGGATTTGGCCCCAGGGAAGAAACTACTGCCGGTAAAGCGAGCGTAGAGGGAAGCCCACAGACGGTAACCCTCCTGCGGACTGAAACGCCCCTGCAACTGCTGAGGCGTGCCAGGGACTTCCTGTCGAAAACCCTGCTGACGGGCAAAGCGATGGGGGGAGTACTGCTCCACCTCCACCACATCTCCTTTGCGCCAGACTAAGTAGCCAGGGCGGCAGCTGACCATATTCCAGTAAAGACTATCCGGGAGCCCGTCGTTGTCATACACGGTCGACCTCTCCAAAGGCAGCACCGAATGCTCCGACAGAAATTCAAAATCGACGCTCCCCATCCTCCTCAAAAGGGTACGAGCACACTCTTTCGGACGCTCCCAACTGATAAAGGCGTTCAAAATCCCTCCTACCCCTGGGAGGAAAGGTAACTCGGCTGGATGCCCGCGCCTGGCAAAGATCCCCTTCGGGAAATGCAGAGCTATCCAGCCGTACAAATAATGCAAGGGTCCGAAAGCAGCCGACCGGCCGAGCTCCTCCTTGGCCTTATCTGAGCCAGACAAGTCCCAGTAAGTCCCGCTGAGAGCCCGATACAAGGCGCATAGTATGGCTGGGGCTAGATTGAAGAGCTCGCCCCTCTCCATCCTGGAAGCAGCAAGGAAGGTCCCCGGACGAATGGCCTCCCCAGAACACGGAAGCACGAACCGGCAAAGAAAGATGACCAGCCCGGCGGCTCGGTAAACCGATCGCCACTCCTCGCTGTCCCGTTTCAGGCCAAGGAGTTCCCAGGGGCACTGCTTCCCCTCCATTGAGTGCTTCTCTCGAGCCAAGGAATCGATAGGCCTCACAAAGGAGCGAAGCGGAGGTCTTTGCATCTGAGCGATCTTCCACATCGGGTGAGCTGAGGGCGCTGGAGCTCTATACTCGCCTCTGAACCAAAAATCGACCCAAGAAGAAGGACGCACTCGATCTGATTGGTCCCTCGCCGCAATGATAGCATATGCCTTGAACAGAAGGAGGCAAGAACTCGGAGCGTAGCTGCTGTCCAGCAGATCCTTCAAGGCAGGCACCTCCTCTTGGTAGTAGTTCCGTACCTCGGGGCACCCCGAAACGATATGGACATCACGAAGCGAGATGCCTATCTCCCCCGCCCCAGTAAGGAAGGTGTTAGTCTCCGGACACCAAAGCTCACAAAGCGCACGGTACATCCCCTCAGGACGACTGTACTCCCGACGAGCCGGCGCCAGAAATTTGGCCAATAAGTTCATCTCAGGTTCCGCGCCAAAGACCTCGTAGAGCTCGTCCATCCACTCGCGAAAGCCGCAAAGGTACTGGACGTCGCCCCGAGGCCAAGAATCGGGGCCCCATCGGGTCAGCCTAGCACATATCTTCGAGGCAACAACTGGCGTAGGCACGAACTCTTCACCGCAATGATGGAACGGAAGACTCAAACTCGGCCGCAGAAGCTTCATGGAGATCCCTTCGTCAGTATGGATCTTCTCGCTTAATTTCAGCATCCCGCAAGTCGCATCCGCGACTCCATCTTCCGTGATGCGCTCGTGCACAAAGACACGGAGCAACGACAGAAGGTCTTCCCGCCTTGAGCTGCGGTGACGGCGCACACGAGTGAAAGGAAAGCAAAGGCATCTCCTCCCGTCGAAGAAATCCTCGTCTATCCAGCCCGAGGAAGTCAAACTCTCGAAGACGCGGGCCCTGGAGGACCATGAAAGGAGGCAAGTCAAGACAAGCGCACCAAAAAGAAAAAAAAAAAAAAAAAAAAAAAAAAAAAAAGGGCCTGCACCCCTGTCGAGAGGATTGCCCGATTCAAGATTACTCTCCAGCCAGCCCACACCCGTGTCGTGACCCGTGCGCCACGAGCCGACACTGGTATCATCGGCGCCTTCGAAGTTCAAAAAAAAAAAAAAAAAAAAAAAAAAAAAAAACGAGAAGTCAATAAGTGGGGGGGCCCACGGGCCCCTCGCCCCCTTCCAATTGGAGAGCAACAACAAAGAAGGAAAGGGGGGGACCCGCACCCCCCTCCTTCTCCTTCTTCTTCGCCTGCAGCCCGACCAAACCGCCACGCCCGCCGGACCCGGCCCCCGAGCCCGACCCACTCGGTCCCGCAGCCGCCGGACCCGGCCCCCGCGCCCGATCCGCTCGCGCCCGCCACCCTGCACGCCGGCCCCCGCGCCCGATCCGCTCGCGCCCGCCACCCTGCACGCCGGCCGCCGCGCGCGCCGCGCGCCGTCGCCGCCTCCCGCGCGCCACCGCACGCTGCGACCCCGCGCGCCGCCGGCCCCGCCGCGCCCCGCGCCGGTGCTGCTGCCGCTGCTGCCCGTGCAGCCCGGAACCGAACCGAAGAAGAAGAAGAAAGAAAAAAAAAAAAGAAAAGAAAAGAAGGAAAAAAAAAAAAAAAAAAAAAGAAAAAGAAAAAGGAAAAGAAAAGAAAAGAAAAAGAAAAAGAAAAGAAGAAGAAGAAGAAGAAGGAGGAAGAGAGAGGCGGCGAAGGCGACCCGCACCTCAGCCGCGCTCCTCCATCCTCCCCGCCTCGAGCCTCGTCGCATCGTCGCTTCGAACCCGCCTTCGCAACGACCGCGAAATCGCGCACCATCGCCGCCGACGAAAGAAGCGACACCGGGAAGACGGAGCGAGTCGCGTGCAACCCCAGGCAGCTCTCTTCCGACTACGGTCTTCAGAAGCCGGCAGAACCGTCGCGCAAAAGCACAAGGCCGACGAAAAAGGCGACACCGGGAAGACGGAGCAAGTCTCGTGCAACCCCAGGCAGCTCTCTTCAGATCTTCAGAAGCCGGCGGAACCTTCGCAGAGAAACGCAATGACGGAAGAAGGGGGTAGGGGTCCTTAAATAGACCTCCAACCCCGCCCACGAAAGGAATCAAGGACAAACGCTCTACGATTCCTACGTGTCCAAACCCGACACGCTCTCACCGACGCACTCGTCCTTGAGGGGGCATTTGTAGACACACGAATTTCGTCGGACCCGAACCCGACTCACGTGTGCCAACGCGGATGCAAACCCGACACACGGACCCGACTCGCGCGCGCCGATGCGGACCCGGACCCCATGCGCCAAGGGGGGCCGACCCCTACTAGGGTCCGAACCCCATGGGGGCCGGTCCCTACTAGGACCCGAGCCACATGGGGCCGGCCCTAGTAGGACCCGAACCCCATGGGGGGCCGGCCGGCCCTGCAAGGAAAGGGGAGAAAAAGAAAGAAAAGAAAAAGGAAAGAAAAGAAAGGAAAGAAAAGAAAAGGAAAGAAAAGAAAAGGAAAGAAAAGAAAGAAAAGGAAAGAATACCGCCATGCGCGGGGGGAGGTAGCGTATGACGTCTGCACACGCGCGGATCTGCGCCGATCCCTCGATCCGACGCACAAGACGAAGCGCCCGATCGCCATCGATTTCGTGCGCAAAGTCCAGCCATAATTGCACCCGCCAGAAAAGGAAAACAATCAAATGTTATTCCCTTCATCAATGGATGAATAAAATCCGGGTAATTATGAGAGAGATACAAAAGGGATTTGAAATTAAAAAGTTTCCATATCTCTCTCCCCACCTCTTTGCCTATAAATAGAGGGGGTGGGGGAAGGAAAAAATGGTCGAGAAATTGAAGACGAAGCGCCAGAGCTCTGCAGAAGAGAGCACGCTTCTTCATCGACCCAAGGCTTCACGAGGCACAGTCAAGCCTGTCCCGAGGGATCGGCTTACTGAAAGTCCTCATCAACGTGAAGACCCTTGCGCACGACGATCACCCCTTCGACTCCGTTCACGAAGAAGAAAGCTCGGAGAAGAAGAACCCTTCGACTCCGAGGACGCCAGAAGCAAAGGCCGGAGAAGAAGAGGAGCGGCACTACCCCGTCGTCTCCAACAAGCTTCGACTCCGATCAAGCCCAAAAGCCCGGAGAAGAAGAGGAGCGGCACTACCCCGTCGTCTCCAACAAGCTTCGACTCCGATCAAGCCCAAAAGCCCGGAGAAGAAGAGGAGCGGCACTACCCCGTCGTCTCCAACAAGCTTCGACTCCGATCAAGCCCAAAAGCCCGGGGAAGAAGAGGAGCGGCACTACCCCGTCGTCTCCAACAAGTCCTCGATCCCGATCAAGCCCCAAAGCCCGGAGGAGAGAAGCGAAGCGTCATCACCACGTCGTCTTCGACAAACATCTGCACCATCCACGAAGAAGAAAGGCTGGAACAGATCATCCGAAGCGTCACTACCCCGTCGTCTTCATCAACAAAAGCCGACGCTACAACCGTCGCACGGAGATCGGTGCTACCCCCACCATCTTCGAAAGCATTCTTCGACCCCGATCACGCCAAAGAAGCCCGGAGAAGAAGAGAAGTCCCGTTGACACGCAAACCGTCGAAGCACCGGAGAAGTAGCCCACGTCGTTCGAAGAAGAAGATCGAGTAAACGCCAAAGCTAAAGCAACGCAAGAAGCCAAAGCAAAGCCCCAGTAAAGCCCGCGCCAAAGCAAAGCAAGTGCCAAAGCCAAGCGACTACGCCGGCCACGAGCAAAAGCACCGCACGTTCTAGCCGATACGACGCGAAGTCCGGAAGAACGAAAGCATCGCAAGTCTCTCCCAGCTACGTCCAAGTGCAAGCGCCGAAGCAAAGCAAAAGCCAGAGCCACGCCGGAGCCAAGCCAAAGCCAAAAAGCCAAAGTCAAAGCCAACGCCAAAAGCTCGATCGACGCCGCGAACCGACGATCAAGGACACCGAGGTCAAGCAAGGAACGAGGAAGACGCGAAGACCGAGGAACGAAGCCGAAAACCCCCTAGCCGAGAAAGCGCGAAGCACGGAAGGGACAAAGCAACGGTGGACATTCCTTAGCCTCTCCAAAACCCTCTCCCTGTAAAGACCCCTGTCCTGGGCTTCTCCTTCAGAGCTCTCGCACGAACACCACGTGGAGACGCGGATCAAAGGGATCCCCCAGAAGATCTTTCCCACAATCCCTTGATCAAAACTCGCCGCAACCCGGACTCGCTACACCCGAGCAACCCGGGTCCCGGCCACAATTGTAATCTCGTTTTGTGCAATAAAGCCGACCCGTACCTTTTTTGCGCATACAGATTTCTGGCACGCCCGGTGGGACCTCTTCTCCTTTCATCCGTACGGTTGAAGAAGCTGCTTGAAGTTTGCAATGGCCGGAACGAACAACGATGCGTTTGCTCCAAGCCTCTCACCAATCGCCGAGTCTCCTCTACTCCGCCACGGTGATCCAGTAAATCCGGAGGGTGATGCTCCTCCAATGGTGCGCGTCTACACTCGGCGTACACGGACTCTTGCGGACATCTCCGTGCCAGAAGCTACTACCGAAGATGCTCGCCAAAGCGCCGACGAGGCCCTGGTGCATGAAGAAACGAGCCTCGATCCTGGAGCCCATGTCCAGAAGTTTGGGGAGGACCAGCCCCAACCCCGAACCAGTTCGGGTTCTCCAGCAGACGTTGCACCTCCTCTGCAGGGGGCAAACATCAATCATCAGCCAGAAGCAAGTCGGCGTAACTACGTCTCAGATGATGACGGCGAGGATGCGAACATGCAACACCGAGGCGTTCTCCGTCACCACCCTCCGACCGCTCTTCAGCTCCAAGTCATGCAGATGAACGAGCACATGGCGCAGATTACTCGGCTAATGGAGGAGAAGGATCGTCACATCAACGCTCTGCTCCAGAAGCTAAGCGTAAAGGACGCTGCAGCAGTTAGCCAACCCGTCGCTTCTCCGGTAGCCGCTCCAGTTCCGTCTTCAACTCCCGCTCCTGCAGAAGTCGCTCCGACGATTCAAGCAGTTACTCCAGCGCTCTCCTCGGCTCCCGTCCCATTGGAAGTCGTCTACCCGGCGCCAGCCTCGGCGGCCACTCAACCTCCAGCAACGGCAACGATGAATGCTCAGCAAGTCCAAGCGTTGATAGCCGACATGATGCGTTCTCACGGCAGTGGCCTTCCTCCGATCACGGCGGCATACTCGAAGCCCTACACTACGAGGATCCAGCAGCTACGCTTCCCAATCGGATTCCAGCCGCCAAAGTTTCAGCACTTCGACGGAAAGGGAAATCCGAGACAGCACGTTGCCCACTTCATCGAGACCTGCAATAATGCCGGCACATATGGCGACGAGATGGTGAAGCAATTCGTCCGCACCCTCAAAGGCAACGCGTTCGACTGGTACGTTGATCTTCCTGCAGGAACCATTGACAGCTGGGATCAGATGGAGAGGGAGTTCCTCAATCGCTTCTACAGCACCAGACGAACCGTCAGCATGATCGAGCTCACCGCCGTCAAGCAAAGGAAAGACGAGCCAGTGATCGACTACATCGACAGGTGGAGGAACCTCGTGCTGAATTCACGAGACCGCTTGTCTGAAGACTCGGCCATCGAGATGTGCACCCAAGGCATGCACTGGGGTCTGCTCTACATCCTCAAAGGTATCAAGCCTCGGTCTTTCGAAGAACTCGCAACTCGGGCTCATGACATGGAACTCAGCCTAGCAAACCGCGGGGACTCGAAGAACAAGGACTTCTTGAAGATAGAGAAGAAGGACAAGCCACCGGCAACGAAACCGAAACAAGTCAATGTTGCCGACGTCGCTTCGACCTCCAAACCGCTCAAGATCGTTGGCAAGCCGGATCAGAAGAAGGGAGTCGCCATACCACCGCCTCCGCCGCCAAGACAAAGGATGACTCTCGAGGAGCTCGAAGCAAAGGAGTACCCCTTCCCAGACTCGGAAGTCTCCTCCATGTTCGACCAACTGCTGCAAGAGAAGATGATAGAGCTACCTCCTTCGAAGAGGCCCGAGCAGATGCATCGTGTCGACGACCCTCTCTTCTGCAAATACCACCGGGTGGTAAGTCATCCCATCGAAAGGTGCTTCGTCTTCAAGGAAAGAATCATGGCGCTCGCTAAACAAGGGAAGATAGAGATCGACTCCGGGGAGGTTGCTACGGCCAACATGACGTCCATCACCTTCGGCTCCTTCTCGCCGGTACTCGTTGCCGCTCGACGAAGCATGCCCAAATTGCGCCTCAATCGTCAAGCGTCAATCGCTAAGTCGACTTCCCAGCCGAAAATCTCGAAGCGACGTCAACGTACTCCTGCGTTCTCCGAGGAGGAAACACCGCTGCCCTGGGGGCAATCATCGCTCACGCCAGCACCTTTTCCAGGCAATACTGCATCCCAACGAACGCTCCAAAGGAGATACGAGCAAGGAGACCCAGAAGTCGGCCTGCTGGGCCAGCCGTCGGGGAAGTTTGACTATTACGTCCTCTACTCAAGGCCTCCATCCGTTCCAATCGAAGAAATCAAGCCCACCGGCTGGGGATCGGGAGAAGAGCCAGTGGAACCTCGAGAAGAGCAAGTCCCTTCCAGCCAAGCTATGTCCCAACGCGCTCTTAGAGAAAGATACGAGCAGGGAGACCCAGAAGTCGGTCTGCTGGGCCAGCCATCAGGGAAGTTTGACTATTACGTCCTCTACTCAAGGCCTCCATCCGTTCCAATCGAAGAAATCAAGCCCACCGGCTGGGGATCGGAAGATGAGCAAGTAGAGCCTCCGGAAGAACAAGTGTCATCAAAGAAGCCAGTTGCTGCTGACGACCATCATTCTAGCGAAGGGGAATCCACCGACGAAGAAGCATGGGTCATGCTACCGCGGCGGCGAAAGCCTTGGCAAGAAAAGAAGCTCAAGCAAGACCGTGTGATGAGGGGATTCACCAAGCGGAAGACCTACAAGAAGAAAAGCAAGACTCCAGGAAGGAAGGCGTTCAAAGTACCGCCAGCGAGCCGAGACGATATCCTTCAGCAGAGTCTTCCAGAACCGACAACTTTGCAAGAGTTCTTCCCGGATCACTTCCTCCCGGTGGACCAACACGTCAAGGTGTCTTGTTGCATGGTCGAAGTCCATGAAGTGTCGGAAAGAAAGAACAAAGGCGAAACTTCTGAAGAAGGCGACTCCACCGATGAGGGGGACGACTCCAACGATGGGGGCACCGCCGCTCACGACGAAGCAATCTTGCACATGCCGCTCGTAGAGGCTTTGCATCTTCCGAAGAAGGCTCGCCTGGCAATGGCGGCGGCCTTGGCCGATCCAGATAGCTACAAGAGAAAAAGGAAGGATGACCAGAAGGGCAAAGCTGTAGCCTCGTGTGATGCAACGATAACCTTTTCAGACGAGGACCTGCAACTCGGGACGCGATTGCACAACCGGCCTCTTTACGTTTCGGGATACATCAAGGAGAAGCCAGTGAACCGAATCTTATTGGACTGTGGCTCCGCTGTCAACATCATGCCCATCCAGACGATGCGGCAACTCGGCATTACCGACGACCAGCTCTCACCAAGTCAGTTGGTCATTCAAGGCTTCAACCAAGGCGGACAGTCCACCGTTGGAATCATTCGTCTGAAGCTTTCCATCGGCCCGCTAGATACGACGGTCCTCTTCCACATCATCGACTGCCGGACATCATATCGTCTCCTGCTAGGAAGACCATGGCTGCACGAGAATGGCATCATAGTATCCACCTGGCATCAATGCCTCAAGTACTACGAAGAAGGCGTGGAGAGGTGCATAGTTGCGGACGACAAGCCATTCAACGAGGCCGAGGCACACCTGGCCGACGCTAAATTCTACCAAGCAAAGGGCCTGGTCGCGGAAGTTCTGCCGGCTAAAACCCCTCGAGCTCAAAAGATTGAAGAAGTAAATAAGGAAAAGACTCCTCTTCCCGGGAATCCAGTGCCATCTTCGGACGAGGCGAGACCCAAGGTCCAAGGAACGCCGAAACCTGGACAAAGGATGCGCATCAGCTTCGAGCCAAGAGCAATGCAACATACCCCGTTGCCAATCCAAACGGCGCCTGTCTTGCGTCTCGCGCCTCAGTGGCTCCGCAAATCCGAGCGATCGCCTTCTACTCCGACAAGGAAGCTGGCCCCAACGTTATCTCAGGCCAATGTCATCACTCTGCAAGAAATGACGGTGCCACTACCTAGTCTGGCAGAAGCTCCGAACCCAAGCAGACCCGTCGAATCGGCAGACCTCGAGCCACTCGGATTCAAACCGGAAGGGAGTTGGGGGCAAAATGCTGCCAAATTGCTGTTTAGAGCTGGCTATAACGAGGAAAGCGCCATGGGCACACTCCCACCAGCAGCAACTCCGCATGGGATGACAAGAACTCAAGCTCGGCTATTTCAAAACGGAGAGCAAATTCCCCCGAACCGCCGAGGCATCGGCTCCAGTCAAGCTCCGTTGGTCATCAGAACCGCAACGAAGAAGAACTTCACCTCGAACTACATCGAGGCGAGGATAGTAGATGAAGCAGCTGAAGGATCGATAATCTCCGATGCACTCTCCACCTACCTCAGCCATCCAGACAGCAGGAGAAGGCGACGACGGGCTCGATGCCAAGCCTTGTTCCGGAAGCAAACCAGAGGTGGTAAAGACTGGTCGAATCGAAAACGCACATCCGTGTTCGAGAGGCTCGGGCCAGTCAAACATTCAAAGAAGAAGTCAGTGTTCGATCGCCTGGAAATGCCTATCGAGGACTTCGTCTCAACACCCACCCACCCACCCATGGCTGCCGTCCATCATATCTCCATTACGGAGCCCGACAACGGTGAAACTTCTACGTCGGACGACGAGTTGCCCGACGCCCCGCCAGTCCTCGAAGAAGGGGGGCAGTCCACCGTTGATGACTTGAAGGAAATCAACTTGGGCACGGAGACGGAGCCTCGGCCTACATTCGTCAGCACGCTCTTAACCCCGGAGGAAGAAGCTGCATACATCAAACTGCTTAAAGAATACAGAGACGTCTTCGCATGGTCCTACAAGGAGATGCCGGGCCTCGATCCAAAAATCGCAGTGCACCAGCTCAGCGTCAAACACGGAGCCAGCGCTATCAAGCAAGGACAAAGACGCTACCGGCCAGAACTGATACCCCAAATAGAAGGCGAAGTCAACAAATTGATCGAAGCCGGCTTCATTCGAGAGGTCAAGTACCCGACATGGATCTCTAGCGTCGTCCCCGTCAAAAAGAAGAACGGCCAAATCCGAGTGTGCGTGGACTTCAGAGACTTGAATAACGCATGTCCAAAGGACGACTTCCCCTTGCCAATCACGGAGCTAATGGTTGATGCGACGACTGGTCACGAGGTGCTCACTTTCATGGATGGATCATCGGGCTACAACCAGATTCGGATGGCACCCAAGGACGAGGAGCTCACGGCATTCCGCACACCGAAAGGAATCTACTGCTACAAGGTAATGCCGTTCGGCTTGAAGAACGCGGGAGCCACCTACCAGCGAGCTATGCAGAAGATCTTTGACGACATTCTTCATCAAAACGTGGAGTGTTATGTCGACGACCTCGTGGTGAAATCCAAGAAGAAATCGGCACATCTACAAGATCTTGAGCTAATCTTCAGACGACTTCGAAGGTACCAACTCCGCATGAATCCGCTCAAGTGCGCGTTCGGAGTCTCCTCGGGTAAATTCCTCGGCTTCGTCGTCCGACATCGTGGCATTGAGATAGATCAATCCAAAATTGATGCTATCGTCAACATGCCCGTACCAAAGACAGTGCGAGACCTCAGAGGCCTCCAGGGACACTTGGCGTATATCCGGAGATTCATCGCCAACCTGGCTGGAAAGTGCCACCCTTTTAGTCGCCTCATGAAGAAAGGAGCGTCGTTCACATGGGATGAAGCGTGCCAAGAAGCACTCCAAAACATCAAAGCATATCTACTGAAGCCGCCAGTCCTATCAGCACCGGTTCAAGGGAGGCCGCTCATCCTCTACATCGCCGCCCAAGAGCAATCCTTGGGGGCACTCCTGGCCCAGAACAATGAACTTGGCGTGGAAACAGCTTGCTACTACTTAAGCCGCACTCTCGTCGGCGCAGAGCTGAATTACTCCCCAATCGAGAAGGTCTGCCTAGCACTCATCTTCGCCATGAAAAAGCTGCGACACTACATGCTCGCTCACACCATCAGACTCGTCTCGAAGGCTGACCCACTCAAATATATCATGTCGAGACCAGTGCTTTCCGGACGTCTAGCCAAGTGGGCCCTGCTGCTACTTGAATTCGACATCACCTTCGTGCCACAGAAAGCGGTTAAAGGACAGGCCCTCGCGGACTTCCTCGCAGAATATCCTCTCCCGGCAGAATGGGAGTTATCAGAAGATCTCCCAGATGAAGAAGTATTCTCTGTTGACATCGCCCCGTCCTGGAAAATGTTCTTCGACGGCGCAGCTAGGCAAGACATAGCGGGAGCCGGAGTCATCTTTGTCACTCCGGACAACGAAATACTCCCCTTCTCATTCCTGCTCTCGGAAGCATGTTCCAACAACGTGGCAGAATATCAAGCCCTACTCATTGGTCTCGAACTGGCCGACGAAATGAACCTTCAAGGACTAGAGATCTTTGGCGACTCTCAACTCGTGATCCAGCAAGTCCTGGGGGCATACGAAGTCAATAAAGAAGACCTGGTACCGTTGCATGCGCGAGCCGTAAAGCTCCTCGAAAAACTCAAGGCTGTTTCCATCCAACACGTTTCCAGAAACCTCAACCAGCAGGCTGACGCACTCGCAAATCTGGCGGCTACACTCCCGTTCCCAGATGAGCGTTCACTCGTCGTCCCCGTCTGCAGGAGATTCGTGGTCATCGAAAAAGAGGGTCCGCCCGAGGTACCAGTTCAAACCAACGCGGTGCATGTCCTCGAGATTAAAGAACAAGACTGGAGGCAACCGTTGGTGGAGTACCTTGTTCATGGTAAACTCCCCGAAGATCCGAAGCGCAAAAGTGACATCCGTCGACGATCTCTAAGGTTCTACCACTTCAACGGCGAACTGTACCGACGAAGCTATGACGGCACACTCCTGAGGTGCCTCGCAAAAGAGGAAGCGGAAGCCGCACTCGAAGAAGTACACGCTGGAATCTGTGGATCACACCAGTCCGGTCCGAAGCTTCACTTCCGCGTCAGAAGGATGGGATACTACTGGCCTACCATGATCAAAGACAGCTTGGAGTACGCGAGAAGATGTCAAGCTTGCCAAATGCACGGGGACTACATTCGTCAACCTCCGGAGCCTTTACACCCAACAATCGCGTCTTGGCCCTTCGACGGATGGGGTCTTGACATCGTCGGTCCTCTGCCCAAATCATCCAAGCAACATCTCTACATCTTGGCGGCAACGGACTACTTCTCCAAGTGGGCTGAAGCGATACCGTTGAGGGAAGTTACAAAGTACTCCGTCATCAGCTTTATCCAGAACGACATCATCTTCCGCTATGGAGTCCCCCGCTACATCGTAACAGATAACGGGAAGCAGTTCAAGAATGCTGCCGTCAGCCAGTTCTGCGCATTGTACAACATTAAGCAGAATTGTTCGACAATGTACAACGCTCCAGCCAACGGTCTAGCAGAAGCCTTCAACAAAACTCTGTGCAAGCTGCTGGAGAAAATCGTCTCGAAGACAAAGAAAGATTGGCACGAACGCATGGGCGAAGCACTATGGGCTTACCGAACATCCTTCCGCACGCCGACACAAGCAACGCCGTATTCCCTCGTCTATGGCGTGGAAGCCGTTCTTCCGCTCGAACTCCAGATCCCGTCACTCAGGATAGCAGTCCAGGAAGGCCTCACCAGCGATGACAACGCCCAGCTCCGCCTAGCAGAATTGGAAGCACTGGATGAAAGACGCCTCGAAGCTCAACAGCGTCTGGAGTGTTATCAGGCCAGGCTCTCTCGCGCCTTCAACAAGAAGATTCGTCCTCGATCATTCCAGATAGGGGAACTGGTGCTGGCGGTCAAACGCCCCATCATTCTCTCGCATCGAGGAGGGAAGAAATTTGATGCCAAATGGGATGGCCCGCATTCCGTCAAGGAAGTCTACTCCAACGGTGCTTATCTCCTCACCACGCCAGAAGGGCTGACACTCGGCCCTATCAACGGCAAGTACCTCAAAAGGTACTATGCCTAAAGCAAGGCCATACCCCTTGTTCAAAAAAAAAAAAAAAAAAAAAAAAAAAAAAAAAAAATGAACTACGTGCGACTTGATCCCCCTTAGGGGGGTACGTAGGCAGCCTGAAAAGTTACTTCAGGTTCAGTCCGACCAAAAGAAAAAGACAACAAAGTTCCATGGAAAGGGTGTGGCAAAATGAGGCGATATTATTAATAAAGCAAAGACAGTACACTGCATAAGTCCCGAAAAGGAAGCCACAATGGAACAAGGAATAACTAAAAGAAGGTGTCCAGAGCTTGAAGACGACGCAGCAGCTCCTCCCTAGTTGCCTCCACTCTTTGAAGCTCCACGGGACGAGCGACCAGAAGCTCGCGACGGGTTGCCAAGTCCGACTGCTGCCTCAAATGACTCGCCTTCAAAGTGCTCTCCGCAGCCTCAGCCCGCTCCAAACGGGACTCCGCCTTCCGAAGTGAGGCGCGCACAGATTCCACCTTCCTCTGGGCCTTCGATAGGCTGGACGTAGCCTCCGCAAGTTGATGCCCGGACTGACTTAGACTCGCCTCAGCGGCCTCCAGCTCAGAAGGGGAGCTCCCCTCCAGCAAAGCCCGCCGGGATCGATAAGCCTCGCTCTCGGTCACAAGCTGGTCCATTTGAGCGACGAAAAGAGAGCTGTCAACTTTGAACTCCGCCAGGCTCGCGCAAAACTCCGCACCATCTGCCGACCACCAGTCCTGGAGGGCGCCAAGACCGGCAGTTTGGAAAGGCTCCAACGTCGACTTGATGTACTGCCGGCAGCTCGAAAGAAGGAACTCTGAGACCCTGCTCCTCGGCCTTAAAACTGGACGAGGCGCCTCGGAGTAGGTAGGCAAGACCCTCCCTGCCGCTGCAACTGCCACAGGAGCCGCCCGCGCCAACAAGGGTGGTGGAACCGGAGAAACCTCCGCTGCCGCTGCGGCCGCAACAGGAGCCGCCTGCGCCAACAAGGGTGGCGGAACTGGAGAAACCGCCGCTACCGCTGCGACAACCGTCTCCACCAAAGGACACGAGGGCACAGTCATCGGGGAACGCCGCTTGTCGATGCTCGAGACTTCAGCCTCCTCGCCAAAAGACAAGGCGTCGACATCGATGTCGTCCAGGTTAATGTCGCCCCTAGGGAAGTTCTCCCCGCAAAGTCCGAGGAGATCTAGATCATCCGGAGGGATATCTAGCCCGCAGGGTTCGGGCACTTCCTGTGCGGCACCGGTGGACGAATGCCCAAGAGGCACCTTTGAAGAGCTCGCTCCACGCTCTACCACTATAACAGAATCTGGTCAAAAGAAAGAAACGATGCTCAGCGTGATAAAGCTTCCTGAACGTAGAGGACAAATAAAATGAAGAGAGTTCCATACCTGTGTGGTCGAACGAAGCGGTCCGGGAAGGAGGAATCACTTCATCTTTCAGAAGTCCAGGCTCCTCGGCATTCTCCGTCAGACAAGGGACTCTCGGGACCATCCCGCGAGGAATGCACATTTTTCTTCTCTTGGGAGGGGCACCCTCAACTTCGGCCTTCGGGAAACAGAATACCCCAGGGGCACTAGTAAGCTCGACATCCAGCACCGGAACGGAAGAAGGGACACAACGAGCGCTGGAAAGACGACTACCGCTCCTCTGCGCCCGCCGAAGTCCCAGTTGGAGGCGGCGGTCCTCTACTCCCGCAGAATGATCAAAGCAGAAATTCCTGAACCCGCTACTCACCAAGACGTCGACTGGAAAACTCGCAAGTAAAGGGGAAACTCGCCCTTTAACCCACTGGCAGTATTCCGGGGTGGCGGCGTCCCGAAGCCCGGATTTGGCCCCAGGGAAGAAACTACTGCCGGTAAAGCGAGCGTAGAGGGAAGCCCACAGACGGTAACCCTCCTGCGGACTGAAACGCCCCTGCAACTGCTGAGGCGTGCCAGGGACTTCCTGTCGAAAACCCTGCTGACGGGCAAAGCGATGGGGGGAGTACTGCTCCACCTCCACCACATCTCCTTTGCGCCAGACTAAGTAGCCAGGGCGGCAGCTGACCATATTCCAGTAAAGACTATCCGGGAGCCCGTCGTTGTCATACACGGTCGACCTCTCCAAAGGCAGCACCGAATGCTCCGACAGAAATTCAAAATCGACGCTCCCCATCCTCCTCAAAAGGGTACGAGCACACTCTTTCGGACGCTCCCAACTGATAAAGGCGTTCAAAATCCCTCCTACCCCTGGGAGGAAAGGTAACTCGGCTGGATGCCCGCGCCTGGCAAAGATCCCCTTCGGGAAATGCAGAGCTATCCAGCCGTACAAATAATGCAAGGGTCCGAAAGCAGCCGACCGGCCGAGCTCCTCCTTGGCCTTATCTGAGCCAGACAAGTCCCAGTAAGTCCCGCTGAGAGCCCGATACAAGGCGCATAGTATGGCTGGGGCTAGATTGAAGAGCTCGCCCCTCTCCATCCTGGAAGCAGCAAGGAAGGTCCCCGGACGAATGGCCTCCCCAGAACACGGAAGCACGAACCGGCAAAGAAAGATGACCAGCCCGGCGGCTCGGTAAACCGATCGCCACTCCTCGCTGTCCCGTTTCAGGCCAAGGAGTTCCCAGGGGCACTGCTTCCCCTCCATTGAGTGCTTCTCTCGAGCCAAGGAATCGATAGGCCTCACAAAGGAGCGAAGCGGAGGTCTTTGCATCTGAGCGATCTTCCACATCGGGTGAGCTGAGGGCGCTGGAGCTCTATACTCGCCTCTGAACCAAAAATCGACCCAAGAAGAAGGACGCACTCGATCTGATTGGTCCCTCGCCGCAATGATAGCATATGCCTTGAACAGAAGGAGGCAAGAACTCGGAGCGTAGCTGCTGTCCAGCAGATCCTTCAAGGCAGGCACCTCCTCTTGGTAGTAGTTCCGTACCTCGGGGCACCCCGAAACGATATGGACATCACGAAGCGAGATGCCTATCTCCCCCGCCCCAGTAAGGAAGGTGTTAGTCTCCGGACACCAAAGCTCACAAAGCGCACGGTACATCCCCTCAGGACGACTGTACTCCCGACGAGCCGGCGCCAGAAATTTGGCCAATAAGTTCATCTCAGGTTCCGCGCCAAAGACCTCGTAGAGCTCGTCCATCCACTCGCGAAAGCCGCAAAGGTACTGGACGTCGCCCCGAGGCCAAGAATCGGGGCCCCATCGGGTCAGCCTAGCACATATCTTCGAGGCAACAACTGGCGTAGGCACGAACTCTTCACCGCAATGATGGAACGGAAGACTCAAACTCGGCCGCAGAAGCTTCATGGAGATCCCTTCGTCAGTATGGATCTTCTCGCTTAATTTCAGCATCCCGCAAGTCGCATCCGCGACTCCATCTTCCGTGATGCGCTCGTGCACAAAGACACGGAGCAACGACAGAAGGTCTTCCCGCCTTGAGCTGCGGTGACGGCGCACACGAGTGAAAGGAAAGCAAAGGCATCTCCTCCCGTCGAAGAAATCCTCGTCTATCCAGCCCGAGGAAGTCAAACTCTCGAAGACGCGGGCCCTGGAGGACCATGAAAGGAGGCAAGTCAAGACAAGCGCACCAAAAAGAAAAAAAAAAAAAAAAAAAAAAAAAAAAAAAGGGCCTGCACCCCTGTCGAGAGGATTGCCCGATTCAAGATTACTCTCCAGCCAGCCCACACCCGTGTCGTGACCCGTGCGCCACGAGCCGACACTGGTATCATCGGCGCCTTCGAAGTTCAAAAAAAAAAAAAAAAAAAAAAAAAAAAAAAACGAGAAGTCAATAAGTGGGGGGGCCCACGGGCCCCTCGCCCCCTTCCAATTGGAGAGCAACAACAAAGAAGGAAAGGGGGGGACCCGCACCCCCCTCCTTCTCCTTCTTCTTCGCCTGCAGCCCGACCAAACCGCCACGCCCGCCGGACCCGGCCCCCGAGCCCGACCCACTCGGTCCCGCAGCCGCCGGACCCGGCCCCCGCGCCCGATCCGCTCGCGCCCGCCACCCTGCACGCCGGCCCCCGCGCCCGATCCGCTCGCGCCCGCCACCCTGCACGCCGGCCGCCGCGCGCGCCGCGCGCCGTCGCCGCCTCCCGCGCGCCACCGCACGCTGCGACCCCGCGCGCCGCCGGCCCCGCCGCGCCCCGCGCCGGTGCTGCTGCCGCTGCTGCCCGTGCAGCCCGGAACCGAACCGAAGAAGAAGAAGAAAGAAAAAAAAAAAAGAAAAGAAAAGAAGGAAAAAAAAAAAAAAAAAAAAAGAAAAAGAAAAAGGAAAAGAAAAGAAAAGAAAAAGAAAAAGAAAAGAAGAAGAAGAAGAAGAAGGAGGAAGAGAGAGGCGGCGAAGGCGACCCGCACCTCAGCCGCGCTCCTCCATCCTCCCCGCCTCGAGCCTCGTCGCATCGTCGCTTCGAACCCGCCTTCGCAACGACCGCGAAATCGCGCACCATCGCCGCCGACGAAAGAAGCGACACCGGGAAGACGGAGCGAGTCGCGTGCAACCCCAGGCAGCTCTCTTCCGACTACGGTCTTCAGAAGCCGGCAGAACCGTCGCGCAAAAGCACAAGGCCGACGAAAAAGGCGACACCGGGAAGACGGAGCAAGTCTCGTGCAACCCCAGGCAGCTCTCTTCAGATCTTCAGAAGCCGGCGGAACCTTCGCAGAGAAACGCAATGACGGAAGAAGGGGGTAGGGGTCCTTAAATAGACCTCCAACCCCGCCCACGAAAGGAATCAAGGACAAACGCTCTACGATTCCTACGTGTCCAAACCCGACACGCTCTCACCGACGCACTCGTCCTTGAGGGGGCATTTGTAGACACACGAATTTCGTCGGACCCGAACCCGACTCACGTGTGCCAACGCGGATGCAAACCCGACACACGGACCCGACTCGCGCGCGCCGATGCGGACCCGGACCCCATGCGCCAAGGGGGGCCGACCCCTACTAGGGTCCGAACCCCATGGGGGCCGGTCCCTACTAGGACCCGAGCCACATGGGGCCGGCCCTAGTAGGACCCGAACCCCATGGGGGGCCGGCCGGCCCTGCAAGGAAAGGGGAGAAAAAGAAAGAAAAGAAAAAGGAAAGAAAAGAAAGGAAAGAAAAGAAAAGGAAAGAAAAGAAAAGGAAAGAAAAGAAAGAAAAGGAAAGAATACCGCCATGCGCGGGGGGAGGTAGCGTATGACGTCTGCACACGCGCGGATCTGCGCCGATCCCTCGATCCGACGCACAAGACGAAGCGCCCGATCGCCATCGATTTCGTGCGCAAAGTCCAGCCATAATTGCACCCGCCAGAAAAGGAAAACAATCAAATGTTATTCCCTTCATCAATGGATGAATAAAATCCGGGTAATTATGAGAGAGATACAAAAGGGATTTGAAATTAAAAAGTTTCCATATCTCTCTCCCCACCTCTTTGCCTATAAATAGAGGGGGTGGGGGAAGGAAAAAATGGTCGAGAAATTGAAGACGAAGCGCCAGAGCTCTGCAGAAGAGAGCACGCTTCTTCATCGACCCAAGGCTTCACGAGGCACAGTCAAGCCTGTCCCGAGGGATCGGCTTACTGAAAGTCCTCATCAACGTGAAGACCCTTGCGCACGACGATCACCCCTTCGACTCCGTTCACGAAGAAGAAAGCTCGGAGAAGAAGAACCCTTCGACTCCGAGGACGCCAGAAGCAAAGGCCGGAGAAGAAGAGGAGCGGCACTACCCCGTCGTCTCCAACAAGCTTCGACTCCGATCAAGCCCAAAAGCCCGGAGAAGAAGAGGAGCGGCACTACCCCGTCGTCTCCAACAAGCTTCGACTCCGATCAAGCCCAAAAGCCCGGAGAAGAAGAGGAGCGGCACTACCCCGTCGTCTCCAACAAGCTTCGACTCCGATCAAGCCCAAAAGCCCGGGGAAGAAGAGGAGCGGCACTACCCCGTCGTCTCCAACAAGTCCTCGATCCCGATCAAGCCCCAAAGCCTGGAGGAGAGAAGCGAAGCGTCATCACCACGTCGTCTTCGACAAACATCTGCACCATCCACGAAGAAGAAAGGCTGGAACAGATCATCCGAAGCGTCACTACCCCGTCGTCTTCATCAACAAAAGCCGACGCTACAACCGTCGCACGGAGATCGGTGCTACCCCCACCATCTTCGAAAGCATTCTTCGACCCCGATCACGCCAAAGAAGCCCGGAGAAGAAGAGAAGTCCCGTTGACACGCAAACCGTCGAAGCACCGGAGAAGTAGCCCACGTCGTTCGAAGAAGAAGATCGAGTAAACGCCAAAGCTAAAGCAACGCAAGAAGCCAAAGCAAAGCCCCAGTAAAGCCCGCGCCAAAGCAAAGCAAGTGCCAAAGCCAAGCGACTACGCCGGCCACGAGCAAAAGCACCGCACGTTCTAGCCGATA
Organism: Chamaelirium japonicum; assembly: GCA_947650365.1. Classification (NCBI taxonomy): domain Eukaryota; kingdom Viridiplantae; phylum Streptophyta; class Magnoliopsida; order Liliales; family Melanthiaceae; genus Chamaelirium; species Chamaelirium japonicum. Next base: position 15,337,327 of record OX393552.1, read on the forward strand.
CGACGCGAAGTCCGGAAGAACGAAAGCATCGCAAGTCTCTCCCAGCTACGTCCAAGTGCAAGCGCCGAAGCAAAGCAAAAGCCAGAGCCACGCCGGAGCCAAGCCAAAGCCAAAAAGCCAAAGTCAAAGCCAACGCCAAAAGCTCGATCGACGCCGCGAACCGACGATCAAGGACACCGAGGTCAAGCAAGGAACGAGGAAGACGCGAAGACCGAGGAACGAAGCCGAAAACCCCCTAGCCGAGAAAGCGCGAAGCACGGAAGGGACAAAGCAACGGTGGACATTCCTTAGCCTCTCCAAAACCCTCTCCCTGTAAAGACCCCTGTCCTGGGCTTCTCCTTCAGAGCTCTCGCACGAACACCACGTGGAGACGCGGATCAAAGGGATCCCCCAGAAGATCTTTCCCACAATCCCTTGATCAAAACTCGCCGCAACCCGGACTCGCTACACCCGAGCAACCCGGGTCCCGGCCACAATTGTAATCTCGTTTTGTGCAATAAAGCCGACCCGTACCTTTTTTGCGCATACAGATTTCTGGCACGCCCGGTGGGACCTCTTCTCCTTTCATCCGTACGGTTGAAGAAGCTGCTTGAAGTTTGCAATGGCCGGAACGAACAACGATGCGTTTGCTCCAAGCCTCTCACCAATCGCCGAGTCTCCTCTACTCCGCCACGGTGATCCAGTAAATCCGGAGGGTGATGCTCCTCCAATGGTGCGCGTCTACACTCGGCGTACACGGACTCTTGCGGACATCTCCGTGCCAGAAGCTACTACCGAAGATGCTCGCCAAAGCACCGACGAGGCCCTGGTGCATGAAGAAACGAGCCTCGATCCTGGAGCCCATGTCCAGAAGTTTGGGGAGGACCAGCCCCAACCCCGAACCAGTTCGGGTTCTCCAGCAGACGTTGCACCTCCTCTGCAGGGGGCAAACATCAATCATCAGCCAGAAGCAAGTCGGCGTAACTACGTCTCAGATGATGACGGCGAGGATGCGAACATGCAACACCGAGGCGTTCTCCGTCACCACCCTCCGACCGCTCTTCAGCTCCAAGTCATGCAGATGAACGAGCACATGGCGCAGATTACTCGGCTAATGGAGGAGAAGGATCGTCACATCAACGCTCTGCTCCAGAAGCTAAGCGTAAAGGACGCTGCAGCAGTTAGCCAACCCGTCGCTTCTCCGGTAGCCGCTCCAGTTCCGTCTTCAACTCCCGCTCCTGCAGAAGTCGCTCCGACGATTCAAGCAGTTACTCCAGCGCTCTCCTCGGCTCCCGTCCCATTGGAAGTCGTCTACCCGGCGCCAGCCTCGGCGGCCACTCAACCTCCAGCAACGGCAACGATGAATGCTCAGCAAGTCCAAGCGTTGATAGCCGACATGATGCGTTCTCACGGCAGTGGCCTTCCTCCGATCACGGCGGCATACTCGAAGCCCTACACTACGAGGATCCAGCAGCTACGCTTCCCAATCGGATTCCAGCCGCCAAAGTTTCAGCACTTCGACGGAAAGGGAAATCCGAGACAGCACGTTGCCCACTTCATCGAGACCTGCAATAATGCCGGCACATATGGCGACGAGATGGTGAAGCAATTCGTCCGCACCCTCAAAGGCAACGCGTTCGACTGGTACGTTGATCTTCCTGCAGGAACCATTGACAGCTGGGATCAGATGGAGAGGGAGTTCCTCAATCGCTTCTACAGCACCAGACGAACCGTCAGCATGATCGAGCTCACCGCCGTCAAGCAAAGGAAAGACGAGCCAGTGATCGACTACATCGACAGGTGGAGGAACCTCGTGCTGAATTCACGAGACCGCTTGTCTGAAGACTCGGCCATCGAGATGTGCACCCAAGGCATGCACTGGGGTCTGCTCTACATCCTCAAAGGTATCAAGCCTCGGTCTTTCGAAGAACTCGCAACTCGGGCTCATGACATGGAACTCAGCCTAGCAAACCGCGGGGACTCGAAGAACAAGGACTTCTTGAAGATAGAGAAGAAGGACAAGCCACCGGCAACGAAACCGAAACAAGTCAATGTTGCCGACGTCGCTTCGACCTCCAAACCGCTCAAGATCGTTGGCAAGCCGGATCAGAAGAAGGGAGTCGCCATACCACCGCCTCCGCCGCCAAGACAAAGGATGACTCTCGAGGAGCTCGAAGCAAAGGAGTACCCCTTCCCAGACTCGGAAGTCTCCTCCATGTTCGACCAACTGCTGCAAGAGAAGATGATAGAGCTACCTCCTTCGAAGAGGCCCGAGCAGATGCATCGTGTCGACGACCCTCTCTTCTGCAAATACCACCGGGTGGTAAGTCATCCCATCGAAAGGTGCTTCGTCTTCAAGGAAAGAATCATGGCGCTCGCTAAACAAGGGAAGATAGAGATCGACTCCGGGGAGGTTGCTACGGCCAACATGACGTCCATCACCTTCGGCTCCTTCTCGCCGGTACTCGTTGCCGCTCGACGAAGCATGCCCAAATTGCGCCTCAATCGTCAAGCGTCAATCGCTAAGTCGACTTCCCAGCCGAAAATCTCGAAGCGACGTCAACGTACTCCTGCGTTCTCCGAGGAGGAAACACCGCTGCCCTGGGGGCAATCATCGCTCACGCCAGCACCTTTTCCAGGCAATACTGCATCCCAACGAACGCTCCAAAGGAGATACGAGCAAGGAGACCCAGAAGTCGGCCTGCTGGGCCAGCCGTCGGGGAAGTTTGACTATTACGTCCTCTACTCAAGGCCTCCATCCGTTCCAATCGAAGAAATCAAGCCCACCGGCTGGGGATCGGGAGAAGAGCCAGTGGAACCTCGAGAAGAGCAAGTCCCTTCCAGCCAAGCTATGTCCCAACGCGCTCTTAGAGAAAGATACGAGCAGGGAGACCCAGAAGTCGGTCTGCTGGGCCAGCCATCAGGGAAGTTTGACTATTACGTCCTCTACTCAAGGCCTCCATCCGTTCCAATCGAAGAAATCAAGCCCACCGGCTGGGGATCGGAAGATGAGCAAGTAGAGCCTCCGGAAGAACAAGTGTCATCAAAGAAGCCAGTTGCTGCTGACGACCATCATTCTAGCGAAGGGGAATCCACCGACGAAGAAGCATGGGTCATGCTACCGCGGCGGCGAAAGCCTTGGCAAGAAAAGAAGCTCAAGCAAGACCGTGTGATGAGGGGATTCACCAAGCGGAAGACCTACAAGAAGAAAAGCAAGACTCCAGGAAGGAAGGCGTTCAAAGTACCGCCAGCGAGCCGAGACGATATCCTTCAGCAGAGTCTTCCAGAACCGACAACTTTGCAAGAGTTCTTCCCGGATCACTTCCTCCCGGTGGACCAACACGTCAAGGTGTCTTGTTGCATGGTCGAAGTCCATGAAGTGTCGGAAAGAAAGAACAAAGGCGAAACTTCTGAAGAAGGCGACTCCACCGATGAGGGGGACGACTCCAACGATGGGGGCACCGCCGCTCACGACGAAGCAATCTTGCACATGCCGCTCGTAGAGGCTTTGCATCTTCCGAAGAAGGCTCGCCTGGCAATGGCGGCGGCCTTGGCCGATCCAGATAGCTACAAGAGAAAAAGGAAGGATGACCAGAAGGGCAAAGCTGTAGCCTCGTGTGATGCAACGATAACCTTTTCAGACGAGGACCTGCAACTCGGGACGCGATTGCACAACCGGCCTCTTTACGTTTCGGGATACATCAAGGAGAAGCCAGTGAACCGAATCTTATTGGACTGTGGCTCCGCTGTCAACATCATGCCCATCCAGACGATGCGGCAACTCGGCATTACCGACGACCAGCTCTCACCAAGTCAGTTGGTCATTCAAGGCTTCAACCAAGGCGGACAGTCCACCGTTGGAATCATTCGTCTGAAGCTTTCCATCGGCCCGCTAGATACGACGGTCCTCTTCCACATCATCGACTGCCGGACATCATATCGTCTCCTGCTAGGAAGACCATGGCTGCACGAGAATGGCATCATAGTATCCACCTGGCATCAATGCCTCAAGTACTACGAAGAAGGCGTGGAGAGGTGCATAGTTGCGGACGACAAGCCATTCAACGAGGCCGAGGCACACCTGGCCGACGCTAAATTCTACCAAGCAAAGGGCCTGGTCGCGGAAGTTCTGCCGGCTAAAACCCCTCGAGCTCAAAAGATTGAAGAAGTAAATAAGGAAAAGACTCCTCTTCCCGGGAATCCAGTGCCATCTTCGGACGAGGCGAGACCCAAGGTCCAAGGAACGCCGAAACCTGGACAAAGGATGCGCATCAGCTTCGAGCCAAGAGCAATGCAACATACCCCGTTGCCAATCCAAACGGCGCCTGTCTTGCGTCTCGCGCCTCAGTGGCTCCGCAAATCCGAGCGATCGCCTTCTACTCCGACAAGGAAGCTGGCCCCAACGTTATCTCAGGCCAATGTCATCACTCTGCAAGAAATGACGGTGCCACTACCTAGTCTGGCAGAAGCTCCGAACCCAAGCAGACCCGTCGAATCGGCAGACCTCGAGCCACTCGGATTCAAACCGGAAGGGAGTTGGGGGCAAAATGCTGCCAAATTGCTGTTTAGAGCTGGCTATAACGAGGAAAGCGCCATGGGCACACTCCCACCAGCAGCAACTCCGCATGGGATGACAAGAACTCAAGCTCGGCTATTTCAAAACGGAGAGCAAATTCCCCCGAACCGCCGAGGCATCGGCTCCAGTCAAGCTCCGTTGGTCATCAGAACCGCAACGAAGAAGAACTTCACCTCGAACTACATCGAGGCGAGGATAGTAGATGAAGCAGCTGAAGGATCGATAATCTCCGATGCACTCTCCACCTACCTCAGCCATCCAGACAGCAGGAGAAGGCGACGACGGGCTCGATGCCAAGCCTTGTTCCGGAAGCAAACCAGAGGTGGTAAAGACTGGTCGAATCGAAAACGCACATCCGTGTTCGAGAGGCTCGGGCCAGTCAAACATTCAAAGAAGAAGTCAGTGTTCGATCGCCTGGAAATGCCTATCGAGGACTTCGTCTCAACACCCACCCACCCACCCATGGCTGCCGTCCATCATATCTCCATTACGGAGCCCGACAACGGTGAAACTTCTACGTCGGACGACGAGTTGCCCGACGCCCCGCCAGTCCTCGAAGAAGGGGGGCAGTCCACCGTTGATGACTTGAAGGAAATCAACTTGGGCACGGAGACGGAGCCTCGGCCTACATTCGTCAGCACGCTCTTAACCCCGGAGGAAGAAGCTGCATACATCAAACTGCTTAAAGAATACAGAGACGTCTTCGCATGGTCCTACAAGGAGATGCCGGGCCTCGATCCAAAAATCGCAGTGCACCAGCTCAGCGTCAAACACGGAGCCAGCGCTATCAAGCAAGGACAAAGACGCTACCGGCCAGAACTGATACCCCAAATAGAAGGCGAAGTCAACAAATTGATCGAAGCCGGCTTCATTCGAGAGGTCAAGTACCCGACATGGATCTCTAGCGTCGTCCCCGTCAAAAAGAAGAACGGCCAAATCCGAGTGTGCGTGGACTTCAGAGACTTGAATAACGCATGTCCAAAGGACGACTTCCCCTTGCCAATCACGGAGCTAATGGTTGATGCGACGACTGGTCACGAGGTGCTCACTTTCATGGATGGATCATCGGGCTACAACCAGATTCGGATGGCACCCAAGGACGAGGAGCTCACGGCATTCCGCACACCGAAAGGAATCTACTGCTACAAGGTAATGCCGTTCGGCTTGAAGAACGCGGGAGCCACCTACCAGCGAGCTATGCAGAAGATCTTTGACGACATTCTTCATCAAAACGTGGAGTGTTATGTCGACGACCTCGTGGTGAAATCCAAGAAGAAATCGGCACATCTACAAGATCTTGAGCTAATCTTCAGACGACTTCGAAGGTACCAACTCCGCATGAATCCGCTCAAGTGCGCGTTCGGAGTCTCCTCGGGTAAATTCCTCGGCTTCGTCGTCCGACATCGTGGCATTGAGATAGATCAATCCAAAATTGATGCTATCGTCAACATGCCCGTACCAAAGACAGTGCGAGACCTCAGAGGCCTCCAGGGACACTTGGCGTATATCCGGAGATTCATCGCCAACCTGGCTGGAAAGTGCCACCCTTTTAGTCGCCTCATGAAGAAAGGAGCGTCGTTCACATGGGATGAAGCGTGCCAAGAAGCACTCCAAAACATCAAAGCATATCTACTGAAGCCGCCAGTCCTATCAGCACCGGTTCAAGGGAGGCCGCTCATCCTCTACATCGCCGCCCAAGAGCAATCCTTGGGGGCACTCCTGGCCCAGAACAATGAACTTGGCGTGGAAACAGCTTGCTACTACTTAAGCCGCACTCTCGTCGGCGCAGAGCTGAATTACTCCCCAATCGAGAAGGTCTGCCTAGCACTCATCTTCGCCATGAAAAAGCTGCGACACTACATGCTCGCTCACACCATCAGACTCGTCTCGAAGGCTGACCCACTCAAATATATCATGTCGAGACCAGTGCTTTCCGGACGTCTAGCCAAGTGGGCCCTGCTGCTACTTGAATTCGACATCACCTTCGTGCCACAGAAAGCGGTTAAAGGACAGGCCCTCGCGGACTTCCTCGCAGAATATCCTCTCCCGGCAGAATGGGAGTTATCAGAAGATCTCCCAGATGAAGAAGTATTCTCTGTTGACATCGCCCCGTCCTGGAAAATGTTCTTCGACGGCGCAGCTAGGCAAGACATAGCGGGAGCCGGAGTCATCTTTGTCACTCCGGACAACGAAATACTCCCCTTCTCATTCCTGCTCTCGGAAGCATGTTCCAACAACGTGGCAGAATATCAAGCCCTACTCATTGGTCTCGAACTGGCCGACGAAATGAACCTTCAAGGACTAGAGATCTTTGGCGACTCTCAACTCGTGATCCAGCAAGTCCTGGGGGCATACGAAGTCAATAAAGAAGACCTGGTACCGTTGCATGCGCGAGCCGTAAAGCTCCTCGAAAAACTCAAGGCTGTTTCCATCCAACACGTTTCCAGAAACCTCAACCAGCAGGCTGACGCACTCGCAAATCTGGCGGCTACACTCCCGTTCCCAGATGAGCGTTCACTCGTCGTCCCCGTCTGCAGGAGATTCGTGGTCATCGAAAAAGAGGGTCCGCCCGAGGTACCAGTTCAAACCAACGCGGTGCATGTCCTCGAGATTAAAGAACAAGACTGGAGGCAACCGTTGGTGGAGTACCTTGTTCATGGTAAACTCCCCGAAGATCCGAAGCGCAAAAGTGACATCCGTCGACGATCTCTAAGGTTCTACCACTTCAACGGCGAACTGTACCGACGAAGCTATGACGGCACACTCCTGAGGTGCCTCGCAAAAGAGGAAGCGGAAGCCGCACTCGAAGAAGTACACGCTGGAATCTGTGGATCACACCAGTCCGGTCCGAAGCTTCACTTCCGCGTCAGAAGGATGGGATACTACTGGCCTACCATGATCAAAGACAGCTTGGAGTACGCGAGAAGATGTCAAGCTTGCCAAATGCACGGGGACTACATTCGTCAACCTCCGGAGCCTTTACACCCAACAATCGCGTCTTGGCCCTTCGACGGATGGGGTCTTGACATCGTCGGTCCTCTGCCCAAATCATCCAAGCAACATCTCTACATCTTGGCGGCAACGGACTACTTCTCCAAGTGGGCTGAAGCGATACCGTTGAGGGAAGTTACAAAGTACTCCGTCATCAGCTTTATCCAGAACGACATCATCTTCCGCTATGGAGTCCCCCGCTACATCGTAACAGATAACGGGAAGCAGTTCAAGAATGCTGCCGTCAGCCAGTTCTGCGCATTGTACAACATTAAGCAGAATTGTTCGACAATGTACAACGCTCCAGCCAACGGTCTAGCAGAAGCCTTCAACAAAACTCTGTGCAAGCTGCTGGAGAAAATCGTCTCGAAGACAAAGAAAGATTGGCACGAACGCATGGGCGAAGCACTATGGGCTTACCGAACATCCTTCCGCACGCCGACACAAGCAACGCCGTATTCCCTCGTCTATGGCGTGGAAGCCGTTCTTCCGCTCGAACTCCAGATCCCGTCACTCAGGATAGCAGTCCAGGAAGGCCTCACCAGCGATGACAACGCCCAGCTCCGCCTAGCAGAATTGGAAGCACTGGATGAAAGACGCCTCGAAGCTCAACAGCGTCTGGAGTGTTATCAGGCCAGGCTCTCTCGCGCCTTCAACAAGAAGATTCGTCCTCGATCATTCCAGATAGGGGAACTGGTGCTGGCGGTCAAACGCCCCATCATTCTCTCGCATCGAGGAGGGAAGAAATTTGATGCCAAATGGGATGGCCCGCATTCCGTCAAGGAAGTCTACTCCAACGGTGCTTATCTCCTCACCACGCCAGAAGGGCTGACACTCGGCCCTATCAACGGCAAGTACCTCAAAAGGTACTATGCCTAAAGCAAGGCCATACCCCTTGTTCAAAAAAAAAAAAAAAAAAAAAAAAAAAAAAAAAAAATGAACTACGTGCGACTTGATCCCCCTTAGGGGGGTACGTAGGCAGCCTGAAAAGTTACTTCAGGTTCAGTCCGACCAAAAGAAAAAGACAACAAAGTTCCATGGAAAGGGTGTGGCAAAATGAGGCGATATTATTAATAAAGCAAAGACAGTACACTGCATAAGTCCCGAAAAGGAAGCCACAATGGAACAAGGAATAACTAAAAGAAGGTGTCCAGAGCTTGAAGACGACGCAGCAGCTCCTCCCTAGTTGCCTCCACTCTTTGAAGCTCCACGGGACGAGCGACCAGAAGCTCGCGACGGGTTGCCAAGTCCGACTGCTGCCTCAAATGACTCGCCTTCAAAGTGCTCTCCGCAGCCTCAGCCCGCTCCAAACGGGACTCCGCCTTCCGAAGTGAGGCGCGCACAGATTCCACCTTCCTCTGGGCCTTCGATAGGCTGGACGTAGCCTCCGCAAGTTGATGCCCGGACTGACTTAGACTCGCCTCAGCGGCCTCCAGCTCAGAAGGGGAGCTCCCCTCCAGCAAAGCCCGCCGGGATCGATAAGCCTCGCTCTCGGTCACAAGCTGGTCCATTTGAGCGACGAAAAGAGAGCTGTCAACTTTGAACTCCGCCAGGCTCGCGCAAAACTCCGCACCATCTGCCGACCACCAGTCCTGGAGGGCGCCAAGACCGGCAGTTTGGAAAGGCTCCAACGTCGACTTGATGTACTGCCGGCAGCTCGAAAGAAGGAACTCTGAGACCCTGCTCCTCGGCCTTAAAACTGGACGAGGCGCCTCGGAGTAGGTAGGCAAGACCCTCCCTGCCGCTGCAACTGCCACAGGAGCCGCCCGCGCCAACAAGGGTGGTGGAACCGGAGAAACCTCCGCTGCCGCTGCGGCCGCAACAGGAGCCGCCTGCGCCAACAAGGGTGGCGGAACTGGAGAAACCGCCGCTACCGCTGCGACAACCGTCTCCACCAAAGGACACGAGGGCACAGTCATCGGGGAACGCCGCTTGTCGATGCTCGAGACTTCAGCCTCCTCGCCAAAAGACAAGGCGTCGACATCGATGTCGTCCAGGTTAATGTCGCCCCTAGGGAAGTTCTCCCCGCAAAGTCCGAGGAGATCTAGATCATCCGGAGGGATATCTAGCCCGCAGGGTTCGGGCACTTCCTGTGCGGCACCGGTGGACGAATGCCCAAGAGGCACCTTTGAAGAGCTCGCTCCACGCTCTACCACTATAACAGAATCTGGTCAAAAGAAAGAAACGATGCTCAGCGTGATAAAGCTTCCTGAACGTAGAGGACAAATAAAATGAAGAGAGTTCCATACCTGTGTGGTCGAACGAAGCGGTCCGGGAAGGAGGAATCACTTCATCTTTCAGAAGTCCAGGCTCCTCGGCATTCTCCGTCAGACAAGGGACTCTCGGGACCATCCCGCGAGGAATGCACATTTTTCTTCTCTTGGGAGGGGCACCCTCAACTTCGGCCTTCGGGAAACAGAATACCCCAGGGGCACTAGTAAGCTCGACATCCAGCACCGGAACGGAAGAAGGGACACAACGAGCGCTGGAAAGACGACTACCGCTCCTCTGCGCCCGCCGAAGTCCCAGTTGGAGGCGGCGGTCCTCTACTCCCGCAGAATGATCAAAGCAGAAATTCCTGAACCCGCTACTCACCAAGACGTCGACTGGAAAACTCGCAAGTAAAGGGGAAACTCGCCCTTTAACCCACTGGCAGTATTCCGGGGTGGCGGCGTCCCGAAGCCCGGATTTGGCCCCAGGGAAGAAACTACTGCCGGTAAAGCGAGCGTAGAGGGAAGCCCACAGACGGTAACCCTCCTGCGGACTGAAACGCCCCTGCAACTGCTGAGGCGTGCCAGGGACTTCCTGTCGAAAACCCTGCTGACGGGCAAAGCGATGGGGGGAGTACTGCTCCACCTCCACCACATCTCCTTTGCGCCAGACTAAGTAGCCAGGGCGGCAGCTGACCATATTCCAGTAAAGACTATCCGGGAGCCCGTCGTTGTCATACACGGTCGACCTCTCCAAAGGCAGCACCGAATGCTCCGACAGAAATTCAAAATCGACGCTCCCCATCCTCCTCAAAAGGGTACGAGCACACTCTTTCGGACGCTCCCAACTGATAAAGGCGTTCAAAATCCCTCCTACCCCTGGGAGGAAAGGTAACTCGGCTGGATGCCCGCGCCTGGCAAAGATCCCCTTCGGGAAATGCAGAGCTATCCAGCCGTACAAATAATGCAAGGGTCCGAAAGCAGCCGACCGGCCGAGCTCCTCCTTGGCCTTATCTGAGCCAGACAAGTCCCAGTAAGTCCCGCTGAGAGCCCGATACAAGGCGCATAGTATGGCTGGGGCTAGATTGAAGAGCTCGCCCCTCTCCATCCTGGAAGCAGCAAGGAAGGTCCCCGGACGAATGGCCTCCCCAGAACACGGAAGCACGAACCGGCAAAGAAAGATGACCAGCCCGGCGGCTCGGTAAACCGATCGCCACTCCTCGCTGTCCCGTTTCAGGCCAAGGAGTTCCCAGGGGCACTGCTTCCCCTCCATTGAGTGCTTCTCTCGAGCCAAGGAATCGATAGGCCTCACAAAGGAGCGAAGCGGAGGTCTTTGCATCTGAGCGACCCGGGTCCCGGCCACAATTGTAATCTCGTTTTGTGCAATAAAGCCGACCCGTACCTTTTTTGCGCATACACCCTCCATCCCCCAGCACATAGGGGTGGCAATGGGTCGAGTCATGTCGGGTCGGGTTTGTGTCGTGTCTAGTTTTGGATCGTGTCCAAAACCCCTAGAACCGGATCCGATCCGTTTAGCTAATCGTGTTTAGATCCGTACCCGACCCATTTATAAATGGGTAGACACAATAAGACCCGTTTACCACGTGAGTTTATTCAATTGACCCGATCCGACCCAATCCGACTCGACCTGACCAAACTCGATACACCCGCTAGTACTATATATTACAGTATCAGATTGCGGGTAGACTCGACCCGATAGGACCCATTGAATTTTAAACGGGTCTTTCCGGATCTACCGTGTCCAGACCCTAAATCCGGACCCTACCCGTTTATTAAACGGGTCTATCGTGTCGACCCGTTTACGACCTGAACCCATTTAGCCCTGACTCAGACCCAGACCCGCTAACTTCGTGTCAGGTCCGAAATTGCCAGTCCTACCAACACACCCCGTCCTTCTCGGATCCGTCGTCAGCTCTCCTCCTGCCCTGCCTCTCCTCCTCTTATGCATCAAAACAGATGCAACTATAAGGAGAATGAGCTAATTGGAAAGGGTAAGCTTGTTTGTTTGGCAAGAGGAGGAGTTCAAAATGATAAAAATCCAATTTATAATTATAAAAAAATCCAATTTAGACGTGCAATTGATTAATGCCCTAATCATTAATTAATGTCTGATAATAGTTTATGCTTTATTTAAGATGTACGTGGGGTTAGTTGAGCTCTCCTCCTGCCCTGCCTCTCCTCCTCTTATAATCATTAATTAATGTGGCGGCTCACTTCGAGATTTTTTTTTTATGCAAGATTTCATCTTGTTTTTGTTAATTTTTCTTAACAATATTACAACTCTCAAGTAAAACTAGAGAGGGATATTTTTCCCAATAGCATGATTAGGGTTATATCATACGATAAAGCTAGTCATTAGCCATTGAATATCCTGATATATATATATACATATTAGTAATGTCCATGTCTGTCGGCATGCACATTCAGTGAGGGTGTGATAAAATTTTGAGGAAGGAGAATATTTTAAGGGTGACAATAATAATTCAAAAACGGTGATAATATTTAAAGAGAGGTGAAAATATTTCGAGGACATCAACATAAAAGAAATGTGAAGATGATCATATCGGCACGCACATTTGGCAAGGGTGCCCAAATTCGTTGGGGCATCCACATCACCTTTTATTCTCATCACAATAATTTGGAAAACCCTAAATCATCAGTTGATTTGACAAACTCTAATGAATTGGTTTCCATCTCAACAATAAACATAAATAAAATGTTAGGGAGAGAGAGAGAGAGAGAGAGAGAGAGAGAGAGAGAGAGAGAGAGAGAGAGAGAGAGAGAGAGAGAGAGAGAGAGAGGACATCATCGTAAGAGGCATCTAATCAATAGTGGCGGCCATCCAATCAATTAAGGGTGGCAATAGGTCGGGTCGGGTTGGGTTCGGGTCGGGTTGAGACATAGGTATAAGGACAAAGCATCCAATTCGAACCTGACCTGTGTAATAAATAGGTCAAAAACTTAAATCCAAACCCAACCCACCTTATAAACGGGTTGACCCGACCCAACCCATTTAACTCGTTTAATAAATGGGACGGGTCAGGTTGGATCAATAGAACCTATATAAAACGCACGTGCTTGATAGGGTTGGGTCGGGTTTCATCGGGTTGCGTCGGGTTGGGTCAGGTTTGATTGGGTTAGGTCAGGTTAGATCGGGTCGGGTTGGGTTGACACAACCCATTTGGTAAACAGGTCAATCGGGTTATAAGTACAAACACAAGCATGACCTGTTTAACAAATTGATCAGTCAAGTCAACCAGTTTATGACCCGAACCCGTTTAGGTCAAATCCAAACCCGCAAACTTTTGGTCGAGTTCAGGTCGGGTCAAGGATTGCCACCCCTACTATCAATATGCAATGGCTGCATTTGAGATGAATATAAGGTATTGATTAAATACGCCAACAGAGCAATGCTTTTGAAAGAGAAAAATGATAAGTAAAATCACAATACTGGTGATCACCATACACATGCAAGCTGTTGTCAAATGATAGGTAAATTATGCCATCAGAACAATGCTTTCGGACATGAGGTGATCGGATTCAACCGGAGTGCACCTGAGAATGGCAGGAGTAACACCCAGATCAAGGAATATGTGAAGGGATTGCAGGCGAGAAGATCCCCTTACCTTCTTCTTCTTCTATCTCTCTCTCTCTCTAGAATATAAAAAATCAAAAATTTAACCTAGCTCACCGTCTCCTCCTCAGCTCCATCTAAGATGAGCAAAAACTATCAGAGAAAGGTGTGGAACTGAGAGAGAGAGAGAGAGAGAGAGAGAGAGAGAGAGAGAGAGAGAGAGAGAGAGTCTCTCTCTCTCTCTCAATCCGATAGTGAGTGACAAAATCATCGATAAAATGGAGATCTCACTGTTTTCGATTTGGGGATGAACTCGAAAAGAGGAGAGGAAAAATAGGGATCACAAAATCCTATTGAAGTGCAGCAAATGGTTAATGCATAAGACGGCTTTGATCTCGGTCATCGATTGATCTCAGCAAATGCTCCAGATGGCTATCATCTCCGCAAATGGCTAGAACCGTGATGGTTAATTTTAGGAAGGGAGATTTTTCCTGATTCTTCAATCGGGATACAAGATTTGGGTGCAATTGCAGAGGGATTTGGAAAGGGTGCGGCTGTGACATTTGGGAAATGGAGAGATGGCTTCCAAATCTATATTATTCTTTTTGGACGGGATGGATCATAACCATTCTTTGTATTTATTCAAATCAATCACAGCTATTAATCTGTCTCTTCATGTTTGTCCTCCCCACAAAACCCTAAAATATATATATATATATATATATATATATATATATATATATATATATATATATATATATATATATATATATATATATATATATATATATATATATATATATATATATATATATATATATATATATATATATATATATATATGAGGAATGGGATGCTGCCTATCAAAGCAGCGTTTTTTGCTGCTTTGATACATTGTTTGACCATCCTAGAAGTTTTGGAATTTGATGAAATTTGGTGAGGGTGTTGTCTAGGGTAAGATGATCATCCTCACAAATTTTCATCAAATTCCAAAACTTCTAAGAGGGTCAAATGGTCGAAGCAAAATCTGCAGTCACCGTTAAAATCTGCAGATTTTGCTTCGACTATTTGACCCTCTTAGAAGTTTTTGAATTTGATGAAAATTTGTGAGGATGATCATCTTACCCTAGACAACACCCTCATCAAATTTCATCAAATTCCAAAACTTCTAGGATGGTCAAACAATGTATCAAAACAGCAAAAAATGCTGCTTTGATAGGCAGC
>OX393552.1:15356901-15374774 GCA_947650365.1 Chamaelirium japonicum
TGGACCCCCCTACCTCTATTTTAGCACACGGCCGACCCTATAGGAGGGGGACTTGGAATCCCCCTGCTTCATTTTAACACGCGACCTACCCGCGACGAGTTTGCAGCTCCCGGTAACTTCATGTTCGCCTGCTTCATTTTAGTACGCGACCTACCCGCGACGAGTTTGCAGCTCCTGGTAACTTCGCGTTCGCCTTCTCCTCCGCTTCGCATGTGGCCGACCAGTAAAAAAGTTACGGCTCCCGGTAAGTTCATCTGGGTACACACAATACCCCCTCCTGATTGGTCGGTTTTCAGCCCCGCCCGATCAGGATCATTTTGCCTCGGTTTGCGTACAGGTCTCGATTTGCATGCCACAATGGTGCTAATCTCCATTTTAGTGTTGCTGGAACTTCAAATGGTTGTCCGGGTTTTTCTCGGTTTTTTGCCACATGGCGTCACCACGCGTCACCACCTAGCCTCCTTCTTTTTCGAAATCCGAACCAACTCCAAAAGTTCCAACTTTTCTTATAAATAGGACTCAGAGGGTTCATATTTCTTCCTCTGCTTCAGATTTTCTCTCATTCTCTTCTGTTGTGGAAGGCTTGCTTGGGTCGGCGGAGCGTTGCGTGAGTTGGTAGCTTCGCTGCAGCTCTCTTTTAAATACACGCCTCGGGGCTGCGTGTAGGAGGTAGCTTTGTCGTAGCTCTTTTTTGGATACACGCCTCGGGGCTGCGTGTTGGAGGTAGCTTCGTCGTAGCTCTTTTTAGATACACGCCTCGGGGTTGCGTGTTGGAGATTGCACGTCTTGTTGCGTGAGCCAGTAACTTCTTCACCGACGATGTCATTCAGTTGGTTCACCGTACCTAAGAATTTCCCACTACTGGAAGACGTCCAGGCGGCGTACTGCATTCCCAATGACATATCTCTTTCCTTCGCTACTAGTCCCTTGGACCCTACGGACGATCGCACGATCGTCACTCTGGGACAGCTGCAGTATGGCCTGAGACTTCCTCTTGCCAGCTTCTCGGGTCGTCTGTTGGAGCGTATGGGAGTGTCTCCGGGCCAGATTGTCGGCAACGGGTGGTGGATCCTTCGGTGTATTGAATCGATAGAAGAGATGGTGGGGCAGCAGCTTTGTGTGGCCTACTTCCTAAAGAAGTACTTTATAAAGGACTACAAGATGACCGTCGGCAACGTGTACTTGTATTTCAGTTTGCAGGCACGCGTCGGTAGTCGTCCTCCTATTGGGGGCTTGTCCGACTCCGTTAGGGGCTGGAAGGAATGTCCCCTTGTGATTGGAGGACCATAGAGAGGTTGCCACAAAGTCCCCAGAACTGTCTCCTATCTAGCAAATACTATTAAAGATTTCTACCCATCAAGGCAACTCCAGTGCCCCGAGGGTGTTGAGAAAGACTTGGACGCGCTGATCAAGCAAGTCACCCAGGATGACGACGACTGGTGGCAGTTATTTTCAAAGCTCCCGATAGTCAGAGCTCACAACATGCCCAAGAAGGATAAATAGCTGACGACAACTAGTAGAGGAGAGGATCCATCTGCTCCTTCTACGGAGCTTTCCGATAGGTATGTCAGTTCCGTTAGATACTACAATCCCAATACAGTATCGTTTAAGCTTTGCGTGATCATCAGGCATCGCACAAGGTCTACTACAGCTGTGGGTGACAGTAGACGAACAGCTGCCGCTCGTGACATAGTGGCGCCAACTGGGAACTCAAGGAGGCGCGTCCTTCTGGGTGAGTCTACTAGTGACATTGGTAAAGATGACGTCTTCGACATTCACGTCACAAGACAATCTGCTTACAAGGTACTACGCTCCCTTCCCGACGACTGGGTGGAAGATGTGCTCTCCCCCCTGGTCCGCGCTACGTTAAGGTAGAGGAGACGGAGATGTCTCGTGGATACACTCTCCCTCCTTCCTGCGGGAGGAGTCGACAAGCCGTGCCATCCGGCTCAGTCGGGTCGGGAGCTTGTACTTCATCTCACACTCGAGCTGCCCCGTTTTCTGCCGTGCCGGGGGCTCATTTGAACATACGCCAGCACGCTCCTTCGCCTTCTTCCTCTGCCTCGATGGGTGCCGTTAGGTCCCCCCCTAGGTCACTTGGCCAGGCAACGGAGGCTACATCTCGCCGCCGTTCTAGCTGGACCTCCGCTCACCATGAGGTGGAGGAAGAGGGCGTGGTTCCTCCTTCGGGACGTGAGGGGGAGGATACGGGAGCCGACGGTTATAGCTGGCAGGACCCACTTATTGACCTCCACGAGATGATGAGTCTTCTCGGAGTTGATAACTTGCTTGCAGTAGTAGCTCCCTCTACCAACTCATTAACACTTATCACTTCCACTCTTGACAGATAGGTAGCCGCATCACCATACTGGCCAGCCGAGTTGCAGAAGGGGGCGCTCAAAAGATTGCTCAACTTGAGCTCTCCCTGAGGACTGCTAATCGGGAGTTGGCTAGAACCCGCGAGATGCTGTCAGATGCTAGGAAGCTCCACTCTGAGGAGGTGGCCGAAATCAGGGCCCAAGTTGAACTCGCGAAGGCGGATCTTACTACCGATCGCTTCAATCTTGAGGCGGCTCTAGAGACTGCGCGATCCGAGCTCGTTGCGTCAGAGGCTCGATTCAAGGAACAAGCCGCCATAATTAGGATGCAACAAAGTGAGTCACTAGCAGACAAGGTAACTTTCGTGGCTGAACTAGCAGTGTTGCAATCCTCCCTCGCGCTTGCTGCAGACCAGGCAGCTGCATCGGAAAAGGCAGCGCTTGCTCAACAGCATGAGGTCTTGAGCAGAGAGGCGCAGGTGGCTCTCGACGAGCAGGCAGTGGGATGGCGTAGGAAGGTCGATAAGCTACGCAGTCGACTATCGAAGGGGAAAGGGAAGGCCCCCTCAGAAGATTGACCCCTTTATGTTTATTACCTTGCGATGTAATAAAAACAATATTTTGGTTTGTACTGGAACGTCTGGTGACTATCTGTCTGCACACTTTGGTTGTGTTCTTTCTCCCATCAACCTCGTATTTTAATTACACATCAACGATGCGTCATTTAAATTTGGCTCCGGCATACTACACGGTTGTACCCAAGTGGGGGTCTAACAACCGATCCTCTTGTGCATTACCCAACCAGTCTTGCCCTATGAAAGGACCTATCAACCTGTCGACCAGGCGGTAGAACTCGCTAGGAGTGTTATGTACCACCTGGTTTAAGTTGGTTGATCGGTCGTACCCAAGCGGGGTTTGTCGACCAATCTTTCAAGGCGTTCACCGGCCGGTCATGCCCTGCGCAGGGACCTGTTGACCGGTTGGCCATGTGGTAGAACTCGCTCGGAGTGTTATATACCACCTGGTTTAAGTTGGTTGATCGATCGTACTCAAGCGGGGTATGTCGACCAATCTTCCAAAGCGTTCACCAGCCGGTCACGCCCTACGTAGGGACCTATTGTGTTAGTTAATCATCACCATTACACATGTGATGACCAAGAGCCAATAGCCAAGAGCCAAGACTCCTAAGACTGGAATGCCAAGATGGATGAGGTGAGGTGAGGTGTACAAGGCCATGAGTTAGCCCCATATCACCTTGAGAGAAGGAGATCCTAAGCTACTTATATAATTTCCCCTCCCAAACATAGAAGACGTGTTTTAAAGCCGTGTGCCGCTACGGAATTCGTAAGAACTCCGTAGTTAAGCGTGCTCGGGCGAGAACAATACTAGGATAGGTGACCACCCTGGGATGTTCTCGTACGGGCACGGGCAAAGCGGACAATATCTTGTATGTTTGGATGACCACCCAGGGAAGTTCTCGTACGGGCATGAGCAAACCCTTCGAGAGTTCTCTCGGAGGTTTCGGAATGAGCATGCTGCACTCTCCGGACACCACCTTGACAATGAACCCATCATGCTCGCATTCCAGAATGCCCTACGCTTTGACCTCCACATCTATAATGACCTCATCCGCAATCCTCCTGTCTCCCTCGGAGCACTATTCGATCGAATTCAAAAGGAGATCGAGGTGGAGGACGATCAAGTCGCTCGCAAGAAACGTGATCTTAAGAAGCGTCTTTCTGATATAGAACCAATGAGACCAATAGCTCAAGCTCACAACGCGGAGGTTGAGGAAGATAGAACCTCCAAGAGGTCAAGACGGGCAGGCAATAGACCCGTAGAGTCTCAGAAGACCACAAATACCAAAGGAAAGTAGCCCGTCAACCGTTAAGAGTAAAAGACCGCCGACTATCAATAACTCGAAAGATCCCTCATCTGAAATCCATGATGTAACAACTTCCAAGTTATCAATGAAATGACAGTTGCTCCAAGTTCTATCGAAGACTATCAAATTCTATCTCAACTTCTACTCAATGCCATAGTTAGTTCAGTTTGCATTGCGACACGGCCAACTAACCTGCAACGGTACAAAGCTACGTGTCCCGATACGTAGGTTCAACTAAAACGACGCTTTGCCTAAGTCCAACAGATATAAGGGCACTACGCTGAGTACTCTGAATCATTGGTATCGCACATGCTTCCGTTGTCACGTAAGGACACATGCACTAGTGCCTCACCACAGTTAGTTTGGTTCGCATTGCGATACGGCCGATTAACCTGCAACGGTACAAAGCTATGTGTCCCGATACATAGGTTCGACTGAAATGGCGCATCGCCTAAGTCCAACCGATACAAGGGCGCTACGTTGAGTACTCCAAATCATTGGCGTCACACATGCTTCTGTTGTCATGTAAGGACACATGCACTAGTGCCTCTCCACAGTTAGTTCGGTTCGCGTTGCGATATGACCGACTAACCTGCAACAGTACAAAGCTATGTGTCCCGATACGTAGGTTCGACTGAAACAACGCTTCGCCTAAGTCCAACCGATACAAGGGCACTACACTGAGTACTCCGAATCATTGGCGTCGCACATGCTCCCATTGTCATGTAAGGACACATGCACTAGTGCCCTGCCATAGTTAGTTCGGTACGTGTTGCGACACGGCTAACTAACCTGCAACGGTACAAAGCTAGGTGTCCCAATACGTAGGTTCGACTGAAACGATGCTTCGCCTAAGTCCAATCGATACAAAGGCACCACGTTGAGTACTCCGAATTCTTACCCCCCATCAATTAGTAAGTCCAAGGTCCCACCCTCGGCATACAAAGACAAAGCCTGAGACGACGACATCGTCTCGGCCCAAGGTGATAGCCTTGGCATTCAAAAGCAAAATCCGAGGCAGGCTTCACCACCTTGGCACCAGACAAAGCCCGAGACGTCGGCAATATCTCGGCCCAGGGCGAACTTCGCCTCGGCATTCGAAGACAAAGTCCGAGGCAGGCTTCACCGCCTCGGCACCTAACGAAGCCCGAGACGTTGGCACCGTCTCGACCCGAGGCAACCTTTGCCTTGGCATTCGAAAACAAAGTCCTAGGCAAGCTTCGTCGCCTCGGCACCTGACGAAGCCCGAGACATCGACACCGTCTCAGCTCGAGGTCACAGTCACCTTGGCATTCAAAGACAAAGTCCGAGGTAGGCTTCACCTCCTCGACACTTGACGAAGCTCGAGACATTGGCACTGTCTCGGCCCGGGACGACCTTCGCCTCGGTATTCGAAGACAAAGTCCAAGGAAGGCTTCACCGCCTTGGCACCTGACGAAGCCCAAGACGTCAACACCGTTTCGGCCCTTGGCGACCTTCGCCTTGGCATTCGAAAACAAAGTCCGAAGCAAGCTTTGCCACCTCGGCACGTGACGAAGCCCGAGACATCGGCAACGTCTCGGCCCGAGGCGACCTTCGTCTCGGCCCGAGGCGACCTTCGTCTCGGCCCGAGGCGACCTTCGTCTCGGCCCGAGGCGACCTTCGCCTCGGCATTTAAAGACAAAGTCTGAGGCAGGCTTCACCGCCTCAGCACCTGACAAAGCTCGAGACATCGTCAACGTCTCTGTTCGGGGCGACCCTCGCCTCGGCATTCGAGAACAAAGTTCAAGGCAAGCTTCGCCGCCTCGGCACCTAACAAAGCCTAAGACATCAACACCATCTCAGCCCGAGGTCACAGTTACCTCGGCATTCAAAGACAAAGTTCGAGGTAGGATTCACCTCCTCGACACCTGACGAAGTCTGAGACGTCGGCACTGTCTCAGCCCGGGGCGACCTTCGCCTCGGCATTCGAAGATAAAGTCCGAGGTAGGCTTTACCGCCTCGGCACCTGACGAAGCCCAAGACGTCGACACCGTCTCGGCCCTAGGCGACCTTCGCCTTGGCATTCGAAAACAAAGTCCGAGGCAAGCTTCGCCACCTCGGCACCTGACGAAGCCCGAGACATCAGCAATGTCTCGGCTCGAGGCGACCTTTGCCTCGGCATTCGAAGATAAAGTCTGAGGCAGGCTTCACCACCTCAACACTTGACGAAGCTCGAGACGTCGGTAATGCCTCGGCCCAACGTGACCCTCGCCTTGGCATTCGAAAACAAAGTTCGAGGCAAGCTTCGCCGCCTCGGCACCTGACGAAGCCCGAGACGTCAGCACCGTCTCGGCCCGAGGTCACAGTCACCACGGTATTCAAAGACAAAGTCCGAGGTAGGCTTCACCTCCTCGGCACCTGACGAAGCCTGAGACGTCGGCACTGTCTCGGCCCAGGGCGAGCTTTGCCTCGGCATTCGAAGACAAAGACCGAGGTATGCTTCACCGCCTCAGCACCTGACGAAGCCCAAGACGTCAGTACCATCTTGGCTCGAGGTGACCTTCATCTTGGCATTCGAAGACATAGTCCGAGGCAAGCTTCATAGCCTCGGCACCTGACGAAGCCCGAGACGTCGGCACCGTCTCGGCCCGAGGTCACAGTCACCTCGGTATTCAAAGACAAAGTCTGAGGTAGGCTTCACCTCCTCGGCACCTGACGAACCCCGAGATGTCGGCACTGTCTCGGCCCAGGGCGACCTTCACCTCGATATTTGAAGACAAAGACCGAGGTAAGCTTCACTGCCTCGGCACCTGACGAAGTCCAAGACGTCGGCATCATCTTGGACCGAGGTGACCTTTGTCTCGGCATTCAAAGACAAAGTCTGAGGCAGGCTTCACCGCCTCAGCACCTGACGAAGCTCGAGTCGTCGGCACCGTCTCGGCCCGAGACAACCTTCGCCTCGGCATTCGAAGACAAAGTCCAAGGCAGGCTTTGCCACCGTGGCACCTGACGAAGCCCAAGACGTCGGCATCGTCTCGGCCCAAGGCGACCTTCGCCTCGGCATTCGGAGACAAAGTCCGAGACAGGCTTCGCTGCCTCGGCACCAGACAAAGCCCGACATGGCGACATCGTCTCGGTCCAAGGTGACAACCTTGCGTACGAAAACAAAAACCAAGGTGGCCTTTGCCTTGGCATTTGGCGAAGCCCGAAACCGCCGCTTCGGCATTCAAAGATGGAGACTGAGAAGGCCTTCACCTCGATATTCGACGAAGCCTGAGGCCCCGCCCTCAGCATTCAACGACAAAGCCTGAAGTCCCCGCTTCGGCACTCGAAGAAGTCCAAGGCGGCTTTTGCCTGGGGATTCGACGAAGCCTGAGACTTTAACACCATCTCAGCCCAAGGCAAGCTCCACCTCGGCATTCAAAAACAAAATCCAAGGTGCCTCACACTGCATCAGCGCTCGCAAGACCAAGGCCAAGAGTTACCCACATCCACATGTGCACTCCACGCCTGATCAACACAGTTAGATTTCGTTACGCATCAACTAAAGGCGGCCGGACAATTCAACTGAATTGCACTCAGACTTGATCAAATATTTGCACGCTGGTTTAGATGGCAGGTAGTAAAGAATCAGATGGGGACGACGAAACCCGAGGGGGCCGTTGCCATGGTATTCGATGAAGCATAAAGCCCTTGCTTCGGCACTCGAAGAAGAAGCCCGAGGCGGCCTATGCCTCAGCAAACGCACCCTCGGCCGGCCCTTGGCAGGGGGTCGGCGTGCGCGCGGTGGTCGACGCCAGACGACACGTCGGCATGTGCGACGATCAACATCGGAGTTTAGGCTCGCTTGATAAACAAGACAAGCACAAATAGGCCCCTCCCCCCCCCCCCCCCGCATCACACCTTGCCAAACCCGACACCCCTACGCAGCACCACGCGACCACAGCCTGCTTCACACCTTCCCGAACCCCCCATTCCAATCACCAAAAACACAGAGAAAGAGAGTGAAAGAGTGGGTGAGAGAAGAGAGAGGTGAGAGAGAGAGAGCAAAACAGAGAGAGAGAGAGAGAGAGAGAGAGAGAGAGAGAGAGAGAAAGAGTAGGTGAGAGAAGAGAGAGGTGAAAGAGAGAGAAAAAAAAGAGAGAGAGAAAGCAGAGGGACTTTGTCCACCACCCCCTCCAACCGACCACCACCCCCACCCGACCAGATCACCTCCTCAAAACCGACTAGGGTTTTGAGAGGCTACTCCCCAACCGACTAGTGAGAGTGTGAGTTTGAGAGAGGTTTTGAGTGGGTAAGAGTGAGAGAGTGAGAGTTAGAGGAGGAGAGGGAGTGAGATGGGTCCAGAGGGAAGACCACCACCCCCACCCGACCAGCCCCCTTCTTTCCCCTGCTCCAGCGACCGATCAACCCGACCACCCTCCCCACCCGACCAGGTTTTCCTCGCCACCCGACTAGCTCCCCCCTCACATTTGGCCTGGTCAGTTTAGGCATGTATACCAAAACTGACCAGCCCCCTGCTTGGAAACCAACCACATAAACCCCCCCAACCGACTATCCCCCTCCCAACCCACCACCGCCACCCGACCAGCTCCGGCAACCGACCTTCCCCACTCACTCCACCCGACCAGCCCCCACCCGACCATCTCCCTTCACCTCCTCCTTTGTTTCAGCTCTAATGGGTCCAGTGTTTCAGTACTGGTGTGAGAGTGAGTAGGGTGAGTAAGAGAGTGAGAATGAGAGAGTGAGGCAGAGAGTGAGAGAAATTGAAAAGAAAGGGAGAGCATAGCAACCGACCAGCCCCTCCCCCCCCCCCCCCCCGCACTGCACACTGATACCAAAATCGACCAGGAGTTTGGCCTGGTCGGTTTTGGCCATGATACCAAAACCGACCAGCCAAACAACGCCCCCCCTCCCCCCTTTGCCCATTCAACCGAGGCCGCCCCCCGCTCCCTCCTGGGGGTGCGCTACATGCCCAACTCCCCACCCCGAGGGGAACACGTACCCATAACAGACCCTCCTCCCCTTCACCCCTACGTCTAAACTGCGCGAGGGGCGCCCCGGACCGAAACAAATATCGAGTTTTTAGATCATATTTTATCCTATTTTTCCATTATGATACGATGGTCTTATGGGTCGTGTACTTCTCTTGTCTATGGCCACCCTTGTAGAGGGTCATGTGAGGATCGCCCTGGCTCTGAAATCGACAAATTCCGGGTCCAAATGCGCATGTTATCTCTCGTCGTACAGGGCTCCGTGTTGCGATTTCACACACTTTTCCTCCGCAATTTGGGTTTTTTACTCACATTTTATCCTATTTTTCCATTGTGATACGATGGTCTTATGGGTCTTGTACTTCCCTTGTCTATGGCTGCCCTTGGAGGGTCATACAAGGATCGCACTGGCTCTGAAATCGGCGGATTTCGATCCCGGATGGATCCACTATGTCTTGTCGTACGTAGCTCCGACTCGTAATTTTCCACCCATTTTTCTTGCATTTGCAATCAAGCCCCCCAACCTTTTTCGTTGTGCAACCGACCCCCCATTCCCCTTTGTTTCCATCCGACCCCCGTTGGGCAGGTTTTGCCTACCCTGGCCCTAGGGGGTCCCCTCAGCATGACTCCTCCCCTCTGCAGGCATCGAACCCCCGACCCCTACCTGCTAGGTGCCGACCCGTTCGCACCACGGCGTCCCAACCAACTAGGTTACCACCTAGCTGGTTGGGCGAGGGTATGCGTACAGTTGGTAGACGCACACCCGATCGGCCCCTGGTAGGGGGTCGGTGGGCGTGACGGTCAACCCCACGCAACGGGTCGACAAACAAACGACGGTCGGTCTTGGACAGGGGGTCGGCAGACAGATAGCAGTCGACCTCGGACAGGGGATCGACAAGCAGACAATGGTCGGCCCTGCGCAACGGGTCGGCAGACACACAACGGTTGGCCCCGGACAGGGGGTTGACAGACAGACAGCAGTCGAACCAGGACAGGGGATCGACAAGTAGACAACGGTCGGCCTCACGCAACGGGCCGTCAGATACATAACAGACGGTCCCGAATAGAAGGTTGATAGATAAGTGACCAACCTTGCACCAGGAAGTCCCAGCCAGCTAGGTTAAGTACCTATCTAGCTAGGAGGGGGTAACTGTGGGTGCAAAATCTGGCTAACGCCCAACGGTGGGACCTACAGCCCTACCTGGGGCCCACGAGTCCAACGGTGAGACCCGCAGCATTGCCTGGGATCCACGAGTCTAATGGTGGGACCCACAGCCCTATTTGGGGCCCATGAGTCCAATAGTAGGACCGCAACCCTGCCTGGGGCCCATGGGTACGATGGTGGGACCCGCAGCCCTGCCTAGGGCCCACTTGCACTATCTGGAGTCTGGTAAATCCCCCTCGGGTATTTACCAAACCCCGGATATTTCTAGAAATATTCCTAGAATATTTCCCAGATAAACTAAGCCCTTATAAATAACAAACCCTGTAAATGATTTCAGATCCCAAATTCCAGACTAGAAACCCACTTTCTGTTTTCCAGAGCTCCCTGAGCTTTCTGGTTTTCAGACTCCTTTTCCTTTCTCCTATTACTTGTAAGAAGCACTCCTCGGCCTGTCGAGAGTAGCTCTACTGTTTACTCAGAAATAGTGAATTCAAAGGTTGCGTCTTACCGCACGGAGATGTAGTGATGCAATACGATGCAGGTGGACAGGAAATCAGTAGTTTAATTGTATTAGCAGTGCTTCACTATAAATTAAGAGTTTCAGACAGGAAATTTTGTTCAAGCCATCAACAGGGAATAATGGGTTTTAAAAGAAAACTACTAGCATCGGGCAATCCGATCTTGGTTCAAGAATTAAAATAAACAATGCTTAAATTAAGCGGCAAAAGCCCATCCCGCAATATCAAGAACTGATGAACTTAACAGGCAAGTGGGGAGCACAATCTCACGATGGTGGGCAGCAATCGACACAGATAAGATACTGGAGATCCGATTAATAGAATTATCGAGGATACCCTACTGGGAGAAGACGTACCTACTGAGGATCACGCTTGGCCTCAGGAATCTGAATCGAATAGGAACTCCAAAAATGATGATCAAATATCCGGGAAGATGTCAGCATCCTCAATCAAACCCATGATCAACGACCGGGTCAACCATCCAGTCGTGTGACCATGCAGGCATGTTAGAGTGTGTCAGGGGACACGAGCTCGAGCACGGGGTGAGGTCTGGCTGATAGTAGTTCGGGAAGGGACAGGGAATAGGATTGGGAGGTAGCTGACTGCGAGGCAAGGAAAGAGGGTTGGGGCGGGTGGCTTGGCCGAGGACAGGGGGTGAGGTTCAGGTGTCATTCGGCTACGGGACAGGAGGGCGGGGTCGGGGCTGGTTGTGGGTTCGGAGGAAACGAGGAGGTCGGGGTGGACTGTAGGGGAGAGGAGGAGGGGTCGGGTCGGGTTGGGGTCGGGGCGGCAGCGCAGGGAGACGGGGGCGGGGCCGGGTCGAGGCGACAAAACAGGGAGAAGGGGGCGGGTGACTGGTCGCAGGGAGGCGGCGGGCTGGGCGCGGGGAGAGGGGGAAGGCGGGTCGGGCTAGGGAATCGGCCGGGTAAGAGGAGGGGATGAGGTAAGGGTTGGGCTAGGGTTTCACACGCCTAGTACCCACCTAGCATTTCACACGCCTAGGGTTTGGGATTGGGGTTTCACACACCTCACCCTGGTTTCTCTCAACATGTGTAGAGGGAAAACAAAATTTTATTTCATTATTCAGTGCCTACAAAGGAACAAGGGGGGGGCCTTTATATAGGCTTACAATGACTAACCCAAACAGCCGACAGGCGAGGTGGGACTAAACTCAAAGCAGGAAAAAATAAAGACAAAATAAACGCAAATAACTGGGGTCGGCTTTGCTTAGCCGATCACAACCACATGCTCAGATAGTGCCTCCTGTGCTGGTACAAGCACCGCGGGCTCGGCTCGATGTAGATGTCCAGATCATTTTCTCGGGGTGAGAGAACTTGACCCGGTCGAGTAAGGATCAGTATGGCTCTCGTGCAGCTCCAGCAGGTCTGGGTCCATCTGCTGGGGTCCCTGACGCTCAATCCAGGCATCCTCAGAAGGGGGCCTTCCTTTCCAGCAAACCAGGTATCGCCGGATTCCACCGTCCCTACTAGAGACAATCTCGCCATCCAGAATCTTATCAATGCCTTTTGCCGTATCATTTGGGGGAATTTTTGGGGGTGGAGGTAGGGAGGGGCTCTCAGAGGCAGGGTCCACGGTAGGCTCATCTATCAGCGGATTTCTAAGGTTAAAAAATGGGCCCTTATAAGCCATTAGATCTTCAATATTGAAGGTGGAACTGATGCCAAAACCCATAGGCAATTCAATAACATAGGCATTAGCCATTTTAATTCTTAGAACCCGAAAAGAAATTCCACTGCTTGCATGTAGCTTCTTAACAGCTCCCGAAGGAAACCGTTCCGGACGAATCCGGACCATTACGTAATCTCCCACATTGAAGGCTTGAAGTTGTTTCTGCGCATCGGCTCGTAATTTATAGCCAGTATTGCTTTGTTCAATTCGGCTACTAATTTCCTTATGTAATTCATGCATATGAGATGCAAATGCAGATGCAGACTCTGAGGCTCTAAGATAATCAGTCATAGGAATGGGATATACAAGTTGACGAGGTTTGAAACCATGCACGACTTCATACGGACTCATGCAAGTAGTTCTGTTAGCAGATATATTATATGCGGACTTAGCAATGGATGGTTTAAGATCCCAACTCCCAGCATGTTTACCTACTAGAGTTCGCAGGAGATTTTCCAGACTTAGATTGACAACTTTGGTCTGACTAGTGGTTTGAGGATGGAACACGGTGAAAAATTGAAGCTTGATTCTCAATTTGTGCCACATGGTCTTCCAAAAGAAACTGGTGACTTTGACATCCCTGTTGGACACAACGGTCTTAGGCAACCTAGGAAATCAGACGACACCATCAAAGAATATCCTGGAGACTCGGGACACATCGGACGTTTTGGAGCAAGCTAGGAAATGAGGTATCTCGGGGAAACAGTCTGCAATGACTAAGGCCAAATCATGCTTTTTGAGAGCCTTTCTGTCTAGGGTTGATTTTTGCTCGGTTCGACTACTCTTAGGTTGGGAGGAAATCAGTTTGACTTTCTTACCCTCATACTCAAATAGACACATGTTCGACTGGCCATAAATGAGGACATCATTGTCAAATAGCAAAGGTCGTCCTAGAAGGATCTGACCCACGTCCATGGTCAGGACATCACACCAGATTTTGTCCTGGTAGATATTGAACTTTATGGGCACTAGACATTTTTGCTTGACCTCCATAGCAGTGGAGTTCATCCAGGACACTTGGTAGGGATGCGGGTGGGGAACAACTTTGAGTCCTGCTTCGAAGATCAGGGTTGATGACACAACATTGAAGCAACTGCCGCTGTCAACGATGACCTTGCAGTTCTTATCCCTAATCTTAGTGAAAGTGTGGAAAATGGCGGTACGTTTACAGTTATCTGGACCCGTGGGTTGAGACAGGGCACACCTGACGACTGACATAGTAGGACAAGGCATCTGTCTATGGTAACTCAGAACTGCCTCATCATCATCATCATCAAAGTCTCCATCTCCTTCAGCTTGGTAGATAAATTCTGCCTCTCCTGGTTCTACTGCTTCAATGGGGGTGCCATCAACAATGTTGACTTTGACAGGGCTTGGGCAGTTGGCAGCCACGTGGCCGTAGCCCTGCCATTTATAGCACTTGATGAGAGGGCTGACTTTGGAGAAGTCCTTCTCGGAGCCTTTGCCTCGGGTGTCTTTATCATTGCCTCGACCCGGGGTATTAGCTCTTGGTTGGAATTGGTTAGGGTAGGGCTGACTTGGATAGTTGCTCGAGGAGGGCCGAGGAACATTGCTTCGGGAATCTGGGCCCCGATAGGAGTGGTTGGACCTAATGCTATCAATATTGAACTAAGACGTAGGCTCTCTGTAGCTCTGTAACATCTCGTGCAAGGAGTTCATTCCTCAGGCCTTCTCTCAAACCTGATCGAAAATGGGATAGGACCTGGATAGGGGTTTCAGGCCCCAGGACATTGCAGCGAGTCAAAAATTCGTCGAACTTGGTGACGTAATCCTTGGCGGACTTATTGCCTTGGGTGAACTGGTGCCATTGATCCAATAGACGGGCTTGATATGACGGGGGCACATATTTTCCCTTCAGTTCATTCTTCATTGCGGCCCAAGTGTTGATGGGATCTTGGGTTCGAGCGACTCTTAAAGCTTCGACATTGGTCCAATACTAGCTGGCAGATCCACCAAGCTTCATGGCAGTGAATCGCACATTCCGCGGTTCAGTTAAAGGGTACCAGGCAAAGTATCGGTCCATGGACTGGAGCCAGTCCAAAAAGAATTGGGGGTCGTGCCTGCCATCGAAAGAGGGTTCCTCTAACCTGATGCTCCGGAGATACTGTTCATCCGGGTCTTGATTGTTCTGCCAGGGTGGCTGAAAATCTTGAGGGTTCAGGGGTGGTGGGGTTTGAGGTGGAGCTTGGTCCAGCTGGTCAAATCGGGCATTGGTGTCGTGCTGACAATCAGCGAGGTTCTGGTTCATCACTGCTATAGTTTGAGCTAACTCGGCAAGTGCCTTAGTCAGGGCCTCGAGATCCATATTGCAACTGTCAGACTCACTAGACTCTCCTAATAGGTATGGCCTACCCCTACGGTTTGGCATGCAATGACAATCCAAAAAATGATGCAATTTTTTTTTTATATTACCTTAATGCACAATAACTAACCAGATGAATGCAAGATACGGGACCAGGTGCGGAATGCGAATGATCTAGCTACGACCATGTTCTGATACCAAAAATGATGCAATACGACGCAGGTGGACAGGAAATCAGTAGTTTAATTGTATTAGCAGTGCTTCATTATAAATTAAGAGTTTCAGACATGAAATTTTGTTCAAGCCATCAGCAGGGAATAATGGGTTTTAAAAGAAAACTACTAGCATCGGGCAATCCGATCTTGGTTCAAGAATTAAAATAAACAATGCTTAAATTAAGCGGCAAAAGTCCGTCCCGCAATATCGAGAACTGATGAACTTAACAGGTAGGTGGGGACGCACAATCTGACGATGGTGGACATCAATTGGCACAGATAAGATGCTGGAGACCCGATTAATAGAATTACTGAGGATGCCCTATTGGAAGAAGACGTACCTACTGAGGATCACGCTTGGCCTCAGGAATCCGAATCGAACAGGAACTCCGAAAATGATGATCAAATATCCGGGAAGACGTCAGCATCCTCAATCGAACCCGTGATCAATGTCCGGGTCAACCATCCAGTCGTGTGAGCATGCAGGCATGTTGGAGTGTGTCAGGGGACACGAGCTCGAGTACGGGGTGAGGTCCGGTTGATAGTAGTTCAGGAAGGGACGGGGAATGGGATTGGGAGGTGGCCAACTGCAGGGCAAGGAAAGAGGGTGGGGACGGGTGGCTTGGCCGAGGGCAGGGGGTGAGGGTCAGGTGTCGTTTGGCTGCGGGACAGAAGGGTGGGGTCGGGGCTGGTTGTGGGTTCGGAGGAAACGGGGAGGTCGGGGTGGACTGTAGGCGAGAGGAGGAGGGGTCGGGTCGGGTTGGGGTCGGGGCGGCAGCGCAGGGAGACGGGGGCGGGGCCGGGTCGGGGCGGGGCCACAGAGAGAAAGGGGCTGGTGGCTGGTTGCAGGGAGGCGGCGGGCTGGGCGCGGGGAAAGAGGGAAGGCGGATCGGGCTGGGAAATCGGCCGGGGAAGAGGAGGGGATGAGGTAAGGGTTGGGCTAGGGTTTCACACACCTAGTACCCACCTAGGGTTTCACACGCCTAGGGTTTGGGATTGGGGTTTCACACACCTCACCCTGGTTTCTCTCAATATGTGTAGGGGGAAAACAAAATTTTATTTCATTATTCAGTGCCTACAAAGGAACAAGGGGGGGCCTTTTTATAAGCTTACAATGACTAACCCAAACAGCCGACAGGCGAGGTGAGACTAAACTCAAAGCAGGAAAAAATAAAGACAAAATAAACGCAAATAACTGGGGTCGGCTTTGCTTAGCCGATCACAACCACAAGCTCAGATGGTGCCTCTTATGCTGGTACAAGCGCCGTGGGCTCGGCTCGATGTAGTGTCCGCATCACGTAAGCTTCGGCCGACTTCGTCACCATATCCTATGACATCTCTTCCTCTACCTTTCTACTCTACAGTGCTTGTGTGACAGCCCAGCAAGTCACAAAATAGCGCTTCGAAGCGCGCCACATCCCGAAGGGTCAAACCTTCAATCGACTGTTGGAGGAGGATTACGTACGATGGCCGAAATCCTCCCCCACAGGGTACATTTGGATTCCTCCCATAATCTGTTACCCAAATAAGGATCCAACACCAGTGGGACCCCTTCTAGCTATATGACTCTTTATATTTTGGTCACACACATACGAGTATTAAAGTCACCCCTTTCACACATAGATATACCTCCATGTAGTCATAGGGGGATACACTTGGACTCCTCTAATAATCTGTTACATTAATAAGGATTCAACAATAGTAAAATCCCTCATAGTTATGGAACTCTTTATATTTTTGCTACACACATTTGGATGTTAAGTCACCCCTTTGACACATAAATGTACCGTCCCCATGATGTAGTCAGGGGGGGTACACTTGGACTCCTCTCATAATCTTGTAGAAAAATAAGGATTCAATAATAGTGGGACCACTATTAGCTATGCGACTCTTTATACTTTAGCCACACATATTTGGATGTTAAAGATACCCATATTCTATGAGACTCTTTATACTTTAGTCACACATATACGGATGTTAAAGACACTCCTTTGATATATGAATGTATCCCCCCTTCCCTCTCCAATGATGCAGTCGGTGCGAGGGGAGAATATACTTGGACTCCTCTCATAATAATAAAATCCCTCCAAGCTATCAGACTAAATCAGAATCTTCATGTGACTAGTTATTCAAGAGAAGATTTTAGAGATAGTTTCTCCCCTTCGCCCGAGGCAGTTTCCCACCTCCTCCTTTGCAGCTAAACAGCCAAAAGCAGTTTATCAACTTTCTGATCCAAGCTTGAAATCTTCCGGAGCCAAACTCTCTTTCGACGAGAAGGAGGCATCGAATACCGTCGGATGTCATTCGGGGTCTATTAGCCTTGGCCATTGTTGGCACCTCTGGTTGGCCAGAAACACAAGGATCTTCTCGAAAACCACCGAAAGTCGCAGAGGATAGATCCCTCAACTCTTAATAAAGTTATGAATATTACTCCGTAAATATTCCAAAAAAGGCCAAAATTTTGTAAGAGTCCCAATTAGACCCAACGCAGACCAACCCTTCATGAAATTATAAATAGACAGGAAGAAATTTTTGTGAAGCCAGATTTTGAGGACAGCAAGCCACTAAATCCATCCTCTCTCTTCATAGGTTCCACTAGACATTTGAATCCACTCAATTGTGAACCCTGGCCATCAAGTCAGATACAAGTATGACATCAAACCCATGTTAACGAGACTAAACCAAATATTGCCCTACACTGATTTTTTTTTTTTTTTCCGGGTAGACCGATGGGTTATTCATTCGACCACAACCGTCGCACCCTCTTCGTATCCATTACATAGACAAAAACACGCGATCTAGTGT